>CM037777.1:101210346-101230198 GCA_021229015.1 Solen grandis | reverse complement strand
ATAATAAAATTGTAAATTACGTTCAATGGGGAATGTTGTTTCCTATTTGTATATTAAGACAAAAGTAAGCAATTTTTGTTAACTTTCACCCAAGTATTATCATTGCCAAGTTTAATCAATTTTGGTCTAATGGATTCAGGAGATATGTTAGGGAAAAAAAACAAATTACCACAATGGATAAATGGTTACAATAGCCTTCTTGAGGACATTGGGCTCAGATAAACCAAAAATGAACAAGAAATATTTGTTAAACACGATTTCACTGCCATGTTCTATCTCTATAAAATAAAGTGGTCCCATAAAAGATAAACAAAAAACATTGACTCTTATTAGTAAACAACGTCTTTTTCAAAGTCTTCCAGTCTTCTAGAACATTCCGAGGAAAAGCGCGCGAAAGACCGACGCTCTAGAAATAGTTCAGTATTTTTTCTATGAAATATACTTATTTATAGACGGTAATACAAAACATTTTATCTGTAAATAGGCTTGTTTGATATTTGTTCATATCATTATTGCATATGACAATTATGATATAAAAGCGTTATTAGTTGTTTTGGTTTGGGCGAATTAATTTTCAATGAGAGCATCTCGGCAGGCTGGAAGAATTCAATATACATAGTAATTAAGGGGTTTCATGTCATAACACGGTGGATTCTTTTTTGTTGTTTTAAATCATTTTCACAAAGTAGCATTCCTCAATTGATGGAAAAGGATTGTATTTAACTTACTGAAATCACTTTCATGTTTACATCAAAAAGAAAAGTAATAACACCAAGCTGAATGATATATACAAGCTGCACCCCTTATTTACAGTAATTTTATAGTCCATAACGATGCGTTAACCAATAATAGGAGTCCTTTTATTCAGCTTAGAATTATTTACCGCTGTTAGCGTACATTTGATTGGTTTAAGATGCGAGTTGAAATCGAAATTATACAGCTACGCCGAAAAATCACTTTTCCTTTATAACTGTTCAAGAGAAAAACTAATATGATTATTTCTAATGTCTGAAATGTCAAGATTTCGAGTGGGGATTTAGTGATTTAAGTCCATTCGAACCTCGATCAACGGAAGTGAACCCAAAACGATATTTATGGGGTCAGCGCTGCGATTTGTGTATGTACTTAAGGGAACGGTAAGAGTATTCCGAATATATTTTGTTTACAAATATTTCCGGGGCACTCTTACTTTCCCGTTCTGTATCATATACAATCACAACATCTTTTTCTCAGTCTATGTGACCTTCATGACTTCAAAGATGTCGTTTTAGATTCACTTCCGTTGATCGAGGTTCCAATCGGTTAAAATAATTAAATCTCGAGTAGAAATTAAGAAATTTTAGGCATTAAAATTAATTATATTTGTATTTCATGTGAACAGTTATGAAGGAAAATTATCCGCTGACAGTGGGAATTCTCCAATATTATCGATGGGCGCATTTTCATTGATTTCTTGACACTTATTCCCGATGGTTGCCCTTCAGCATCCTGCTGAAGTTGGTAACCTTGTTTATTGTGTATAGACTATTTGTTTTGTTGTTGTTGTTTTTTTGTTGTTTTTTTCTTCTTTTTTTTCTGATTGATAAAGACAGGGTCCTGTCCTCAAGTACCTGTGATAGAGTATATAAATTGGATTTCATTACGTATTAAGATTGAAAAAATCCATTGCTTATGAGGATGAGAAAATCATTCATCGAGAGAGACTTATGATATGCGTATTAATGAACTAACTCAGATGATGATATTCAGTATTTGAAGATCGGCTATCCTCTGTTATATATAGTGCAAGCAACTGGCGATAGTTCTAAAAGTATTAATTTTTTGTAGAATGAAACCTCCTGGAGTCATTTTCTAGTTTCCCTTTATTGTTTGTAGAAACTTTAAGATATTTGATGTACGGTAATTCAAAATTAACTGTTATTTTGTCAAGATATTCACATCGAAACTTATAAAAGAACATTCTGGATCAAGAGTGATTCCTTCAAAAAACGAGGCTTCCTGGAGATGGGCTGATCATATAAAATTACAATCAAAGCCAAATGGTCATATCTTGAAATTGGTTGCTGTTATAGACATCAAGTGTTTTATGTTGACTGACTGCACCCAGTTGACCGATCTGGGGCTACTGCATGTATAACTTTCTTGTTAATAACAGTTTTCCTAGTAGCGCTCTACAGTCCAACCATTTTAACATTTTGTCAGAATTGTGCAAGTGTTGGAAGTTATCCGAGATATCATGAAGACAAACCTGACCAAGTTTCATGAAGAGTGGGCCAAAAATGGTCTCCTCTAACATGTTCACGGGGTTTTCTAAGATTTGACCTGGTGATCTATTTTTTTACCCCACATGACCCAATTCCTAACTCATCCGAGACATTTTATATAGACAAACTGGTCCTGATCAACTTTCATGAAGATTGGGCCAAAACAGTGCCCTCTAGAGTGTTCACATGTAATTGCTGACGACAGACGACAGAAAAAAAATCGATTACAAAAGCTCATCCTAAGCACAGGTACTCAGGTGAGCTAAAAAGGGATTGTGTTTCTTTGTGATGCAATAACAACACGGGCATGTAAAGATCGCAGTATATATACAACACAATGGCAAAGGTCAGTGTACTAAAATTGAAAACTTCAATAGGTGGAGCGAACGTTATGCAATCTTCACTGAATTTTATTTTGTCATTTTCAGTTGGGATCCATTGTCAAGAAACCTCGCTTTATTGGACCACACTACGAGTATAACTACATTTTGTTACAATTCTTCTTAAACCGGTTTTAAAAGGTGCAAAAAATGTTAATCATTTTTGTTGCAATTAATATACGGTATATTCCATAATACAGACAGTGTCATTGCATGATAAATAGAGGATATATGATTGATTTAAAAAAATATGGAATTTGAATATGGATTTGAAATTTGTATCACTTCAAGTTGAGCTATATTCCATATGTACACAAAACAAACATATTTTCTTTTAATTTTATGCTAATTGCTACCCTTCATAAGTAAAACAAGAAATATCTTAAAAAAATATATTCGGCGCAATAAAAAACAATAAAGATATGAAAAGTAAAGAAAGTAAAAGTGGCACAATATATTTAATATAACAATGCTGGAAATTTTTAAATGGTATGTGATTTTTAAATTATGCTAAAAACGTAGTTGTCGCTAGATTTAGGATATGTAATATACTAGCCAGTAAAAAAAAAGAAAGAAAGGGACAAAAATGTAATATAAGTGGTATTCGATCTCGAGGCCGACAAAGCACTTAACAAATTGCGCCAAGGAGATTGTTACTATAAATAGCTTAAATTAGCGAACTTGTACACTGTGAGTTTTGCGACTTAGAGAAACGAATCAACTACCAAGGTTAACTTCCGTTTTCTAAAGACTCACAACTGTTTACTTTTAAAAACTAGAATTTTTCAACAGTATGTTTTTTTATTATTTTTAAATAGAGAGATTAAATTGTTATTTGCCATTTGACAATCTTGCAGAAAAATATGCACCCTGAAACTTTCATTTTTTGATGGATTAGCCTAAAATAATTTATGTAAACCAATGAAACGAGTGCTCTTCCGAACGCTCCAACTGTTAACCAAGATTAGATTGGTTCAAGAAAAAGGTGTAATCGACTTTAACGCCGTAAAAGTAGCTCCGGCAAATCTATATCACTTAGAGTGAGATATGGATTTTATCTCACTGATATAATACATGCAATATTTTATCAGTTATTATAAAAAAAGAGTTATGGTGAAACTATGGGTAGAATTCATGAATGCCTATTACGTTTCAATACATCTGTCAACGTGGGGTACTTGTTTAATGCTTCGGCGTTTAGATATATTGATAAGAAGATACATTGCATTAAGCTCTATCAATATATATACATGTATACATACTCGTACTAAAAACGATAACTCTAAACCGATAAAATATGGTATACAAGGTCATATCTCGTCCACATTATTCCAGACGGCTGTCATTGAAAAACAAGAAATCTGCTGATAATAAAATTGCTATGCTATGCATATGCTAACCGGATAAAAAAACACGCCCGTCGTGATATTCCATTGGTCCAAAAATCCCCACTACATCAGTGAGTCAACGAATGGGATCGCTGCTTTTTAAATTACCAATAAAAAGCATTCCCTGGGCGATAGATTGAAAGTAGACGAATGATCGTTATGGGGTTCCGACAATGGAGTAAAGTAGATAAATTATAGCAGACCTACCTTTTCACTGAAATTGGTTTTGAATACACCGGGGGCGACACAGTTCACACGGATGTTCTTGCTGGATAAATGAGGTACCAAAGCCTTGGTCAAGCTCCCCAAAGCCGTCTTGCTCACTGCATAAGCCCCAATGTTATGGAAGTGAGGCTTGAATTAACGAAATAAAAACACATTTAAATGGAGACAAAATAGTCAACACCAGACACAAATAATGAGTCAAAACCGGTCTGAATGATACCAGTGCAAGCTAGTGAAGTTATGTACAGTAACTATTTCTAAATGACGGTCTGTATATTTCATTGATGCAATAGTGCTTGTTTATATGCTTTATATGATTATTTACAAGCACATTATACAAAAATATAAAATATTTACATGCACATAATACAAAAATATGAAATATTTACATGCATAATACAAAAATATGAAATATTTACATGCACATAATATAAAAATATGAAATACATGTTGTGATCAAACTACGTCGTGTTTGATTCACTTTTATTTCATTTTTCAATCAAAATAAGCCTTATATGACAAATGTCGTTTCTGCATTTTTGAAGGGTGAAAAGAATATTATGAGTCTGAATCAGGATGTCAGTATTTGTAGAGTTCGAAAAAATGCATTCTAATACATGCTCAGTAATAGTGACATGTATAAAAAGATCTAACGCAATATCAACATCATGCTGTTCCATCCATTAATATATAAAGAATAGAGATCATGTAGATATATTTTTTTATTTCTTCTTTCTGAGTTTGTTTTTTTTATTTATTTATTTAGTATAAATTGACGTGCACTGAACCTATCTAACAAAGGTTACATGACATACATACATCCATTGGAATAAAGCCGGCAACAGAGGAAACAAACAATACTGAGCCTCCCCTGCAACAGAAACACATAAAGCGAATAATAAAATTGGAAGCTTTTACAATTACTCGAAATCTAAATATCTGATTACTGTACGGTTGGCATTCTCTCGCTCAACATATAGGGGTAGTTCCAGGATTTGTCGGCCCGGTGTCAGGATAATGTGACTGGATGTGGTATCATGTCACATGTCTACAGCGTGATACGGCAGTGTGGCAGCACTATTATCTGTATTGTCGATGTGACATCAAACCAAAACAAGAGGGCAAAGATGGCCCTGTGTCGCTCACCTGAGTTAGATTGCTGTCTTAGGCATGATTATCAATCAGGTGGCATCTAAAGTGTTCGCAATTTTTTTCTCTAAAATTTGACTAAATGACCTAGATTTTGACCCTACCTTAAATTTGCATTTATCTGGGATTTCATGCAGACAACATTCTTATCAAGTTTTATGAAGACTGGGACAAAAATGTAGCCTCTACAGTGTTCACAAATTTTTGTGGGTTTTTTTTCTTCTTTTATTTTCTATTATAGACCTGGTGACCTACTTTATGAACCTATGTGACTCATTTTTTAACTAATCCAAGAATTCAAGTAAACAAATATTCTGACCAAATTCCATGTGACATCTACATTGTTCATAAGCTCTTTCTATGATTTGACCTGGTGACCTAGTTTTTGAGCCAACATCCCCAATATCGGACTCATCCGAGATATCATGAAACAAACATCCTAACCAAATTTTATGAAGATTGGGCTAAAGCTGTGGCCTCTAGAGTGGTCACAAGGTTTTTCTAACATTTGACCTGGTGACCTAGTATTTGACCCAACATGACACAATTTCGAACTCATCCGAGATATCATGTAGACAAACATCCTGACCAATTTTCATGAAGAAAACTATGGCCTCTAGAGTTTTCACAAGCAACTGTTGGCGACAGACGACGAACGACGCCCGCGCACGACGGACAAAAGTCGGTCACAAAAGCTCATCCTGAGCACAAGTCCTCGAGTGAGCTAAAAACAAGCAAACAAACAGGTGACATTCTAACATATACAGCCGTACAAAGATATATATAACAGAGATATGAAACTGTTTAAAACCTTTTATTTTCTTTGTGACGGAAATAACAGGTAAACGGGGATTGAACGTGATCTCGCTCTTGCATACGCTTAACAGACAGACGCTTTACAATATCCCTCATATATGTGATCTGCGATCTAATGAGAGGCATACATATGTAGTTTAATCGTGATAAATTTAAGAGAAAACTCAGCATATTTATAATTGATATAAGCAATTAAAGATATCTCACATTATCTCGCGGTCGCATGATCGTACACGTAACATATCGGACGCTTCTCTTGTCTTGCCCTTTACCTATATTAGAGTTGCGGATCTCTGTTAGGTTATTATGAGTTATACTGGTCAAAATGGTGCGTCCAAGGAATTATATGAAAAACATATGATAAGGACAGCACAGCAATAATTAAAGTTAAACTGTATATCAAAATTTCTAGAAATCACGCAGAGTGTTTGAGAACCAGTACTTTAGCTATGAGCTTAAATATGAATATAAAACCTAATTAATAAATTATTACCTGTGGCTAAGTAAATTATTATATAGGAGGTCAGAAAAAATGTTGGAACATGTTTGCAATACCATAGAACATAACAGTGAAGGAAGAGCATATCAAGCAAACATCTGTAGAACTTACCCTCGATCCTCCATGTGGGGTACAATCTCTTTACACAGGAAAAATGAGGACTTCAAATTAAGGTCAAATACCTGAAAGGAGTATCTGTGTATTTTACTCATGCATTTGTTATTCTGGTCATATCATTTTTCAGTATTATTTTTATGATAAAGTCCTATTTCGCTCACCCGAATACCAAACAATCTAAGGCAGTGTTTCACATAGGATGGAGTTCACTAACAACTGGAATAAAATATCAGTGAAGTCTTATCTGAAGTTTATTTTTGTTTAACACTATTATTTCCTCTTTGTGTCATAATGTGAAATCATCTTATTTTTAAGCCTTTCTATAAACGTTTTAAAAACTGTGTTATATGTTATTGTCCGACATGTTTGGCCAGCACAGAAAATCCCATGTTTCTCTGGTATCGCTTTATTTCTTTAAAAGACCGCTGGCTCCACCTACAGGTGAGCTACCTGATCAAAACACTATTTATATAACAATGCAGCAGACGAAGTTTTACCAAATGTCAAATCTGTCAATTGATTATTTTTGCTATAAAACTTTTTGCGGACTTGAGTTAATAAGTAGACACGCAATGGTAGGTATACCGGTTAACTGCAAGAAATAAAGTTTTTCTTACCATTTGCGGAGACGTATTACTTTTTCATTTCAATTAAAATCGCACTTCCTGTTTACAAAGTGATGTCACTACGTGGCGATCGACAAAGTTTTACCCGTGACACCAATGGAAACCATGCACTTAAATGCTTTTAAACCCATCTGATAACGTAGATTTGAAAGCACAGACGAATATTCTAACATTGTTTCTTGAAGATATGGCCGAAATCTGGACTCTCAAAGCTTCACATGTTGCTTTTCTAAGACTTTTGATCCGATATGACCCAGTTTAAAAAAAAATCAAGTAGAAATACATCCGGGATAGGTAACATATCCATTTTATCTATGTGTTGTAAAGGAGAGTCACAGTCATGAAGAGAGAGAGGGATTTTTAAGACAAACCTTATCCCATGTAGATTCTTCTATCTGAAATAGGAACGGGCAATATGTTTAATAATAATTTATGAGTGAATGATACGGTAACCTTTTGATAAATAACATAGTTCAAATTTGTCAAAGTGTCAAGTTTATCGATTTCATCTTGTAAATCTAACATTATTTTTTAACAATGATAAAGAAAATGTTTTTTGTCAGTGATATCTCTTACTGTATCTGTTTGTTTTGGGCAGAAAATTTAATCTAACGTCCCTGTAATTGTTCCGCTACGTCTTGGACCTCTTAACCTCTACCAAGATAACCGAGGTACCCTAATGAAACATTAGGAAACATTTGGTTATCTCCGTGAAAGGCCATGAGGTCCGAAATGTACCGGAACCATTACCTTAAAAAGAAGTCTTTTTCAATCGATGTGGTCTGTTATTTAAGTATGGAAAAAAAGAAACCCTTATCAAATCACAAAAATGTGAACAAAATATGTAATGAGTTAATATCATTACAAAACTTACATCTAACAGAGGCCCAGCAGCTGGATTGGCAGCAGCATTAGAGATTAAAATGTCTATTCCTCCAAACTGTGATACAGTCTGAAAAATACATACATGTGTAATTATCCTAGCGGTTCCGGTGGCCGAGTGGTTAGAGCGTCCGTCCCGAAATCGGGCGGTCATGGGTTCTATCACCGGCCACGACATACCAAAGTCGTAAAAAATTATACTGTGATACTGGTAAAGGTCTCTTGCTTGGCGCTTGTCATACAAGAGTAGTTCCGGGACTGGTTGGCCCGGCTGCCACACTGGAGCATATCACGCCAGTCACATTATCCTGAAACTTGGCTAACCAGTCCTGGAACTACCCTTATATGCTAAGCGCCAAGAAAGGGTGCTAAACCAGTACAATTTATTACATTTTTTGTATTGCATCTTTCAATATGGCCATCAATACGTTATTTATACGTTGTATAAATAACGAAGGCTGGTATATTTTTAAGAGAAAATCTTTAAAATTGACCAGGAAAAGTTTTTTTTTTTTTTTTTTGTTGTTTTGTTTTGTTTTTGTCACGGCAATTTTCATAGTAACAATCTCTGTATCTATAAAGTTTCATTAAAATGCCATTTAGATGTTACCCTAAATATGTGGCCAATCAGAAGCTCTGAAAATTCAAATTTATCTACGGTTTATTTGCATAGGACACCTTTCTATTTTCTATCTTAAATGTACAAAATTGAACAATGGTTCGAGTGCGCATACGCAACAAACCCCACCTTCAGTGCGTTGCTTTTTGATGACGTAAAAACTAACTCGGTTCTGTTCAACCGTTTGTCTGAACTGCATTTTTCGGCCAAAATGATATTACAATTGTAATCATACATAGACAGTCAAATCAAGGCTAATGATATTATTTTTTTCTTTCCTCTTGTCTCTCACACTTCTCTCTCTCTCTCTCTCTCTCTCTCTCTCTCTCTCTCTTTCTCCTTTCAAGTATCTTTCATGCGCATCCCTTTTTTTTATTCTGTTTCTTTCTTCCATCATATTTTCATCTGTCAGACGTAGTGAAAGATATAGGCGCGAATCTCGCCTTGAATGGGATTCGAACCCACAACCCTTGGTTCAGTGACCCGGCGTTTAACCACTGCAAGAAGCTTCTTTTATGTTCATTTGAATAATTGAGAAAGAAAACTGTAGGAAATGACACCAATCGCGTCGCACTATCTACGGTTTGCTAAGTAACATAAATAAAATCCTCGTTAAATTATTTACGCATTATATTACTTAAATATCTTGATCAAATTGACATTACACATTATTTCAAATTTGCTGCCATCCATCATCACGTTGGGTTCCAAATTTTGGCCGTAGTCAAAGGTGTCGGCAAACAGCCAGACTAGGAAAAAAATCAATATGTCCAAACTAGCGATTCGGGGGCATAAAAATAATCAGTTCAAATTCAATTCAAATCTTATTTATTGCCGCAGACATATTTAACAAACAAAAAAAAACAAAAAATAGCTATGAAAAGCCATTTACCGACAACTTCAAATATCTTATTGGTATTGTTGGTAAATAACGCCCAAACACTTTTGAAGTGAGCAGGGACAACTTTTGTTTTAGTAATACTAAATTAATACATAACACGATAAATGCATATAAACGCGGAACAAACAAAGAAATATACGACTAGTTTACTTCCTTCTTCATTTAAGTCAAATTCGATAACATAAAATGGATATGTCCTCATCGATGCCATTACACAGCCAAATCAACCAGTTTTAAAGTCAATAGTCACCGTTTCACGCTTAACTGAGACGAAAAACTAAATCCAAATTCTCTTATAATATTACTTTCCCCGGCACATTGGGCAATTAAACAGAAATTAATTCCAAGGCCTCGGGTGAAATGTATTAAAATTAAAACCCCTCTGAATGAGCGTATTTTTCCTTGGTCACCTATTGGTCAAATTAAATCAGCAAATTAATTATACCGAGCAATGCGGATCCTCTCGGGTGAAATGGTCTATAGTAAAATTAAAACCTAACCCTCTGAATGAGCCTATTTTTCCTCGGTCACCTATTGGTCAATTTAAATCAGCAAATTAATTATACCGAGCAATGCGGATCCTCTCGGGTGAAAAAGTCTATAATAAAATTAAGACCTTACCCTCTGAAGTGGCTATTTTCCCGGTCACCGATTGGTCAATTTAAATCAGCAAATTAATTATACCGAGCAATGCGGATCCTCTTGGGTGAAATGGTCTATAATAAAATTAAGACCTTCCCCTCTGAAGTGGCCTATTTTCCCCGGTCACCGATTGGTCAATTTAAATCAGCAAATTAATTATACCGAGCAATGCGGATCCTCTTGGGTGAAATGGTCTATAATAAGATTAAGACCTTACCCTCTGAAGTGGCCTATTTTCCCCGGTCACCGATTGGTCAATTTAAAGCAGCAAATTAATTATACCGAGCAATGCGATCCTCTTGGGTGAAATGGTCTATAATAAGATTAAGACCTTACCCTCTGAAGTGGCCTATTTTCCCCGGTCACCGATTGGTCAATTTAAAGCAGCAAATTAATTATACCGAGCAATGTCGATCCTCTCGGGTGAAATGGTCCATAATAAAATTAAGACCTTCCCCTCTGAATGAGCCTATTTTTTCCCGGTCACCAATTGGTCAATTTAAAGCAGCAAATTAATTATACCGAGCAATGCGGATCCTCTTGGGTGAAATGAAAAATTAAGACCTTCCCCTCTGAATGAGCCTATTTTTTCCCGGTCACCAATTGGTCAATTTAAAGCAGCAAATTAATTATACCGAGCAATGTCGATCCTCTCGGGTGAAATAGTCTATAATAAAATTAAGACCTTACCTTCTGAATGAGCCTATCCCTGTGATCTGCCTTCCCAACATGACACTCTATACCTTCTGCGTCAAGCTTTTCTGACTTAAGGTCGGCAACGGCTTTTTCCACATTAGCTTGCTTTCTGCTACTTATCATGACCTTAGCCCCATCTTGACCCAGACGCCGAGCAATAGCCAAACCAAGTCTGTAGATAAAAAAAATAACAACAATACATTCGACTGTAATCTGCAAAATAATTTGGACCTTATGAGTGAATAATGCACAATGTGGAAATTAAAAGTTAATATAGAACATTTTTCTCATGAAAGACGGGAGACTTCGAAATTATATTAGATTTTACTAAAAGGGTTTTTAATAAGATTTCTTATTTTAGTGTTGTTTTTACAACTGGTGGTTCTTTCAGTCTTGCGACAAAAACACTCGCGGGAAAGGCACAGAAAGCATTATTTACCTTTAAGAAATACTTAAATAAGTTTCTTGATATCCCATCAGATCACAATTTAGAATTATTTGATAAATTAATTAAACCTTTGTAACTGTATAGGTCTGGGTCTTTAAGTATTTTTTTTTTTCAAAGCAATACTAGAAAGATTTCAAACATATTTCTTGGCTTTATAAATAGTACCAAATATGATTTTTTTTATTTTTTTTTTTTTTTTTTTTTTTTTTTGTATAAATCTTTATTATCCCCGTAATTCGATGGAAGTAGGTCGGGGACCCATCCTACTTACCACCTTACAATTACAATAATTTTCATGAAAAATGTATATTTTTTGTTACAATTTCAATCATAATTACATATATCTTAAACTCTTGATCTCTGTACGGGATATAAAGGAACAGAAAGTGTTTATACATGATAAATATGATACAATAATACATAATCAATAGTAGGTAGCCTTTATAAAAAACAATAAATGGAGAATAAATTGTTCAAACATACAATCTTTTTCCAATATATAATCTATTCTTAATTTAATGATCTTGTGAAATTTGTTTTACAATTGCCCAATTTTGTTTTTCAGCATCACTTATTTTTGTTGATCTATAAATGGTCCATGATAATTTTAGACTTTCTTTCATACCATTTATAGAGGGGAATATTTTCTTTTTCTTGCACATAAAAATGTATTTTTTATATTCTAAAAACATAATATCATATTTATAATCTCGTCGGCAAGTCCCTAAAAGTATAATCCTTCTATTCATTGAAAAAAGGTGATGTTTTAACAGTTTCGAATAAGAAATTTATTAATGGTTTTACTTTGTCACAGGTGGATTAAAGTTTCCTCGTAACATTCACAAAATGTACATAATTTGGTATCAGCTATTTTCATTTTAAAAAGCAGTGAATTAGTAGGTAAAATTCTGTGTAAAATTCTAATTTGCAACCACTGAATGTATGTATCCTTTGTACATTTGAAAATATAGCTATAAATCAAATTCCAATCAATATCAGAATTTTCAAAAATAGTTATCCATTTTGCTTTACTAGTTGGAACATCAACTTTCTTTAAATATGTGTTATACACAAATTTGTTTCCATCAATTTTGGTTAAAATTGGCTCTAAATAGCAGTTTAAACATGGATTATGAACATTCAAAAGGATATCTTTTTTTTCCTCTATGTTTAATTTAATTTAATTTCACACATTTTTTATAGAATACAGATATATATATATATACTTTGAATTAATCAAATTTTTTTGTAAAACAGTGGTAAATTAAGCAATTGTTCATAGTTTACAAAAGAAAATTTATCAATATATGAACTATATGCTTTCAATACATCTATCCAAAAGTTGTTTTTAATTTCTTTGATTAATTTTTCACAAAAAAGTTTACCAGTATTAAACAATTTACCACAGTCAAATAAACATTCAGCAAGTTTATAACATTTTCCCTCGCTATGACAAATAATATTTTTCAACCATTTTAATTTCATACTTCTTTCATAGCTTTGTATGTCTATCATTCTAAGACCACCTTCGTTATAATCTTTAATGAAAACTGTATTTTTTATTTTTGCTTTACCATCCCATACAAATCTGTTTAAAATGTCACTAAGAGTTTTTATAAATGATTTTGCAGGAGATGGTAGACTTACGAATAGATTTGTTAATAATGGTAAAAGTAATGATTTAACAACAGTTATTCTTCCAAGAGGTGTTAATTTTCTTCTTTTCCAATATGAAATGATGTTTTTTATTTTTTCTTCTTGTTTTTGAAAATTTAGATTTACCATTTTACTAAGATCCATATCAAAATGTATTCCAAGTAATTTAAATTGTATTTCCCCCCATGATAGTTTCCATCTTGTTTTAATTGAACTAGTGCTGTATTTTTTTGAACCAATCCAAATAACTTTAGTCTTGTCAAAATTGACATTTAGACCGGATATTGCTGAAAAATATTCTAAAACTTCTAAAACAGATTTCAGAGATTGTTCAGAACCGTCAAGAAACAGAGATGTATCATCGGCAAATTGTGATTAAATGTATTCTTCACCTTTTATTTTTATTCCCTTTATATTTTTAGAATTTTTTATTTTTATAGCTAGAATTTCTGCACACAGGATAAAGATATAAGAAGATATTGGGTCCCCCTGTCTACAGCCCCTATATATAGTAAAGAAATCTGATAAAAATCCATTTATCTGTACACATACCTCTGTATTATATAAAAATATACGAATCCATTTTTTTAACATTTCTCCAAAATTAAAAAAGTTTAATGTTTTTTCTATGAAGTTAAAAGACAATGAATCGAAAGCTTTCTCAAAATCAATAAGCATCAATAATCCAGGTATTCTATGATCCTCACAATATTTCATTATATCATATACCAATCTAGTGTTTTCTCCAATAAATCTATCTTTAATAAAACCAGTTTGATCATTCGATACTATGGTATTTAATATTGTTTTTAATCTATTTGCTATGCTTCCAGATGCTAATTTATAGACAACATTTAACAGAGTAATTGGTCGCCAATTTTTTAGAAACTGTTTGGGTTTATTTTCCTTCGGTATACATATAATTGAACCCATTTTTATATTTCTTGAAAAAGAGCCTGAAGTAAAAGCATAATTTAGAGCTCTAACCACAAAATGTCCAATCTTGTTCCAAAAGATTTTGTAAAAATCACTTGTAAATCCATCACAACCCGGGCTCTTATCATTTTTCATGTTTTTTAATTAATTTTTTTAAAAAAAGTGAAGTTTCTTTCAGAATTTCTTGCTGATCAAAAATTCTTGAGCCATCTTCTTTTTCAATAAAGGGCATGGATTTATTTGTGATATGTTGTTTTTCTATTACGTTCTATCTCTAAAATTTCAGCTTCTAGTTTTTCTAAATACCTTTGTTTTTCTTTCACTTTGTGGCTTGAAAAAGAAATGGTTTTTCCTCTAATTTCCATTAATAATGTTTCTAAGAATAATTCATCATTTATCATAAATTGTAAATTTGATCTCTCCATTGTCAAAATATTTTCAAATGAATATACAGGTAAGCAGTATTGAAGAATAATTTCATTAATTTTTTTGTTTATACAATTTATATATTCAATATCATGTAAAAGCGAGTTGTTGAATTTCCACAGCCCTTTTCCATGTTTAATTGTAGAAAAACTCATGTCTAAGAAGACAATAGAGTGGTCAGACTTGTAACTAATGTCAATATCACAATTTTTTAGAAAGTTTATTAAATTATCGGTGAAAAGAAAGAAATCCAGTCTACCTTGTTGTAATGGTGTAAATCTTCTCCATGTGTATTTCCTTGTATTTCCATGTAAATTCCTAAATGGGTTATTAAATTTTTTATTTTTGATAACAATAAATTCCTCGCTTTGATGTTGTGATTTGTTGACTTATAATTTTCATAATCTGAAGAGGGATTTAGTACAAGGTTGAAATCCCCACATATAATAAAGCTATCCTTAGCACTGAAAGAATCTATATATTTGAAAATTTTGCTATAAAAGTCAGGATCATCTTTATTTGGTGCATATATATTTATCAGAATAAATTTTGTTTCAAGATACATCAGTTCTAACATAATAAAATTTCCACAATTGCCTTTCTTAATATTCATAACTTTAATATCAAGGTTTTTTCTGAATAAAATCGCCACACCTCTAGAGTTTGATTCTCCATGGCAAAAGTAGCAATCTCCATCCCATTCTGTGTATATCTTATTTTCATCTTTATTTATAAAGTGTGTTTCTTGTAAGCATAATATATCTGTTCGCTTTTCCTTTAATATACTAAAAACATCTTTTCGTTTTTTGGAATTACTTAATCCACGGCAATTGTAAGATACAAATTTTAAATTATCCATATGAGTAACAGCAAAAAACAAATATTTATTATCTTATTCTCCTTCCTTGGAAACAAAAAATTGTAACACATACATACAGACTTGACAGAAAAATAAATGTTAAAGGCAGAGTCTATTGAAAATGAGAAAAACATGTTGTAAATAACAGTACAAACATACATGTGAGTGAAAAAGTATAAAAAAGTATAAGTGAAGTAGAAAAAACAAATGTCCCCAAACTCTTGTGTTTTTCACACCTAACACAACTGCATCATAAAAGTTATTTGGTATTCTTTGTTCAAATTACAAAAAATAATAAAATTTAAGTAATGATGGTATTTTTTTTTATTTAGAAGTATATATGCAGGTACATATTCTTGAGTATACATAAAATTATGTTGATTGTTATACATATGCATCATAGATACCCCCTATATCACACAAAACATAAGATGAGTTGTATCATATAGATAAACAAATTGGTGAATTGAATTTTATATGAATCACAAAATATGAGTAAAGGTACAATGAAATACAATTTCTATTAATGCATAAGGATAATTAAAAAAAAATTACAAACAAATATATGAATATATTTAATACGAATTACAGCAAAAGTTTCTCTAATGTTATTTATTTTTATTTTTTTTATATATATTTAAAAAAAATCATAGTTGTAGTGATTTTCTTCTTTATGTTTAATTTACATTTAGATAAGCAATATTTAAATAAGATTGTTATATTATAGCTTAAATAAACAAAAATTAAATTGATTATGAAATAATTGCTTATAGACCAATTTCATAGTGCATGTGTATATGAAATAACTTATTATATATATATTACCTGGAACAGTGGAGACTTGACTTTCTAATTATTCTTTTTCAAATGAAGTCTTTTAGATAAGGAAAGGAAAAAAAATTAGAAAGAAGGTAAGAGAGAGCATAAGATGAAGCTAATAAAAATCATTTTAGAAAGATTTTCATATATAAAATTGATCAGAACATAAACAGTACTTGTCTGTAATAGTTACATAGTTTATTGGTCAGCCATCCTCAGCGGCGGTTCTCTTTGTAACGCTGTTGTTGGTACATGTACGACTTCTCCCTATACTGATGATTTTTTATATCGTGAAACTAACCGTCTAGATTTCTATTCTTTGGATGTAATTGATATGATTAAATACGGCTCAAGGTTGTCATGTCAGAAAAACGTAAAAATATTAACATGATCAATAAGGTTATGGTTGAAGGTATGGAAAGATTCACATCAAAAGAATGGTAGGCAGTACATGTTGAAAATATTCTAAGTAGATTAGGTTTTTATGAAGTAAGGATATCGCAAAATGTAGGCAGTTGTGCGTTTGTTTTGTTGTTGTTGTTGTTGTTTTGTTTATTTTTGTTTTGTTTTGTTTTTTGTTGTTGTTGTTGTTGTTTTTTTGAAGCAGAGAGTTCGCGATAACTTCATACAAAATGTAGAAAGCAGAATAAATGAACATCTTTTGTAAGAATGTATTTAATTTTGAATTTATTTTGAGAACTTTTCCAGTATTATTTAAAATGTATCAATATGTAGCAATATCGCAAATATAGATTAACGTTAGGCTGTGTGAAGTTGGCTCGACATACGACATACAACATACGACATTCAACTCTCACTATTCACGACATACGACATTGGACATTCAGATTTTGAACGTCGCACGCGACATTCACGACATTGGACATTCAGATTTTGAATGTCGCGGCACGACATTCACGACATTGGACATTCAGATTTTGAATGTCGCGACGCGACATTCACGACATTGGACATTCAGATTTTGAATGTCGTACCGCGATATTTAAAATCTGAATGTCCAATGTCGTGAATGTGCGTGCGCGACATTCAAAATCTGAATGTCAATGTCGTGAATGTCGTGAATGTCCTGAATGTCGTGCCGCGACATTCAAAATCTGAATGTCCAATGTCGTAAATAGTGAGAGTTGAATGTCGTATGTTGTATGTCGTATGTCGAGCCAACTTCACACAGCCTTAACGTTATTAGCAATTTTTTAAATTAATATTTTCATCTCACAGACTTGGCATAGAAACCGAGAGATTGTCTAGATCGCAGATATTAAAAAGACTTGGTCCTTTATGCAACATTTTAGAAGTTGGATATCAAGTCATATTTGAATGTGGGCCTCCGTGGCCGAGAGGGTAAAGTCGCTGACTTTAACACTCACTCAGCCCATCACCGCGTTGGTTCGAATCCCGGTAGGGTCATTCAGATTTTCATGTGATGAAGCCTTCCAGCTGGCTTGCGGTAGGTCGGTGGTTCTAGCCGGATGCCTCCGTGCATTCGGGGTCTTCCTCCACCTGTAATGAGCTGGATGTCGCTATATGACTTAAATACTGTCGAATCGACGGTAAACTCAAATAGTCAAATACATGTAGTCGTATTTTAATGTACACTCTACTTTGTATTAGCGACAGGTATATACCTAGACTGTATCGATTACGATCAAAAATGTTAAAAACTATCGGGCTATCATTCTATCTAAAGGCAAAAATATTACAGTATTAAGAAAATTTGCTATTTTCGTATTTAAAGCTTTGAAATAACAGAAAATTGCGTTGGACTATAATTAGAATCAGGATATAAATTTATGATAAAATATATTGATTGAAAATTAAGCATACAAAATTATAAAGTGAAAACATTGTGGTAATATGTTTATAACTTGATTATCTTTTAGATATATACAGGTAGGCTCGTATATATGGTTACATATTTATATTCTGAATTCTGAAAAAGAAATGACCGCTATATTCGGCAATATTGATTTATAATGTGTTGATTTGTAAATGATCATGGACTATCTAAGTGTATTTCATCTATTTTCTGTTCTGTATTGAAAGTGCATTGATAATTAACATGAAACTAGGAATGTACTTACCATTTGTTATAGTCCATTACATCTCAAATTCACAAAATATACCTCGGTCTGTTTAATATCAAACCTCAATGGGACAATTGTTGTATTGGTGTTTACCGTCGCTGCGATAGTATTTCAGTCATATAGCGACGTCCAGCTAATTACAGGTGGAGGAAGACCCCGAGAGGGGCAAGCATTTTAAGTACTGGTCCAACCCAGGAACCGTCGAGAGGGATTGAAGTAAATTTAAAGAATATGTTTCCCAACAGGTATAAAATAAATAAGTAAAAACTTTATATCGAAATATATTGACTGCACCAAAATATAAGAAAATATATCAAAGTTACATACTAGAGTTTAAAAAAGTAAACAGAACGTATATGAATATAAATATTCCAACCCTTTGGTAGAAGCTGTGACGATTGCAACTTTCCCGGCGAGAGACCTCATATTAGCAGAACCAAATGCCATCCTTCATCCAGCTTTATTCTGTATAACTGGATAAACGTACCTCTTCACTCGACCCACAGTAACCAAATGAAAATTATGTAAACGTTAAAGCGAACACCTAACGTCTAGCATATTAAATGTGATAAAAAAAAAACTATCCATTCAGTACTAATACTTTACACCTCAGTACTGGATATGTACATGTAATCTATGCAGTCATACTTTACACATACAAGCTATATTGCATTATCAGACCGTGGAATGTTGAACACTGATGTGTAGACATGTATGAAGTGCCTTGACAAATGTGAATTTAATAAGGTTCGCAAAGTAATACAGTGTAGTAGTGATGCTGAGAATGATGATGATGATGATGATGATGATGATGATGATATCGGTGTTATCACGTGCTGAATCCATGCATGGGACGTTAGTGAACAATCTGGTCAAATGATGAAGTCCGGACATTTGACTATGGAACTTTTGATTGGAACAGATCTGCTTGTGAACTTCTGAGTGCTGCTGCTGATGATGATGATGATGATGATGATGATGATAGTGCAAGTGAACCAGAGTCGGAGGACAATAGGGAGAAATTGTGTTCTTTAAGTGAAGCTCGTAACTTTGTGGCAAAAATGAAAGGGTTGGCATTTAGGGACATGCACAGTGAATTTTTTAATGGATGTGACGTCTATTATTACAGACAGAGAGAATAATATGCTACTGTGTTTTGATATAAAGTTTATCAGACGAAGTTCAGAGCCTCGTCATTTATAATTCTCCTAACTTCGTCTGATAAACTGAGCCTCGTCATTTATAATTCTTCCAGCTTCGTCTGATAAACTGAGCCTCGTCATTTATAATTCTCCCAACTTCGTCTGATAAACTTTATATCAAAACACAGAGGCATATTATTCAATTTATCTTGCATAAAATGAAATCACAGTAGCATTTTTTTTTATTTATCTTACCT
>CM037777.1:101160246-101210246 GCA_021229015.1 Solen grandis | reverse complement strand
GACAAGAATATTTCACTACCATAATTATTATTGCAGTAGTAAAATTAATTCCTATGAATGTAGAGAGATAAAATTATGTTTACCAAAGCCATGTTGTTTTTATTTCAAAAAGTTGTAGCAATTAAACATGAAAATGATTCAATTTCTGAGGAAAGCTGCTAACGAGGTGAGCCATAATGCCACCATATCTGCTAATAAAACACTTCACGTAGAAGTGAGGAACCATGTCCAAACTGCCATTGTGTATAACACTGTTATGTATTCCAGTGTGGATGCTGGGAGCAATTACAGCAACCATGTGAGATAAATGAATAAAGGTGTTTGGCGAAATTCCGAGTTAGCGACAAATGTGTTTTATAAAGTAATATTGTACTATGCGATTCTAACAACAGTATACATACCAGGGTTTCATATGTGGTGTCTTAATTTGCACATTTAAATAATATTTGTTAATAATTTGTTAGTTTCGTTGTATGTAATTAAGTGTATTCCGTTGATTTATATTGGTAATTTGCGTGAAAATGTTTGTATATTTTTAAAGAAGGACGTTCATGGTTTCCATAAACAGTACCCGGTAAGTTTAAGATTTTATAGATAAAACATTACAACATAACTATGTAATTAAAATAGTTGATTTGAACAGTAATTATTTCATGACTAACTACATACTAAATTGTATCAGTGAAGTAAACTATTTCTTAAATGATACAGGAAATAATACAATAAATAATTTAATTCACTCTTATTCAATATTTTGGCAAAAGTTTGCCATTCTCAAAAAAAAAACAAAAAACACTGTTTTCTCGAGTAAGGCAAACTTTTGCCGAAATATTGAATAAGAGTGAATATTTTTTCTTAAATGATATAACTATTAAGATCTGGTTTATTAAACCACTGTGTATCAAATGGGATACAGGTCAAGATATATTTAATAAACCTCTAACCCAACATAGGGCAACAATTAGCGGTTTGGTTTTGATACATATTTATCTCATGAAAGCTTTTCATACTATTTCTTTTTTAAAAACAATGTTATCAAAAATTTTTTTTATTCCTACATGATCACAACATACGTTTATATTGTTCGATTTGTATGTGATTAAATTTATTCTCTCTTCTTTCAGATAAATACGTATTTTTAAAAGACCAAAGTATCGTAAAGACATGTCAGGAATGTGTCCTTCGGAAATCTTTCAGCTGTTTTAGAGTCAATAAATACGTCTCTTACAGACGGAACTCATTCTAACGCCACGAGTGCTTCTGGAGACACAGGAAGGGGAGCTAGTTCTGCGTATTTCATCCCCTGGGACAACCCAGAGAATGTCATGTCCAAAGAAACATCCGATGAAATAATTTTCATCCTCGAATGTTTCTTCTTTCCAGTCATCACCGCGTTTGGGATGAGCGGAAACATCATCAGCCTCATCGTTATGCTTAGCAGGAAGTTACGCAACTCGACAACTTCCATTGTTCTGATTGGGCTGGCAATGTCAGACCTACTTTTCCTCGTGACCAACATGATCCGGAAGTTCGAAACAATTATCGAGCAGTTCGATGAATTAAAAGCTAGTGAATTCAATGCGAAATCTTTCCGTTACATTTTCTACCTCAAAACTTGCTTCAGTCGAGTTTCTACGGTTATGGTCATTGTTATTTCATTGGAACGTTTTATTGCTGTTGCTTTTCCGCTGAAAGTCCGCTCCATTGTGACCAAAAAACGAATGGTCACAGCAGTCATATTTTGCTACATTATAACATTTGGTTCGCTTTCTCTTTTGCCGGCTCAGTACACTTACACAGAAATAATGGGTAAGACGTACATAGCGCAAACAGAATTCGCTTTGGAAAACCCCGACGAGCTGAAGATTTACAACGAGTATTTTCTTCCGATTACCTTTCGTCACATTCCGGTCATTATCGTCCTGGTCGCGAATGTTACAATCATTGTTGTACTTGGTCAAAGTAGAAAGATCGTTGATGATGCAAAACGCAAGGATGGTCAACGGAGGCTTACGATTATGCTTCTCGCTGTGGCTTTCTTCTTCTTGCTTTGTTTAATCCCTGGCGACGTTTTGCTTATATATTCTCTGTTGAATGAGAAGTTCAGATTCTTTGGCCGCTATCACAATTTGTTTCTCGCCCTGAGCGACATCTCGTTGATGTTTGAAATGATAAATTCGTCGACAAACTTTATCATCTACATGGTCTTCAATAGGAACTTCTACGACACGTACTTGCAGATGTTTTGTGGATGGAGGAAAAGGAGAGAAGCCGCTTCTGAACCAAAGGCAACATCGAATACGAACGTGTCGCCAAAAGCCGACAAGAGTTCGGGTGACTTCGATAGCATAACGAAGGAACAGTGAACAAAAATAGAACATGTTATAAAAAGGAATATTAAACAAAAAAGATTAAGTAAGTAAGTAAGTAAGTAAGTAAGTAAGTAAGTAAGTAGATAAGTAAGTAAGTAAGTAAGTAAGTAAGTAAGTAAGTAATAAGTAAGTAAGTAAGTAAGTAAGTAAGTAAGTAATGGTAATAGTAATAAATGTTAAAAAAAATGCCGCGCAGACATTGATAGTACACCAAAAAGTTTACATAAAAAGAAAATGAATATTGACTGAGATAAGCGATTAAAATCAAAACAACCAAAATATTTATCAGGATTTATATTATCGGAAACTTTAAAATAGAAACAATTGAAACAAGAGAGTAAAAATGGTATTAAACCAACAACAAAAACGATCTAAGGTTCTCCATATTTACGAACCAGCAAGCATAGGAAAACAATAAATTTTTAATATTTTTATATGTATAAATGTATGTATATATGCAAATGTATGTATGTATGTATGTATGTATGTATGTATGTATGTATGTATGTATGTATGTATGTATGTAAGATATTGATATGGTAACTGTATGTTGTTGTTTGCCTCTGTTGTTGGTGTTGTGGTTATAATCAGGTGTTAATAAGATGAACACGTGTGTGTTGAGTGTGTTGAACTTTGCTAAATTTCATTATGATCGTCTCAAGAAACATCAGTACATGTACATGTATAGACATATACCACTGGTAACCGCAAAGACAAACTATCACATCTAAATTGCTCTTCAATTTCGATTTTTCAATTGACCTTTATTCATGAATAATATATACGTCAGAATAATATATTATCGTAAGAAGTCGTTTGTAATCGTGTTTGCTTGCATCTGTTCGTGACCACGCGTTAAATTAGTAATGTGATTAGTAATGTCTAATGGTAAGACGCACGGTAAGAATACTGCTGCATAACATTTGTAATTCGAGGGTTGTAAGTTTCAACCCGACCGACCTTTAAATTGTTCTTAAAAGTGTGTTTATTGTTTATTGGATTTAACGTCCAATTGACAGAAGATCTTAAAAGTTATATTGAATTCTTGTCAATATTTTATGCATGAAATAATAGCGGTTAGTTTAGAAGAATTAAACAATTCAGTTCAATTATACATATTCGAAAATTTTGATTTTTTTTTAAAACAGTGTATCTGTTTAGGTTAGAAAGCGCATGTATATCATGCATATGGATGATTATTTTAAAAATAACTGACATAACGAGCGAACGGCCATTGAATTCCAGAGCTAAAATTATAATCTATAAAACGTTTGATTTGATAAGATACCAAGGAAAAGGTTCTTTGTAGATAAAACATCTGAAGCAACAGGGATTTATAACACATTTAAAAATGTATAGAAATGTTAATATTGCAATAAAATATAAAAAATATAACAAAACTATTAAAATAGGGGGCTAAAGAGCCACTTATTATCACTGCTTTGTTCCTTACCTACTCAGCCAATACCCCACTGAGCAATTTGACTGTTCAAAAACAATAAAATTTTGTTAACTACCTTGTTTACATAATAACTTCCCGCTTATATGCCGTCGACAGTATACGTTCATTTATCCCTGTAATATATGTTAATAAAGGTCACCGGTAAAATGTTAAACTTGACGATCAATAACTGCATGCAATGATAAGGGTTTTATGCTAATACTTTTATGTTTATTTATCGTTTTTATTTCGTAATATTAAAAGCTCACAGAAAATATACAAATAAAAGTTAAGTTTAGTTTAAATCAAAAGTTAAGTTTAAACCTATGATATTTCATATTTTATGGGATTGGACAAAACGTTTTCACAACTAGTTACAGTCCTTCCACTACGACATGACAATGTATGAGTTAAGGAACAGATGACAGTGACATAGACACTCATATACGCTAGTTTTTGAAAACAAATTATAACTAGAGTTATCACAGTACCAAATCATGAAGTAAATTGATAATTGTGGAAACTTGTTCGTTATTGTTTTGTTACATTTTTTCTTGTTAGTGATATTTAGCACCCATTTTGTTATTCATTATATATTTTCACTCTTATAATTATTTGTGCTATTTTACTATTTACCTTGTGCAAATATTATGGTAAAGTACTAAAAACAGCAGTGTGCATTGTTAGTAAACAAAAAGATATGCTTCATTCATTCATAATTGATATTTGTAAATTTGTTAAATATACTGTGTATTGTATGAGTTTATATTGTTAAATAAATGTTTATTATTTACCCTTATCATTCTTTATCAAACATATTTAGTTGCATAAATGAATCCCTTGAGTATAGGATTTAAACCTTTAATCTGGGGATATTTTTTTCTATTTCATTTTTGCCCATTCGTCTTAATTGAAAGGGAACTTCAACCACGGCAACCCTGAAAAGGATGCACCGTACATTGTTATGTGTGCAAACAACAGAAATTTATAACACACCACCGCCACCATCAACAACAGAAATGTCCTAATTCATTGGAAAAATGATAGAAAACATTTTGAGATTAATTCTGAAAAAAGAAATCAAATGTACAACCTGTCTTTGCATAAAACGGACGTAGTGTATGTCAGAATATTGGCTTATGAAAGCAAAAGGTAGCATATTACAGTAGCCTTACCACTCCAACTTGCGGTTCGGAAACGTCATTAGGATAACCTATCGAGAAATAAGGATAATTCAGAATCTGTATCTTTTGTAGAATAATATTCTGTTTCGCTAAAATATGCATTTTTCATTACGCAGTAGGTGGTAATAAAAAAAACTATGCAAAATTAGAAGTTAATTGATTGAAGAGAGAGAGAGAGAGAGAGAGAGAGCTCTAAGAAAGGCCACACGTCTAAATATATTGCAGAACTCATACTTGATCACAAATATAGGGAAAACACATTTTGTTCTTCAGAAAGAATGAATCAGGTGTAAACACTTATAGTGATTAAAGAAATAACTGTTAAAATAATCCATCCATCATTAAAATGCAAGCCTTTATAGAGCAAAAGAGGCAATGACTCTTAGTCAATGGATGCTTGCAACTGCGCTGATTTATGTTTAAGCATTTGAAGCACCATGATTATAATCTAATAATGGAAAGGTTACATTAATATTAACAACTGCCTCACACAGAAAGTTGCTTGTCAGTTGCATAATAAGGTAACCGCCATGCATATACGTCTTAAAAACAACCTTGAAACCGCTGCATAACTCATGCAACTACCTTGCACTGATGGCTGCATAACTCCGGCAACTACCTTGCACTGATGACTGCATAACTCCGGCAACTACCTTGCACTGATGGCTGCATAACTTAGGCAACTACCTTGCACTGATGACTGCATAACTCCGGCAACTACCTTTCAACCTCTGCATAACTCAGGCAATTGCCTGTACTGATGGCTGCATAACACAGAAAACCTTGTGCAAATGGTGAAAAAGCCGCCTTGCATCAGCCTGTATGAAAACAGGCAATCGCCGTGTAAAATTGGCTGCATTGAACAGGAAATCGCCTTGCACAGATGGCTGCGTAACACATGTAACCGCCCTGCACAGATGGTTGCACAAAAAAGGCATCCGCCTTGCACAGATAATTGCTTAACAGCGATAGTTGCTTAACAAAAAAAGGTTGCTTGACAACGTTGATAGAAAACAGGTTGGTGTTTTAAATATAGATATATCGATTTTATTATCATTTATGATTCATATACATAGTATTTCTTTACACACACAATACAATCATTCATATAATGTATTATATTTTATACGGATAACTGTATAAATCAGATTCATAGAATATAGTGGACTTAACAATGGTGTGACCCTAACACTAAGCTAGTCTTTATGCAAGCGTTATACATGTAATTTTGCTATTGGATTGTGCACAGCTTTTTTAAAGTTGCCGTAGTTCAGTGGAAGTATTCACTGACTACGGATCAGAGAAGGACAAGGGTGAGGGGTGCATGGATTTTACAAAACCAGGCGCAACCGAAAACCGTTGATATAAACGTTATTATGAATCAAAAACCTCGTTTCACAATCAAAGTCAATGAAATAAAATCTACTACTAATTTTACCATTATGTTGAAACTGACCTTAGTCAATTTAGGCTTCAAATATAGACACATTTCCGTCAGTATATTAGTAAAAGACAGCGGGTTAATGTTTTTGAAAGTTTCCGCAAGACAGTTCTAGTTAAATCATATTTCTTTTTTTTCGGCGTAGCTGTATAATTTCGATTTCAACTCGCATCTTAAACCAATCAAATGTACGCTAACAGCGGTAAATAATTCTAAGCTGAATAAAAGGACTCCTGTTATTGGTTAACGCATCGTTATGGACTATAAAATTACTGTAAATAAGGGGTGCAGCTTGTATATATCATTCAGCTTGGTGTTATTACTTTTCTTTTTGATGTAAACATGAAAGTGATTTCTGTAAGTTAAATACAATCCTTTTCCACCAATTGAGGAATGCTACTTTGTGAAAATGATTTAAAACAACAAAAAAGAATCCACCGTGTTATGACATGAAACCCCTTAAGTACTATGTATATTGCATTCTTCCAGGCTGCCGAGATGCTCTCATTGAAAATTAATTCGCCAAAACCAAAACAACTAATAACGCTTTTATATCATAATTGTCATATGCAATAATGATATTAACAAATATCAAACAAGCCTATTTACAGATATAATTTTTTGTATTACCGTCTATAAATAAGTATATTTCATAGAAAAAATACTGAACTATTTCTAAAGCGTACTAAATTTGTTGTGCGTCGGTCTTTCGCGCGCTTTTCCTCGGAATGTTCTAGAAGTCCTTTATCAATGAATCTATGCTTTAAGGTGCTGATCATTAATGTATATGCCTGTATAAACTATTTTAATACAGTTTACAACTGATAAAATCAGAACTGAACAAGCTTTTGTCAGTAAGAAATAAAATAAAGGTGAAGAAAAAATTGTGTCCTAACTACAATTAGCAGATAACTGCTCATTACATGATCAGCCTGGAACTAAATTAGGTTTTATGCAGCGGATTATCATAGATCTTTTTATAGTTCATAGGATAATTTATAACATTACACTGCTTTTAAATAAGAACATTTGGAGGTACTCTGAAATATTTGTTATATCAAATCATTTCATATTCTGATTTTAATCATTTTACAATTTTTTATGGTGCAGGTAAGCCTGTTTACGATAATGGTCAGTCGTGTCTTTTGTATAATAGTCTAGTCATTCTTTACTGTACATTTTGTTTTGAATATATATAGACATTATTTTAAAATTGTACTTTTTTTGCTACATTCCTGTTGTTGTACACATCTCGTGGACTGTTTTCTTATTTGCAAAATAAACCTTGTTAAAAACATTGCCATTCATCATTGTTCACGACCAAAATTAGACATGTTTTTTACAATTATTTACAACAATGCTTTTATAACCTATCATAACATTAGAGTCTTTGAAATGTGTTTTGCATATATTTCCATTTATAAGTTTCTTAATTAAAGTATATTTATGCATGAATGAGAATCTCGTTTTTCTTTCATCCTACGCCGAATATCTTTTTTAAAGATATTTCTTGTTTTCTCAAATTTCTTTGAGCTTAAACACCTTCTAAGAAGTTCATAAACGACTCATCAACGAGATTCCAACCAACCGCCTTCGAATCAGCGGTCATGTACACTACTCCTGGACATTTAATATCTAGAACATGTCACTGGATGGCATAATCTGACCATAGATTTGTTTAACAGCAATTTAACACACACACACACACACACACACACACACACACACAAAGAAAAAAAAGCAACAACATTTGCGATATTAATACGAACCGAATCAATTTATATTGATAACTCTTTTTTGTGTCAAGCGTTTATATACTTGTTCTTTTGATGTTTTAATGTTTGAACAGCTGACGTTCTACCAGATTGAAATGCAATTTATGTAAGGGAGACAATTCTGCATTGAAACATACTTCATCAGTAACACGAGTTCTCCTCTCCTATGTATATTAGTTTTGACATTAGTGCGACCATATATGTAAATACTGGTTAAAATAACAGCTTACCAATGATTTTAAGTAAACAATGGTTTAAGCCAACCATCATATGATTATCATAATTATAGGTACTCGATGTAAAATAAGTGTGCTGTAATACGATATCGTAAATACATATCGAATGTATTAATGTAATTCGAAAAGTGATACACATGGATGCTATCCTAAAGCAAAAACTATTTGAAAATCTTACAATATTACCGAAGATAATTCATAAAAGTGGTTTAAAAATGCGAATCGCTCATGCAATAAAAAGTAAAAACTAGCAGCTATCGATATTTTTATCGTGAATCTTGAATACAAGAGAAGTATTTAGACCAGTTCTCGTAAAAATACGAGAGATGAGAACTACCAGGTTTTACCATAATTCTTGTTACAATCTTTCATTATCTAAACTGTCGCAGAATAATACACATTGTAATCTGTTAATATTGTGTTTGTAGATCTATTTTGTCATTTTAGCTCACCTGAGCACTATGTGCTCAAGGTGAGCTTTTGTGAACACCCTGCGTTCAGCGTCCGTCGTGCGTATGTGCTTCGTGTGTCTGAGTCGTGCGTAGTCCGTCATCAACAATTTGCTTTAAACGACATCTTCTTTGAAACCACTGGATATAGTTTGATTAAACTTGGCAGGGATGATCCTTGGATAAGCCTTCACAAAAGATGCTAAAATAAACTTAATCCATGTTAAACTCTGGTTGCCATGGCAACGAAAAGACGAAAAATACAAGCAAGATTTCAAAATGTTTAAGTACAGATGTTCCTTGGATAACCCTCTTCCAAGATTGCTAAAACTATTCAGATCATAAAAAAAAGAAGAAAAAAAAAATGCAGCAAGGGGCGGGGCTAATTTGCCTTAAATGTATATAGTTAAAAATTTAAACGACATCTCCTCTGAAACCGCTGGACAGAATTCGATTAAATTTGGCAGGGATAATCCTTGGGTGAACCATCACAAAAGCTGCTAAATGAAACTTGAACCATGTAGAATTCTGGTTACCATGGCAACGGACAGAAAAAAAGAAGAAAACTTTAAGAATCGTCTCCTTCAAAACTACTGGCCAAATTTCAAAATATTAAAGTACAGATGTTACTTGGATAATCTTATACTCAGGGGAGTGATCCAGGGCCTCTACGGCCCTCTTGTTTCTCTATTTACATAATTTTTTTTTTCATTTATAATTATCAGTGACGCCATGTCTTCTCTCTAAGACAAATAGCAATGTGAGGCTTAATAAGTTATGTGTATCATGTATACCATTAACTTATATCGTAACTGTGATTCATGGGCACGTGTTGTTAAATATTTGGTTTTACGTCCCATGGATAATATTTCTGTCATTCGGAAGCTATGTTTATTGGACAGATATGGTGCTACCACGTTGTAGACATTTTGAGAGAACCACTATTTTACACTGTATCTATGCTATGAGTGAGGCTTCCGGTACCAGTTTGTTATGGAGTCCGGGTATCGAGCATGCGACCTCTCGCCCCCGTGCATATGTTTGAAAATATATATTTTTTGTATATTATTTAAAAATTATGTTAATATACATCTCTTGTTAGGACATTATATATTTATGGTTTAGATAATGGATACAAGAGAGAGAGAGAGAGAGAGAGAGAGAGACAGAGAGAGAAAGAGAGAGACCGCCTTTTGCTTTAGGTTAAAAAAGTTATAAAATACAATAATTGAAATAGATTTTTATTTACAATAAAAGTATATACTTTATATAAGATATGAGCATATTCAAATTTGATACTGAAGCTTTACATTATCAAACGGATTGTCTATCTTTTATATATATACCTGTAAATTGTATATATATATATATATAAAGTTGCAAAAACAAATAATTAGATATAGAATATCTATACCAAAAAATATAGATTTCGATAATTTTGTTACATGCTTTTATAAGAGGAAAAAAAAGGAAAAAGTAAAGAAAACTTACGTATACCAAAAATAAAGATTTCGATCAATTTTGTTACAGGAACTCATTTAAATGTGGAGTATGCACATAATTAATACGATAATCTTTGCTAAAAATAGAACATGAATCGAATTAAGAACCAAATGCTTTACATGTTCATGCTATCTGATATTGTAGTCACGCGTGGATGATCACCAAAACGTCAGTGATTCTGTGCTTCCGTATTCCGTTGCGCCGAGAGAGAAAAGTTTATACCAGGCCACAGTTGGCAGAGACAGGTTGATATTGTCGAGTCGAACCACAACTTCTCCAAGGCACTGTTTCTTATCAAAAGTTTTCTGTTTTTCCCAAATGTTCACTTTGATGCAACGACCATGGATGTTACATGCGGAATATTTGATTTTTTTCTTGAAGACCGGGTCGAAACTGGACCGCACCGTATGAGTTTTCTTCTTCTGAACGGTCTTTGAGCCTTCCACTAGATAGGTCTTCACGTATGTATCTGGAAGTGGTAAACACGTACCCATTTTATCATTTTCCCCATCCTATACAAATTTATGACGTGATAAATTCTAATTTACCGAACTTTGAATGACACATGAAATAATTGATTTATCCTTGCTATGCAGATTGTGTAGACTCAGAATACCAATATTTTATGAGCAAACAAAGAAGTCCCTGATTGGACAGCTTCTGTGAGAGGCCATCATAACAATGTCTGTCTAAACACTACATATACATTAGGGAATTAAAACACAATACTTATAAATAACACTATGTTTCAATATTTCGGCTTTAAAGCCTTTATCAAGACAAACACTTATCTTTTGGAAAACTACATCCTGCTGGTCGCCATAATTTTTGTTTGAATATGGCGACCGGCAGGATGTAGTTTTTCAAAAAAGAAATATTCATCTTTAAAGACGAAAAATTGAAACAGTGTTATTTATAAATACTGTCTGCTTTGTTTGCATGAGCGACAAAGCGGGTCTATGTGAGGATTCTGTTGCCGTATAGTTTATATTTATTTTGTTATAGTTTATATATTAGATACAATGGTAAACATTAAATTCCAGATAGGTCGAAAATATTTAGAGAAATGAAAACTTGTCAAACGAATGTTTATTTCTCTTTTGGTATGTCATAAAAAGAATAAAACATACTTCATTAAAAACAACTAAGAGTATGGTATCTTAACAAAGTTATAAAAACATACAAATCTCCGACATCTTTATCATCTGAAACCAAGAGACTATCGAGTTTAACAGTATCACAATTACTGGTAAGAGGACCGTTAATTCTTGTGAATCATTCAGCACGTTTTATTTACACAGTAAAATACTATTGATTTACGGCCTTTATGAGTCAGCTCATTCCCAAATGGGCAACAAAGGAAATGAAAGACACGACATCGAAGATGATAAAAGTTTAATTCCTCTAAAATTCCCCAAATAACATACTCGAATACACAGTGAAGTACTGACCTAGTTCAATGACGAGGAAATTTGATAATTTGCTTGAATCAGCACTGCCTAACAATTCTAACAATGTTGAAATTAATGTTTTTATAAAAATCAACAACATCTGCTTTACTTAAAAGAAATTCTAGCGTATTTCAACATTTCAAAGAATGAAAATTATTATCTAGAAACCAATAAGGACATTAAAACGCCATTTCTGCGTATGGCATTTTGACGATTGTTTGTTTCAGATGCCTGACTGTAAAAAGCTAAGTGAACGGACCTGTTTCCAAAATGGTCGCCTGCATATTTAAGGAACACCAGAATTACGTCTGGGAAATATGATAGGGAAGGCCACTCTGAACGCTAATGAGCTATAATGTACACAGCCATTTCCTGGGAAATTGTTTATTGCTAATGCTTGGGAGATGCACGACGCTTCCGGAAGTCTTAAAAGAATGCTGGGTAAGTTTGAGTCATCAATGAGGTCTGCTGAATACCTGATGGCCATTGCGTGATAAGAGTGTTTTGTGTCTTCATGCATGCAGTTCTGATGGGAGAGTTCAGATGTACGCCACTGACTTCCCACTTTTAATGGCCTGTTATTTGTGTTATTTTGCATAGATAATGCATAATGTATAGGCAGAAATAAAAGGATAAATAGGAACTTAAGTTTTTCTCCGAGATAGTTATTTAGAGGGCAATGGACTAATCTTGTTAGAAAATAAGACTCTTTAATTGTGTCGAGTCGGGAATCACAATAGGCTGCCATAATGCTAGTCGAGAATATAAGAATCTCTAACCTTTTTGAATAAAGACGAATAATGTAACTTAACAAATTGTATACACACATAGTCTGAGTACTATATGTACATCAAATTTAGTACACAGTACGTTATCTTTGACAATGGTTGTTCGCCTAGATTGAAAAATTCGCCAAGTTTTCCAGAAAGAATACTATGTTAGGGACATTGTATAACATTTTCAAAGTTATTGAAAATATTGATAATTTTAGAAGATTTACTTCAACCGTTCAAGTTTTTTTAAAACAGCACTAGGTGTTGGACTAGTGAATTTAATCAGTCTGCAACGGGTTGTTTTTCGCAAATAATACGGTGAATTATCAGGTATTGCATTGTGAAAAAATTACTTTGTACTTTGTCGGCTTTTCAGACAGAGGAGTTTATTATACTTCGCCCCCCCCTCCACGCACACTTTATAGACACCTTCTGTCATGGCGGTCGGAAGGGATTGAGCCTTAAGTAAATATAATCGGGTCTTCAAGGAAGATTATTAGTAATTTAACTTATTTACATCACATTTATCATCTATCACAAACAGACAAAATGCATACCTGGAGCTGACGTCAATCCACTTTTCATCAACCCCTTGACAACAATGACGTCAATCTCAAGCTGACCCTTGGATACCATGAACCCCATTTTGATATCGCCGAACACGTTTGTCTCTGGAATCAGGTACAATTATTCCAAAAGGAATACATTTATATAAAAAAATATATCTCCTTTGAAACTTTGAAATGAAATCTACGGAAGCACAGAGGAGACATGTTTTTTTTTTATTATCTATTATATAGTAGTAAGAAAAAACAACAAAAACGGCAAAATCTCGTGGCCATGAAATAATAAGTAAAAAAAATGTAAATGATTGTTGTCCATGTGATACAAAACAAAAAAAAACATGTCTAATTCAGAATCAAATCGTTTGATTATCTCGTGATCACGAGTTATTATCTCGGGGCTACGAGCTGACATTGTTTTTTTCTTAGTTATTAACTCGTGGCCACAAGTTAGCGAGATTTGTTTTTTTTTTGCTTATATCTCGTGGCCACGAATTAATAATCGTTTTTTGTTTTAGTCCCCTACCGGTGTTGTCAGATTTCAAAATATTTCAGTACAAATGTTCCTTGGTTAACACTCTACCAAGATTAAAATTATTCCGATCCGTGAAAAAAAATACATGATCGCCAGGGGCGGGGCTAATTTGTCTTATGTGTATATAGTGAAAACTTTAAACGACATTTCCTCTGAAAACATTGAACAGAATTTGATTTAGCTTGGCAGGGATGATTGGGTGAACCTTCACAAAAGTTTCTAAAATAAACTTGATCCATGAAAAACTCTGGTTGCCATGGCAACGAAAATAAAATAAAAGAAAACTTAAAGAATCATCTTTATCAAAACTACTGGCCAGATCTCAAAATATTTAATACAGATGTTCCTTGTGTAACACACTACCAAGATTGCTAAAATTATTCCGATTATGGCCGCCAGGGGCGGGGCCAATTTGCCTTATATGTATATAGTGAAAACTACAGAGGCCTGTTCTCCAAAACTCCAGGCCAAATGTTAGATTTTTTTGACCAAGTGTTTCTTGGGTAACTCTTTACAAATGTTTTAGTCCCCTACTGGTGTTCACACTATAGGTTTGCCGTCCGTCTGGATGTCCGGAAATCTGCATCCCGCGATAATTTAAAAAAACCGTTCAAGATAATATTATGAAACTTGGTATATGAATAGATGGCAGTATGGAGGTTCTGCACGTTACTTTTTTTTTCTTAGTTATATCTCGTGGCCACGAGTTAGAAAGATTTTTTCTTAGTTATTATCTCGTGGGCACGATAAAAATTAAAAAAGAAAACACCATGTCCCCTCTGTGCTTCCGTACAAATCTGGAACTCATTGTTAGTTTTCTTGTATTGATTCAAAATAAGAATATGCACCGTTATTTTATAGCCCTTTCGATTCTAGACAAATAGAAAAGCGAAACCAATGCTTTAAATCAACATAAATGACATAATGCTAATGTAATCTATGTACTAGCAATATAACTGATTCCACGTATAACTGTAATTAAACTCCGACTTAATGTATGTCATACCTGATAAACATGACCGAATGAGCGAAATATCATAACATAAAAAGTACATGTTGTGTCACTATTTTTTACATTAAATTTCGGTGAAAATAAATTTCATTGTTACAAATATTCGTCGAGTCATCTTCTACTGAATGTGAGGTCTTCTAAATCTTTGAGGTCTACTACTTAATGTAAGGTCTACTTAATGTGAGGTCTACATTATGTGTGAGGTCAGCTAAATGTGAGGTCTACTAAATGTGAGGTCTACTTAATGTGAGACCTACTTAATGTGAGGTCTACTAAATGTGAGGTCTACTTAATGTGAGGTCTACTTAATGTGAGGTCTACTAAATGTGAGGTCTACTAAATGTGAGGTCTACTTAATGTGAGGTCTACTTAATGTGAGGTCTACTTAATGTGAGGTCTACTTAATGTGAGGTCTGCTACGTATGAGGTCTACTAAATGGTGTTTTTTTTTTTTTTTTTTTTTTTTTTTAAATTTGGCATTTTTTAATCAACATTGACATAAAGTTTGAATACAATTGCTTAAACAAGAGGGCCAAGATGGCCCTGAATCGCTAACCTGAGAAATTTTGCTTTCACTGCCCTTTACAACATAGTCATACTGAATACAAAATCCATACAGAAGAACAGCAATATGATTTTTTTTTTAATAAATGTTAGGTCTAAATGTTAGGTCTGCTGCATGTGAGGTTTTACTACATGTGAGGTGTACTAAGTGCAAGGTCTACTAAAAGTGTGAGGTCTACTAAATGTGAGATTTACTAAATGTGAGTTTTTCCTAAATGTGGCATCTACTTAATAAATATATCAGGACTACCAAATGTGAGTTTTACTAAATGTGGCGTCTACTTAATGTGACGTCTACTTAATGTGTAAGGTCTACTAAATGTGTGAGGTCTATGTGTGAGGTTTACTAAATATATCAGGACTACCAAATGTGAGTTTTACTAAATGTGGCGTCTACTTAATGTGACGTCTACATAATGTGTAAGGTCTACTAAAGGTAAGCGGTTTATGTGTGAGGTTTACTAAATATATCAGGACTACCAAATGTGAGTTTTTCCTAAATGTGGCGTCTACTTAATGTGACGTCTACATAATGTGTAAGGTCTACTTAATGTGTGAGGTCTATGTGTGAGGTTTACTAAATATATCAGGACTACCAAATGTGAGTTTTACTAAATGTGAATATCTACTTAATGTGACGTCTACTTAATGTGTAAGGTCTACTAAAGGTGTGAGGTCTACTAAGATGTGAGGTCTACAAGAGGTGTGAGGTCTACTAGATGTGTAAGGTCTACTAAATGTGATGTCTTCTTAATATGAGGTAATTCCCGTCCATCGTTACATACCGTGGGCAGGTTTCGGAGCAATCTGTCCCGGCCCGAGTGAAGATGTGATGTCATCACCCTCTGGAGCCGGCCGGTCTTCGTTGAAACTTTCTTTCCTAAATTGTAGTATTTAAAATGAAAATAAGTTAGAAAAAAATATCTTCAAATTTTAATTCTAAAGAATAGGATAAGTACATTTATAATTTCAAACGAGAAATAAGAGAGAATTGTATGGTGGTCTACATAGATTAATTGATAGGAAACACTCTGATTTTATAAAAAAATACATTGAAGTGTTGAAATGTTATTATTTATATTAACTAAGGTCCTTATTAACTTTTCGTAAATGCTACTTGTACACTGTAATATCATTTAGAAATCAAATCGGAAATTTGTTGGTTTTAATTTTAAATTTAGAAATATATCATTGTTTTTGAAATAAAAAAATGAACATACCAGCAGTCATACAAAATAATTAATTAAATAAATGAAAACTTGAATGCATAGTTTTCTTTGTAAATGATTGTTGTCAATGTGATACAAAACATCAAAAAACATACATGTCTAATTCAGAATCAAAGTCACCGAAGAACTCTGAAGAGCTGTTTGATTTGTTCAGAGGCTGTGGTGGTGCCAGCAGGTGGTACTGTCCTGAAATGAGGCCACTCAATAAATCATCTGTAAACCTTAACGTAGATCTAACTCAATGTAGATCTAACTCAATAAATCATCTGTAAACCTTAAACTCAATAAATCATCTGTAAACCTCAATGTAGATGTAACTTAATAAATCATCTGTAAACCTTAATGTAGATCTAACTCAATAAATAATTTGTAAACCTTAATGTAGATTTAACTCAATGTAGATCTAACTCAATAAATCATCTGTAAACCTTAATGTAGATCTAACTCAATAAATCATCTGTAAACCTTTATGTAGATCTAACTCAATAAATCATCTGTAAACCTTAATGTAGATCTAACTCAATAAATCATCTGTAAACCTTAATGTAGATCTTACCCATTAAACATCTGTAAACCTCAATATAGATCTACCCCAATAAATCATCTGTAAACCTTAATGTAGATCTAACCCATTAAATCATCTGTAAACCTCAATGTAGATCTAACTCAATAAAATCATCTTTAAACCTTTATGTAGATCTAACCTAATGCAGATCTAACTCAAAATATCATCTGTAAACCTTAATGTAGATCTAACTCATTAAATCATCTGTAAACCTTAATGTAGATCTTACAGAAATTTATGACATGTGGAATAGTATAACACAAAACAGTTAATGAAGAGACACAGGTGTATGGCGCAGATAGCTGCAAGTATTCTTGTGTTTTAAAAATGGAGTTTATGTTAAAGCAAGGCTAAAATTATAATAAAAGTAAAGCAGGTTTCATTCCAGCCCGTTTAAATTTCGCTATAGTCCATTGCATCACAAATTTATGAGTATTATTAATATTATATGCCCGGAATAAGCATAAAGTATATCTGAACGAAGGGTGCTTAAACATTTCGCGGAAGATTAATCTTTTTAATCTATTTATTGATATTTCCATTAATAATAAAACAGGTCATACTTCACCCAAGTTTTATAGATATTTTGGAAAATAATGTATTTGGCATGAGCTGAATATGTCATGAAAGAAACGAAATAAAAGGCTACCACAGCTTTTCTGAATAGTTTCATATAAACGCATGTTGTTTACTTCTTAATATGGAGAACAATGTTTCTAAAAAACTTGGCAAGTGTGACAAACCATTTTTAATCACGTTCGTCTTTTGTTACAGGTTATGTTTTCAGTCCTTCTATTAATTGAAAAAAAGTAGAATATTAACATAATAAAACGATAAATAAGTAAAAAGGGAATGAATCATCTAAGAAAGACCATACTTGGGTTACACTCAAAAGATCTCCGTTGTTGAGCCGGGGACGGAATTTTTAGGGCACCAATATCCCTGACGTCAATGTAACTCTGACTACGCGGCATGGCCTCATCGGGCAGTGGGTCTGAAACATAGCGAAGTCGTCATGGTAACCATTTTGAATTATGTTTTGAAAGATATCATACTATAAAACTATTGTAACAAGATTATAAATCTTACAATAAATAGGTGTTACTACTACGATAAAATATGTCTTTGAAGATGGTTATTAATATATGGTTATAATAACAATTTATACAACATAAAATGGTTCTAAATGCTACAATAAAACATCTTAAAATATGGTTATAAATACTACAAGAAATACATCGTACATCTTGGTTATAAATACAAAAATAGATACATCTTACAACAAGGGTATTCATACTACGATAGAAAATATCCTACAACATGGTTATGAATATCACAATGTATTTATAAAACAATAAAATATATCTTACAGTGGTTATAAATACCACAATGTATTTATAAACCATTAAAATATATATCTTACTACAATGTATTTAAAAACAATAAAATATAAAACATAGATATTTAAAAAATCAGTTTTAGAGAGCAACATGTAAGGTTCCCAGAAACAGGAACATAATAAAAAATAACAGCGGACAAATTATTTTGTTAAATAACTATGATAGAAGCACGACCGTCACACGAGGAATTCCTAAATTCATCTTTTTCTAATTTTTTGCCCTATAAGCTTATAATTCTTAACGTGAATGAACGATATTTTCCGAGACCAGAGTTAATGTTGTTAGACTGGTGATGGGAAGTTATTGATGGGATATTCACCCCATTAAATCAGTTTAGCCCAAGGGACATACATACACGTGAAATTAAGGCCGTTTTCTAAAGTTTAATGTTGCGTTATGAGTAAAATCGAGATGACTTCATCTAAAACTATACGCCATTAAGAAAGCAATAGTCGTTTAAGTCGCTGATAGAAAAAAATGGATACTTTGTTTGGATTAGACAAACTTGTTTGGTGGCTTAAAATTAATCTTGCTTAAGTGCATGCTTACAGGGCTGGGGATTTTGCCACATTTATGACACAAGTTTTCCATTTTAGATTTTATAACATCAAGTTAAGCACAAGGACTGAGGCTGTTGATACATTTAATCGTTTTGGAAGAACAAAGAGAAGCTTAAAGGCTCGATATTGAAGTGTTTAAAATGTTTCATACTTAAGAATTAATATAACGTAAGATTTAAGTGATAAAACATTTATATTGAAATATCCACTGGCTTTCTATCGAAATATTAGGATTGTCAGGCCTTTATCAGGTAATTAAAGTAACAGGCATATCTCCTATATGGTCTCTCGGATTTGTCATGTGAAGGAGACTCCAGCCAGCTTGCGCTAGGTCGGTGGCTTTACACGGTTGCCTCTGTTAACTTGGAGTATTCCTGCCTGAATTAGCTGGACGTCGCTATGCAACTGTCGAAGCGAAGTTCAACTTCAACCTAACAACATTAGACATGTCTAAATGAAATGAAACACATTTTATGTAATATAAAATGCAACGTACTCAATTTATCATCAAGGAACACGCCATTTTATGATTATTATCAAATAAAAGTTGTAAATCGAGCTCACCAAGTTCTCTCTTTGTTCCAGAACCCATGATTAATGAAGACGAGAGCCTCGCTACTGCCCCAAGTTTCTTTTTGAACAAAGCGGTGATATTTCTGTGATCTGAAAATAAGCAGATAGGGAGGAAAGTAGCAAAGAGAAAATTGTTTTGTTTGACATTAACGGCCCACCAACAGTATATCAGTCGTTTGGGGACTTGGTCTACATAAACAGACATAGAGCTGCCAAACTACGATATCACACCGTCAACACAAGTGGCATAATACCACAGGCAGTCAAAGCATGCTCGGCCCGCCAGGCATGGCAATACCCTTATGCTGCACCATGCAAGGGAGGTACCAATTTGATGTCACAAAGAAATGGTCCTTGAATCATTAAATATACTTTATTGATAATATATGAACAATATTAACCGAAGAAAACTTGAATGTTTGAAATTGTGGACGAATTCAGTTATTCAATTTCACACACGAAATAGAATAATTGCATTGAAAATTGGATATACTGGCAGCCCTGAAAGAAATACATTCAAGTTCAAATACAGAACATGTATGTCTTCATAAAACATCTGTTCTATATAATGCGGCTAAGCCGAGAAACATATATGCAATTAAATATAATTTTAAATGTAATTTTGCGTTTCAAAATCCAAATATAGGTATATTAAAGTTAGCTATGAGTCTGGTGAAGACTGTCTTCACAAGATACGCAAGTCCCAAGACTGCTCAATTATTGCTCCATTATTTCCTGTCTATCTTTACAATAAATTAAATTAATGCCTAATTCCTATGATTATCAGAATACCATGCTATTCTTGAAGACATTACCGGTGATTAAATAAAGTTTTATGTTTTAAAATTCGAATGTCGCAAATAGAGTTTATTGAACTACTTACATTCGTGGGCGGGGCTAGTTGGGGAATGGAGAGGGGTAGAGTGGTGAGAAAAAAAGTCTGTTCGGTCCTTTGCTGCAATAAACAATTATATTTATATTACATCAACCATTCGAAGCGCTTAATAATACCTAAAGCCTCAGACTCATTGATTCTCTTATTTAAATCCCCAAATACTTTACTTCTTAACAAATACTGTTAATTGTTATGTCAAGTTAGTCGTGTACTTGAAATGTTTGTGAAAGAGGAATGGTGGAATGCGTGTCCACACACATATACACACACACACAAACCTCGGCAAAGTGTTGTCATACCGAGATAAATTTTCCGATGTATAAGATTTTTGTACCTCGGTATGAAATTCAACTTAAAACTAACCATTATTTCAACCCCAAACCAAAACCACATAAACCAACACTAACCCTAACCCAAACCCTTACCTTCAGCCTAACCCAAATACTGAAAAAAGACAAACCGAGGTACGAATGCTTTACGTCATATTGTTTACATCCCCCCAAACACACAAACAAAAACAACCCACCCTCGAAAAGAAAGATGTGCCTACCCCAGGACTTTTCTTCCCCAGATATATGAGGTCCTTTGTTCTCTCGTGGGCCGGTGTTGTAGGCAAGGTGCGCAGGGAACTAGCCGCACCAAATGAGGATCGGGGTGATGGCTCCCGGCTTGGGTACACGCTCGAGGCGTCAATTGACGTCATGGGGCTAACGCAAGAAGTGGAAAACTCCGAGGCAGAAAATGACTTTTTCCTGTTCGTATAAACAAGTTATTTGTGAAAAAAAATGAATGTGACACGATCAATCAAGAAAGAAAATAACGCTGAAAAAATCTATATTTCCCTCATGAGGGATAAAAAAGGCAAACATGCTTAAATGAGTTTTTCTTCAAATTAAATATATCAAAGAATTGAAGACCATTTCCTGCAATAGCTTGCAAATGATGCAAAAAATAATTTTCTATCGCAGTAAGAATTCATTTAAGATTTTGTCACGAGGGAAGTATCAATTTGAAATTTTTCAAGACACAATGTTGGCTGACCTGTACGGCAATGGGGAACTATTCTCATCATGGTCCTCTAGGTGGTAACATATGGACGAGTTATCTACCTTGGCCTCGCCAAGGTCAAGGAGGACCTCCCCAAGAAACTCGTCGTCCGTCTCCTGGAAGTTCCAGATAGTTACCTCCAAGGCAAGCTGGGACATCTAGAGCGAAGGTGAAAGGTCAGATTAGAGGTGAAAACTCATTTGTGCAAGAAATCATTGTCGTCATGCATGGCATATGATGCCATATGTCTTTCAGTTTAGTAATCATGAGGCAACTTCGTCTTTAAAGTTGATTCCATATGTAAAAAAGAGGTGTTTCATTGAAAATACATACACTATTTGTTCTTTTCCTTTATAAAAAAAATATGTTACTTAGAAAAACACATCAGCAAGATTAGCAATAATAATAACACGTTATATGGTGGAGAACATTGACGAAATATTAAAACAACAGACAACAAAGGCTTTGTTAAGCTTTAATTTATTTATCAGGTACGTAAACTGAAACTAATTCTACATATTGATTTAATTAGTTTGTTTGATAAGCACGTTATCCTACGAATTGCTATAATTAGATCATTAAGGTAATTCAATTTTCTATGTGTTAAATTCTATACAAAAATCGAATATAAATTGAAACAATATCATAGAAACATTTGTACATTAAAAGAAACTAATGATATCTTCTTTTTTACATTTAACGTGAAGTAATGGGAGTTACATTTATGCCATATTCACTTGTACAATGAGAAATTGCAAGAAATAAAATATGCTGCAGAAATTCAAGATGACATGGTCGACATGGCTGAGACAAGAATTACCTCTTCCTCTGTTATATTAGGAAACACGAAGGTTTCATTCCAGTCCGGATTTGTAGAGTAAAATTTAATTTCGCTTTCTCTGAAATCATGCTGCCTGAAAGAAAAAAAATGAAGTAAATGTTCACCAGGAGCATTATGAGGCAAACTTGATGGTACTCTCCATGATATATTTGAGAAGTCTAGTTCTTTATGTTCTAAATGGGGACATTTATCTTCCGTCTTTCTCTTTACACGCACTATCAGTGAAGGCAAGTGTAATTTATTATGAAATAGTTTAAACAGTTGGTACATTTTATTTTGAAAATATTTGCATTCAATTTAGATTTGAGAGCATCCGTTGTCTTGATTAATTACACTCTTGTCCATAAAATTGTGTTTTGAAGAAACGAAGGATGCTCCTAAAATCCAAAAAAAAAACCCCACAAAAAACAACAACAAAACATAAAAACGATCAATCATCAACACGAAAAAACTTGAATAGAGGCCGGAAAATAATTATAAATGTGTAAATACAACAACTTTTATGACTAAAATTGGCATACTACTACAAAATGGAGAACATTTCAAGAGCATCCCATTTACCTAACAGTGAGCGTAAGTGTCCGGTATCCACTGATTACACTGTTTATCCATCCCTTAATGAGAAATCTGCCAACTTCTCAATCCTGATACTCTGCCTCGTAATTGTTTACTGCCGGAACACTCTATCTAACTTAACCATAAGCGGAAATTTTTAATCCCAATAACAATATTCCAAAGGCCATTTAATGGCCATTCCTTGCTCAATCAATTTATCTATCATAAAACATAATAGGATGTTTGAGCCTCCTATCCACTTTATCACTTTACACATAGAGGGAAGTTTGCCAACTACTCACTCCCTGTTCGGCAGGAGATGCAGCATGGCCAGCGGGTTGGGGTCCCTCCTGTCGTCCTGTGCTTGACAGGTGATATCCTCTCCCCTGACTAGCACCACCAATAGACACTTGCAGCTCCGGTCGTAGTCCAGTTGTAGCCAGATAGATCCGTTGATTGTCCTCACGTCTTTCTTGATCTCAACCTGGTACAGTTATATACTCATATATATAAAGTCAGCGACTTTACCCTCTCGGCCACGGAGGCCCCCTGATGCATATTTCGAAGTTTATTCGCAACATGGATAATATATATATATATATATTTATATTCCAAGCGTTTCAGTTTCCCGACATGCCTCGGGTTATCATCGCTATTTTTAATACAAGTTAGTATTTTCATTTTTTTTCATATAATTATGTACAGGAATGAATGAATCTTCTTTAACTTTCAATGATATTTGTATATTTGGATTTAGCGTTCCAACGATATTATTAAAATCAATAATGTGCATGTCTCTTGAGCAACATGCGATAAATAAATAAATAAATAAATAAATAAATAAATAAATAAAACATTAACTTTAGTTTCTTTCAAATATCCCCCTACAATCTATGAAGACTTCTGTTCATGTATAGTGTTTGTCATGCTATGGCCAGGAAGTCGCCTCTACAAGAAGCACATCCTATGCACGCTTTCCCCGACATTCCTCGTTTCTAACTATAGAACGGCACATGTTACGATACGCCTCTATGCATATCATAGCAGTGGCGGATCCAAGAATTTATAACAAATGTTTATTTTCGAGCAAGGGTGTGGGTGGTGCTGGTTAATATATGTGTGGGTTGCTATATTTTGCCATAATAAATAAAGTCGTGCCCAATAAACTTAACTTCTGGTCATTTGGGCGGGGGTAGGGTGGATGGCGGGGGTATCATATAATACCATAATGTCCACAGCAAATCCTTTATTACATAGTAATTTCTTTTCAAAAGCAATATAATACATAATTGTTAACTGACCGGAGTCTTGGGCAGCATTCGCCTCTTTGGTTTGTTTATGAAGAGATTGTCCGTGGAGGTGTCCGGTGTAGCTAGAGTTTCTGTAAACACAAGGGCGTAGTTTCCAAATAAATAAAAAACAACGAAAACATAATCAAACATTTAGGTAAATATGTTAAAATTGATACACAGGGAGACATTTTTTTTTCATTTATGAGATAAATGACAATACTATGCTACTTTCTGTCTACAGTAATATCGGGAAAATGGAAAAGTTGTGTTCGAAATTGACCACATCTGCTATAACACCTCCTTGAAGAAGAAATCTATGTTTTAAAACTACACCAAACTCAAGAACCATTTATTGTCATGCTTTCCTGTATGGAGAACTGTCAAAAACGAAACTTTGAGGAAATAATTTTCTTGATTCTCTCAGCATAGTAAAACTAAAATGTTTCGTCCTTTACCTTGCCAAAAAGAGCTGGCTCGAATTCCACCAACAATACTTAAAGCTAAGAAATACTTAAATACTTGAGGTGAATTTCATCATTTATGGAAAATCACAGAGGAAAATGTAACCATATTATAAAAAATATTTCTCTGTTGCAAGGAATTATTTTAAGTTTGGTTTATTTTAAAGATACAGTACTACAGAAACTCAATTTAGCTCGAATAATTTGAAACTCTCAGTTTGTAACAAATTATTGACATTTATCATACATAATGGATCTTAGGTAAAGAAAAGAAAATGTTCACAAAAACTCGCCTGATCCCTTATATTACCTACCGATTATCTACAATACCGTAATCGTATCAACAAAAACGGAATTTCACAGTTACCAATTTGGATTTTATTACAAGTTCCGGAAACTGCCTATTTTAAATAAATATAATTACAAGACATCTTAAAATAGAAGTGCATGCACTACTTCATCTGGGGGTATTATATAGTGTTCAACTTTATTGAAATATTTCTCCGATGAAAACAAATGTTATGCAACTATAGAATGCATTACTTCATTTCTGTGACTTAGGAGATGGGATTGTTTGACCAACAGGTGCCTGACACATATAGTATAAACACACACCTCAACTTGCACAAGGGAATCGTTTTACCGTGAACGGACACTGGCCAGACACCGCTTATGATTATGCATGACCTACGAGGGCCAGTCTGACTACGTAACAAAGCTCGTTTGATTCCGGAAATCTTCGTGTATATATTCGGGAAAGAGAGGAATTATTTCCCTTCATCGTATGACCTACAGAGGAAATAGTTTGTATATCGTCAAAGGAAAAATGAATTTTCCTATTGTTATCTTTTCTTCCGTATTTATGGCATTGAGTTTGGGCAGTTTTGCAAGTTTAAATTATGATTCAAATTCAACCAGTCTGTGTAGCAGAAAACCCCCCACACATTTACATAGCTATCATCATGCAGGTACTTTTCTATTTTGCATGAAACAATTTTATTTCTTAACTTTTTTTTTCAATATATAATGTAGCCTCTTGATGGTTATGTAATGTTATCTTGTAGAATTCAGTTTACTTTCACATAGCATCAATAGAAAAAGAGATATTTGAAAACGTGATTTTCCGAGAATTGAACAATTTTTATGTGTTTTGTGAGATTTAGACTTGTTGCAAATCTTTGATTATTAGGTCCTTGATATAATGATGTACATTTAACTTGTTCAGCAAATAATTCCCCATTCCTCAATTCTTATTTCGTCGTAAGTACGAGCATGCATTAAGAGAGAGAGAGAGAGAGAGAGAGAGATTTCATTAATTTAAACTTACCTGCCCGAACAATGATCGGATGTCTACTTCTAATGCTGGGATTAATGCTAGGGCTGAAATCCACCAGTAATCAATTAAAAAATAAAATGTAAATCCTTATGACTAATCAAAAGGTGCTTTACCATACAGAAAACAAAGTAGCTTGTTATGGATGTAGGTTTCTGACATGTTAATAACATATACATTTCTATGGAAAATATTGCTTAATTTATTGGAATGAACATAAAAAAGTGATTAAAAGCATATATGTTTCAGAATAAATATGATATCACATTTCATAAACTCATTAATGTCATAAATAGCTGATTGGAACCTTACTGGATCTTGATATACGATATATTTTATACAATTCGTATCCAATTAGTCTTTCCAATGCGACACCGTGAAAGGAACGCGCGACGTAAACTGTTTTTAAAATCTCTATCGAAAACCCCAGGAGCAATCATTATTTCTAGTGTGCAATTTTGTTTCTCCATTCAAGAAAGTGTACATTTAGATAATAAGATTTAATGACAGGCAGAGGATGGTTTGAAATTTATTTTAGAAATATCTACTTATTTTAATTAAAGTTATTCGAAGCCATGGTAACGTAATTTGTTTTCAAATATTTCGGAACTGTTCATCGTAAATAATAAAATTTCAATTGAATTAATTAAGATTGGAAATTTGAATGTAAGTTATTTTTTAAAATAAATTCAGGATAATAAATAAAAAGCCTAATTCTTAACCCACAACAACAAAAAACAGACATACTAATTCAAACAACAACAACAACAACAACAACAACAACAACAACAACATTTACTGACTGCCTACCTACATACGAATGATAATTTATTCATCCATCCAATTTCTCTTTTTGTCTTTATATGAATAAAACAGACCTTGCGTGCACAAAAAAAAAGAGTAAAAAATAAAAATAATAAAAAAATTAACCCTGCTCCATAGCCTCATGTTACGACCTTGTGATGTCCTTCGACACCCTCAGAAAGTTGCCTTTAGCAGCTTACAATATAAAACCAACCTATAAAAATGAAATAAATCTTTAAAGTGACTGACTCACACGATGTAAGGTATCAATACATGAGGGGATAAAAGGTGACCTACTCTGTAAGACTGTGTATTAGCGACACTTGCACGATGTTGCCAGACTGACATATGACTTCCTGCGCCTCCTCGAACGTCACGTCCACCAGGGACCGGCCATTCCACTCAATCACTTGGTCACCTTGAGATCAACATTATTAACGTGTAATATTCGTGAATTTGTTTGATTTATTTAAAACAACAATAAAGCTTTCATTTTTAGAAGCGAAAGCAATCACACAGTGGATTTTGTACATTACCGCCACAACATTGCAGTTTTAATAAAAGTTAGATATATTGCAGGATTTTGAAGGCATTGGGTATAATCACAATTTCTGTGCAAATAAAACTGTAAAAGAAGCAAGTTTATAATTCAGTTTCATTTGCAGTTTCATTCATTAAACTACATATAAATAACCTTATTTGTCCCACAGATTTATCTCAATTGGTAAGAGCGTCGTTCAATATTTTGTCCTTGCAAGGGGTCGTGAGTTCTAGTCCAACCGAAACCGTTTTTTTTTTTTTTTTTTTTATATATATTCATTGTATATATATTCTTGGGTAATGTATTTAGAATTTTTTAATTCTAGTTTTTATACTTCCATTATTTTGCGTTTTTTAACCATAGACCACAGGACCCTGATATTCAGTAAAAAAATTGACCTCTCTATCTATAAATTATTTAAAGAGAGGTGGATTTTTCTAATATGAAGGTCCTGCGCATATACAGGTTCGATTATAAGGTCAAAACAGTAGAAATGAGAGGGGGACAGTATGTTTAATGTAAGCCGTCAACTGAAGCAATTTGATTTTTAATCTTTTCTTTTAAGAGTCTCAAATGACTGTAGTGTCTCTAGTGGCATCTGTATGTCACAACTCAGAAAGTACTTAAGGGATTGAGTTTATACTTTACACAAACTGTACTTACCAAGAACAATAACTCTACCTTGCTTCATCTCAATTACTTACTTGTATGGTGAAATTACGTTTTTCTAGAACATATTTTAAAAACTATTGAAGGCATGGATATCATTCTTTACACATGGGCAGGATGTGAAGGGACAAAGAACAATAACTTTATCTTGTCCCATTTTCATGCTTTTCTTTTAAAATTATTTCTGTCTGCAGCCAATTCATGAAGTATTAAAGGTATTGAGAGGATCAATACAATACTGAGAATCACTATTCCTTATTCATTTTTATTTAATTTGACAGAGACCAATAAATAATAAATAAAATCTTTTCTGTTGTTTTAATAAGATTTACCTTCCCTGTTTTTTTTACATGCATACCACAAAAATTTAAAGGGATTGCCTTTATAATTCACACATTTTACATTCGCTTCTGACAGTACTCTCAGTGCTTTGATCAGCCAATAGAATTACTGAACGGGGTACCTCACCATTAATAAATACCACGTGACACTTGATCGCATTATGGCCAAGCATGGGAGTTATGTCAGTAAAATAGTATTTCACGGCCGGGGATCGATCCAACGACCATTTTGATGATAGGACCAGCTTTCTTGAGGGCCAGGAATTTACACATTTTATTATGATGCTTTAAGTAGTGATGCGCAACCGACTGTAAAATTATTTAAAAGAGTTTCTGATACTTTAATTTATTAAAAGATATAATTTTGTTCTCAAATTGTATTTAAAAATTTTCCGTTGATTGGTTTAACCATTTTATTTGATAGGAAGGTTTCATGACAATGTGTGCCACATCCATACATGTCATACAGATTCCTTCTGGTCATTTTGGAAAAGGGTAACAGGAATGTAACACTATATGCCTTAATATAGCATATCCTTTTAAAACAAAATACTTTGGTTTTTGTCAAGTGATTATTAGAGCAAAATGATGTTCTAAGACAATAACCATTTTTTTTCATTTTTGAGTTTGATTAAAAACATTTTGAATATTAAATTTTGAAGTAATTAAATCAAAATGTCCTAAAATATGGTTACTATGATGCAGGAATGTATGAATACACTGCCGATTACAGGTTGAGTTAGAATGGAATATTTCATCGCCTTATGTACTGACTCGGTGATTAACTACCAACATTTTCATTATATCGGCTGTATTACATCAATGCAAGGAAAACACGATATTTTTCTGAAACTTCAGAGTACAGAAGAGAACATTCAAATTTCTATTTAATTCAAGATACCTTCTTTGATCCCCTGTCTATCAGCTGGTCCATTTTTGGTAACTAAGGTAACATAAGCTCCCAGTGTTCCTCCGGGACCGGATCTTCCGCCGACTACGCGCATGCCCAGACCATTTGCTGCCGAAAAATAGAATGTTTATGCCCATATTGATGACTGCAAAATTAATTTTGGACGAATTGTTTCCTTAAAAATATTAAATAAAATCATAAAATGAAATGTTAGCTCAATAAAATTGATTAGTTAAAAATGTTAATTGCGTTCAAAAGAAAAGAAAAAAATATAATGTTTGGTAACGAAGATATAAAATGCTTCTTTGTTGTGATGTTATTGAAATATATTCATTCAAACAGTAGACATGGCACCCAATGTTTTTTTTTCATCGCATGCATGATTGATTTACAGTACACGTTTACAAAACATCCTCAGTTCCTGCAATGCTTATTGTACACCAAAACTATTTTCTAACACATATTCCACACACAAATGTTTTTTTTAATGAACATTTATTTATATTTATAAAATAGCTGAATCGAAATACTTTTTAATCAACAAGAAATGAGCATAATTGTATAAATCAATAATGGCTTTAATTACACATAAATTTCAAATTAGTGCATGAATACTTTCTTTTATTGCACATACATTTTAATTATTTTAATTATAGAATTCATGTTTTTAGTGCGTTTTATTAATCTTTTGAGATAGCTGCTGTCTCAACTACATCTGTATATCTGACGAATGCTATGTTAAGTGCGACAACACAAACACAAACAATGCAGAAAAATCTGATTAAAGACTCTTTGTGATATTGTTTTTATTGTTATTTTCATAAAAAAAAAATGCTTTCTTAAATGCTAATTCTTGGAGAATGATAATTCAGCATGATGGATTATATTTTTTTTCTTTGATTTTTGTTCGGAAACTAACAGTGACACTGTGTGAAGGTTGCAGTAAATGAATTAGGACGAGGTGATAAAGATGTAGTAGAACAAATGTATAGCTTTATGAACAATCAAGCCTGTTTTGAGCGGCCAGTCAAAGAAATTGATTATTTTGTCCGTTATAGGCAGGTAACCATCTAGATCAGGGGAAATCAATATTGAGTAAAATAAATAAACATAGCTATTCAGTGCATATTGCATTTTTCTTCAAAAGTTGCATGTCTCGACAGGCATACAGTGTCGACCGACTCTTTAATATCAATACTGTAAGCGCAATATTTATCTCATTTTTGTATCGATTTGAGCGTTGATAAACTTCGATTTTCAAAGTTTCTATTTTTTGTTACTACTTATGTTATCTCCTTTGTTTATATTTTGGGTTTTTGGCCAATATCATTTCAATCATTGGGAGACTATGTCTAAATGAGACAGATATAGTGCTACCATACTTCAGTATCACGCCGCAGACACGTGGCATGACACCACACGCGGTCACATTATCCTGACACTGGGCCAACCAGTTCTGGAACTACCCATGTATGCTGAGCGCCAGGCAAGGGATCTATACCATTATCTTTTTTTATGACTTTTGTATGTCGCAGTCGGGGATCGAGCCCGCTGGACGGACTCTCTAACCACTCGGCCACCGGGGCAAGTTCATTCTCCTTGTATATCTGTATATGTAAAAAATGAATCACTTACTCCGAACAGAAACGTCCGACCTGTCTTTATGAAGGATGATCGCATGGGGCCGGGAACTATTTGCGCTACCTGAAGTTGAAAACAATGACTTAAAGTACAACTCCCTCCTTGTTTATAAATAAATAAATGAACAATCAAATAAATAAACAAATTCATAAGTAAATAAATAGATAAACAGGTTTTCCCCATCTAAGTACATGTAAAGTATTATGGACCCGAGGACATGATTTATCATTTTGGTAAATGGCCACGGAAAAAATGCTATACAAGACATCTGAGCCCTAGGACTTTTGGGTTTAGAAAACAACAACAACCCCCCCCCCTAAAAAAAACCAAAAAAAACAAAAAAAAAACGATTCATATGAAATAAATATAACATATTTTAACAGATCATAGGACATATTTTTCATTTTGTTAAGAATTTTAGCGCAATTTGTTATATGTTGGGAAGAAATACATAAAATATAGGGAATGAATGTTTTTATCCAAGCAAGATATATGTATGTGTCAAACTATTTCGAAATCTTCTATCATGTTTGAGTACAACTTTTTAAATAGTTTCAATAAATACATTAAAGGCAAATTAGCTATGATTTTCACGGGTCAGAATCTTTTCAGCAATCTTGGTAGAATTAACCAAGGAACATCTGTGCCACACATTTTTGATATAAGGTCAGAAGTTTTGGAGAAAATGATTTCTAAAGTCCGTTTTATATATAAATTAGGAAAACAAACCCCGCCCCTAGGGATCAAAATATGAATGTTCTTAATAGAGGGTTACCATAGGAATATCAGTGCCAAAATAATTATTAACTCCATTACCAAATTATGAAGTTTCAACCCAGACAATGCCATTTGTTCCATATTTTTAACTTTAACCTTGAAATGTGACATTGAACCTTGAGCTATAGACCTGACCTGTGTCCGTATCATCATGTAACGTGAACCCCCCCCCCCCCCCGGCCTACTTCACCAAACTAACAACCAGATTGTTTCCGCGGAAAACCTGCTTTAAACTGAAAAAAAAGAGAAGAAATAGATGAATAAAATAAAAACTAATAAATGAATAGATAATACAATGTCCATGCTGAAGTCGAATTAATATTAGAATAGTCTGAATAGATTGAACAAATCGATTTGTGAAGAAATATGCAAATCATTTGATATTCTGTTAGTCATTGTATATTATTTAATGCATAGCCAGGAATCACTTTTAAGTTCCATACCCCTGTGACGATCGCCTTTAATATAGATGTTTTCGCAATGTGAAAGAGTCATACGTCGTCCGTGCATGTCTCTGGTGATATCGGGTGAGCACGAATCTGGGCCGGACCGTTTCCTTGGAGACACAGATCCAGAACGAGCCGGGGAAAACGAGCCATCTTTATGTTGTCGTCTGCAATAGGTCACAATTAATTGATCAGTAACATATATCATAGTAATACACCATTATACTACACTCTGTATTTACTTTTGGCGTAGATTTTCTTTTCAAATTTATATTCATCGCTATCGACTGTTTTTTTGTTAAACCAATACTTGATATCTTATCAATACCGAGAATCGAACTATAAACCTTGTAATCTTTTGTCATGATCATGGACCTTGGAATACTTTTAGCTTGAATAATTTCTGTAATAATCCTGATTAAAATTATTACACTTTTACATTTGTCTTTTGGTTTTCGGCTGCTGCTCAAAATTAATCAGCAAAGCACGCGATAAAGTACAAAGCCAAAACATAAACCACAAAACACACGCAAAATCAAACCCACTTTCCCTGACAATATTTTTTCCTATGCTTTCCCTCCGGTTAGATTTATTAAAGTAACATTTTTAAACATTCGCGACTCAAGATATTTTGCCAAAGGATTTAAAACGAGGAGCATTTTTCAACGCTGTTAGTGATGACGTTTAAAAGATTGAGATTAAAAATGGTCTTGCAATTCGATCGACTCATTTTAGGTGAACAGGGAGAATAAATGACAAGGCCCGTCTATTTGGAAGATCAATATAGAATAAATACCATTTGTACTTCTAGTCTTCGAATATTTGTGATATGTTAAAGTCAAATATATATATAGAATCTGACAAGAATTGTTACTTCATGTCAAATTTTACTAAACGAGTTCATAAAATGTTATAAAGCGAGCCTCTGGCTAACTCAATATCATTTTCATGAATGTGTTTAGTAAAATTTGATATGGAATGACAATTCATGTCAGATTCTGTTTAGCATATTGCCTATACCGACAATAAATCGCGATTATAACAACAAACAAGCAGAACATGAATGAATGGACTGTGAAAGAGTTACTGTTTGTAACCAAACACCAAGAAAATAGTTTCAAATTATAACTAATTTCTCACACATTTTCAACATCATGTGAATAATGCATCTTCTTGATCAACGTTATTTGCATCAAACACATTTAATTCAGCTGTTCGATTTCAACACACAATGCATAATCTATTACACGCGTGACGCGGTGTGATAACTTACATGTAACGTGTTAAATATAAGAAAACACGTGATGGTTATACGAAACCGGAAACAGATGTCATATGATAAAATGATTTACATGAAAGTCTTTTAAACCAGTACACGTTTTCTCGTTTGCATTAAAATGTCATTTCAGTGAAGGCAATCAAGGTACTTTCACACTAATTACATGTATATGTAAATATAAACTGTATCAGCTGGAGTGAAGCATCCCTAATTACACTATGTACTAGTATGACTAACATACTATTATCTTTTACTTTACAAGCCAGAATCATACCTATGCCTTTTCCGTGGATGTCTGTTTAGAGCCATATCGGGTGACAAACAGTTGGCTGAAAGGGTGAAACTAAAATCCCTTCGTCTTGGTAAAGATAATGTTTGAGCGGTGTTTTTTACTTCATGCTCGTTTTTTAGGACCATATCTTTGGACGGATCTTTGTCTTCTTTATTTACATGAGCGTTAGCGTTATCCACATCGGGCACATCTGTTAAAATTCGATTCTCTGAAAACACACTTGAGGAACTACTGTAGTATGCCTCCTGTTGTCTTTGTAACTTCGGTTTGGCCGAAGAGCTAGATGGTTTTGTTGGGGACAGTTCTAATGAGGAATTCCGCGACATTATAGAATCACGTGATATTCGTGAATCGTACGATGTACACGAGCCATGTGACATTCTGGAATCACGTGATGAACGATGACTCATTCCAGAGGAAGCCATATCGTTTATCTGATCACAAGGATTGTCATTGTTCAGATCTGACTGCCTTCGATAAGATTCATCAAATCCAGTGAGATCAATCGGTCTCTTCTCCTTTGAGTGTATTTTTTGCATTGGCTTCCGACGTTCATAACGTGCCTCACGCTCACCTGTAGAGTAATCAATATTCACGTTCTTCTTTTCTCTGGAATCTCGTTCTTTAGAGCTTGTTCGGTGTCCTCTTCGGTCTGTCCTCGATGTCTTTTGTCTAATGTTTTCTCGCGCATAGTCAATTTCTTTGGCAACATTTCGTAACCTAAGTGCATCTTCCCGATTGTGGTCACTGTGGAGAGAATCATAATCACTCGAGATCCAATGGTCGGTGGAAGAACTCGCATATTCTCCTTTACCTGCATTTCTTTCCAAATTGTCTCGTGACTTCCGAACTTCCGGTTCCGGTCTGTCCCCTTCCTGAGAATCCTTGTGACCGCCACTTCTCAGCCTGTTAATGTTAAACAGACATGCATCTCAAGATGATGAACTTCATGTCAACAGTTAAAGTAAACTACTAAAATACAGAGTATAAGTTTGATTTGGATGACTCGGTATTTAATCAACATCGGAAGCATACACATGTAACATGTACAGTTAATTTGGAATTTGGTCAACTGTGATACCTCATGAATATAATGACGCAAGCTATAAAAAAAGCCAAGTGTCCATTGACTAACAAAAGACCAATCTTAAGTTATCATTCACTGGAGCATGAATTATCCATTCAAAGCAGCTAGAAATCTAAATAACTTTTAAATAAGCCTACCTTCTCCGGGACCGTTTGCTATGCCTTTGCATTCTATGAAGTTGTCTTTCTCTTTTAAATTGGTCTCTGTCTATCTCATCATCATTATCGTCAAGATCCACATCATGAGAGCTTATACTACGTCTGAAACTATAGTTTAAACACTGCAAGAAACACCTTGTCCCATGGTCTCGAAAGAGAAGAAACACAAACATTAAAATACTTTAAACATCAGCATTATTTTCAAACTTACTTTCGATATATCACAGTATATTTGAGTATATCTTAACCTTAGCTTGAGAACACTCTTAAGTATTTTTCGAAATGTTCGGGTCAAAATTGAAGGGATTGAATATACGGATACATTTTATGTACGCCGTATCGTAGATAACCATGTACACGTACAAAGATTGGGAAAAACGAGAGAAAGAGGGACAGCTGATTGCACACCTTGACCTCGAAGACCTTCTTGACGTCGATCTTTTGTTCTTTGGTGAGGAGACTTGCTCCGCCGTGAAAACATCATTGTTCTCGTTGTCTACCACAGCACTATCATCGTCGTAGGTCAAGTCCGTCCCAGAGTATAGTGACACCTTTCCTTGGTCAGTGCCGGACAACAACTGGGTTTTCTGAAATATTTCAGGATGGATCTGGTAACAGAAATGTTGGGCTTTTATGAAAATCTTTTAAACCACATATTTGAATTTCAAGGGAAATTTAAAATGACGATATAAGTAGTGCTTGCCAGATATGATATACATGTATTAATACTTTCGAGTAATTTATTTGCATTTCCTTAATTTTTATTTTAATAATTTCAATAATATTTTTAATTAATGAATCTTATATACTTATAAATGTTAGTCGAAGATCAAAGTCAACAAGACGGGAGATATTTTTTGTCAAGAAAGAATCTAGCGTGTTTATGTAGAACGAATAGAAACTCTTTATAAGAATGATACAAAAATAAAACACGTCAGCGATAAAAAATATCGGCTCTTGTTTGACCTCGGGTATATAAGGTTGATATTAGGCTTGCATACCCAATTTCAAAATCAAACCTTTTTATTTGATTATATATGTTCATGGTTTGAAACCAAGCGATTAAGACCTAGATACTAATGCTTCTTTGTCCACATAAATCTTATTACAGGATTCAACAAATATTATGTATCTGTTATTGTATATAACAACGTCAATGGGCACCTCGCATATAATAATGTCAATGGGCGCCTCGCATATAATAACGTCAATGGGCGCCTCGCATATAATAATGTCAATGGGCGCCTCGCATATAATAACGTCAATGGGCGCCTCATATATAATAATGTCAATGGGCGCCTCGCATATAATAATATCAATGGCGCCTCGCATATAATAACGTCAATGGGCGCCTCGCATATAATAATGTCAATGGGCGCCTCGCATATAATAACGTCAATGGGCGCCTCGCATATAATAATGTCAATGGGCGCCTCGCATATAATAACGTCAATGGACGCCGTATTAAACCTTAAAACGCACGTTTCGTTCTGTTAAGTCTTATTTTACATTTATTTAGATGTGCATAGCAATATGTTTGAGATACTGTCGCGGCTACGAAATATTTAAAACAAATTGACAAATAAATATAATAAGTAATATAATTTCCGTTGTATTGTTTTTCTTGCCCTGGTGAGGTTTTGTGGCGTAACGTTGATATATTGAAACATTAAAGGTATTTCAAGTCTGGTGATATTGTTAGAAAATAATAAATTTGTCATTATCAGCTTTAGACGGGTTGGTTAAAATATTCATACTTATCACATGGCAGTTTCACTGTTAGACGCTACTTCTTTTTGTAAAGAACATTTATAAAAACATTGATGAACTGTTGATGAAGCAATTTTCTCTGTGAAACAAAAGCACCGCATGCGGATGCCAACACTCTTCTGTAAGTTGCTTTTTTGAAAAGGGAAATGAATTAGGTCAAAATGAAGCTAAGAGTTATGGCCCATGATGAGAATGTAGCCCTTGTGATAGTGAACAAATAAATGCAGTTTGATGACAGACGGTTTAATAGTTTAGAAGTTAATGACCAATGTTACAGTTTTTACGACAACGACGAATGATGACAATTTATCCTGCTATTGTTTATTTTATAAGCTGGATAAAGCCTTGCCAGATAAACTTAATTATCTCCAGTTATTACGTAATACATTAGATCCAGTCATTAACTATCTCCAGTCATTACGCCATACAGCCAGTATGAAGGAAAAAAAAGTAAGAATGAAACCATTTTAATAATCTAAAAACATGATAAAACTAGACAAAATCGGGATAAATCGAATACATGGTTGATGTCGGGATGGAGAAGGTTTATCCGGTTCGCTGCGAAAGTGAATCTTGGCTCGCTAAAGCTCGCCAAGATACACTATCTCACCGGATAAACCTTCTCCATCCCGACATCAACCATATATTCTCTATACTTTAAGTCGAAAAATATCCGAGCTAAAAATGACACGAATCCCATCACCTACCAACCCGCCATCTGTCTTGTACATACCCGTTTCCTTAATTGAAATACATAAAATATCAACGGTTTTTTCAGTAGTTTATTTCCTTAGTAGACTTCAATTAAATTATATTTTGACGAAGACACGCTATAGGTGATCCGTTTTTATGATATATTTCATTTATTCCATTATTTAATTCACTTAACATGTCTGACCACTAAAATGTATAAACGGGAGGTGACAATCCCGGAAGTAAGAGAGCACTATTGATCTGCAATCATGTGTGTACAGATAACAAAATATAGAGCAGATAAGAATTGTTTGCCCATTTTAGGGGAATAAATACTTGCATACAAATTGTTAGACGACATGATGCAATCCGAGGTATTCCAAGTTTCCAGTGGGACTTCGAGTCTTGAATACAGTTTCTACGGTTGTACGTCCGTGACCACTCGCAATTAACAGTTCGCGTGCATATATTTTTCTTAAAATACCACTTCTCGACAAATACTTGATTGTCATGGTAACGGCTAACATACAATAATCCACCTAAGAATTGTTTATATTGATCCATGCCATGATTTAAAGCGTCGGATACAGGAGGCGAAATCTCCACTTTCTGAGTGTTGAAAAGTCTAAGATGAAGGGCCATTAAAAGTGTTCGGGCTATAACATTGTTTTCTAATTTTTTTTCTGATTAATTCGTTAGGAGGATAACTCTTTTTCCTCTTAAAACTTTGATCAAATTTATTCATTCCTGATAGCGGAAGAATAAAAAAAAATGGATTATACACTACACTTGTGACAAAACAGTTAACACTCACGAGCATTACCTTACCGACTTACGCTTTATTCATATTAATATTCCCTAAAATAGCCAGCCTGGCTATATAATCCATTAACTATCTATATTTTTTCTTGCAAAATTTATTAATAAAATGCAAAATTAATGATATTTACGTCGACTGGGAAGCATGTTATCATAGCTTATACAGATAAATATTGACACATGCTTCTTTGGACATGTTTGCGCCTATGAAAGCATTTAGAGTTTTGCCCTCTCTCCTCTATCCCCTACCTAAGGGAATTAAGCTCACAGATTTCGAATCAGCTGCAATGTACGTTACCACTTGAAAAATGCCACTGGTAAATATTTAATGATTATTTTGTTAAGAAAATTTAAGCTTGAAATAACCATATGTATACTATATTACTCAAAATGTTGAAATATTTCAGTGGTACTTTATATTTTAATTGATATTTTTTAATGAAGGATTTATTATAGGCCGTTACACATTATTCTGCGATACGGCCAAATTGGGACCCCTGACTTACAGGACAAGTGTTCTACCCACAGAACTATCCGACTTCTCATACACAAATTCGTCACAATATGATACATTTTGAACGGCCCCTGGTGAATTGCTTGCATTTACGTTGTTTACCGAGTGCAACATGTGTTTACTATGTCTTAAGACGTATTTTATAGAGGTATGTCTGTTTTACCTGGACAGTACACGACATTTAGGTTGCACAGATGTCCATGATAAAAGACGTGTCGATTGAAATAGCTGGGACAAGCTTATTGACTACAAGGAAATGAAATCTTTAATTAGTCTACCGACACCTGTCCTCCATCGCCACCGCTGTTACGCATGATGTTTCTACTATACTAAAATTCTAACAAATAAGACATGTTCCTACAATGCCGTTGATATTTCCACGATAGAACCCCGACATAATATTAACCCGCACTGTTCCAATATAGGAAACTGTATGAAAATACATCCTATCACAGGGAGGAGGATACTGATGAAACAGTTCACATGCTCGACTACACGACTGCGTGTTTAACAGTAAAGAAGAAAGCAAGCTGGTGCAAGCGCTCCTTTATTTACAGATTTGAAAAAAAGACAGCGAATTTACATCAATATACTCCTATGTGCAAAAGTCAATGAAGAACAACTGTGGTGTAATAAAACGTGAACATTATACTTAAACAAAGATGCTGTTAATTTATATAGAAACGTGTTCGGGCCAATTATTCCTTAAGTATTTGCCGTATTGTCAATTTCATAAAATAAATAAATAAATAAATAAATAAATAAATAAATAACATCATTCAAACATGTGATGTATGAAAAGAAGCAAAGATGAAACGATTATATAATAACATCTTCATCATTTAACGTAAAGGCAATGTTAACCTTGTTGTGAGACTACTTTCTATAATATTATTCAAGAATGTGATTTATGTTGGCGGCATGTTTTTATATCTTTCTTTTTATGGTAAGCATAAGGATATTTTTTCAAGTTTGTGCGACCTTTAATGTCCGTGTTATACATAGCAGAAGATCGGCAGTAAACCATAGTGTTCAAAATTAATGGAGAATGTATCAGACAGGACACTAAAGGTAGAAATAGGGAGGCAAATGGTGAGTTACTTTTCTTGATTTGAATGGATGTCTCAGTTTTACTGTAATAAACTTATGTTCGTGCGATAGACACCACTGATATGTAAAGGTGTGTTTAAATAGAAAAAATAAAACAATAACAAAAAAACAACAAACAAAAACAACAACAACAATAACAACAAAAAACAAAAACAACAAACACCCCCCCCCAAAAAGAAAACACAACAAAACACAAACAAACAACAACAACAAACAAACAAACAAACCAATACCTGACATAGGAACAGAGAAATTGCCTATTTGCGTAAGTACAAGATTGAAAATGCAGAAAACCGCGGCAATTGTTTTCAAAAGGCTGTTTAAATCAAGGGGGTTCAATTAATCCTATAAGCTTCGCGTAATACTAGTACTACCTTCGTCCTAACAGGTACACAGTTCAGCTACTAGTGGGACAGATTAATGTTGATAGGACCCTATCAAATTACAGTGTTTTCTTTACTTTTTATAGCAATATTTTCTAACTTTCTTATTATTGTTTTTTCTAACTTTCTTATTTCAGTGGCTGTCTGATTTCTGAAAACTAGATTTAGATGCTCACTGAGCCATTATTGTTTTACATTTTGGTTACTCAGTGTAATTAAAAACATCAAGGTAACATTTACTAAATTACTCAAATTGTTTTGTAATTTGTATTGAAAGAATGGTAATTGCCAGTTAAGCTTATCTTATCTTGACTGACATAAATCGTTGAGATGAGTAGAAAAAAAAATGATATAAAAACAACCATTCCTTTTTCATACAGTAACGGATAATGAAGATGATTATAATTGAATGGAAAAAACAGCAACACAACAACAACAAAACAACAAAATAAACACTCTCTTACATCTGTTTCTGATGAGCTCATCTCCGAGATACTGAGCTTGTTTTTTAAAGTGGTCGCCGGTACAGCCGGCTTTCCTTCATCTCCATGGTACCACACACCCGTCATAGCTATGACGTCACGTTTCATGTGGCACATGTTGCACTGCCATTTACCCTTGCTTTGCTAAAACATTTTAGAAAACAACAACAACAAAGTAATTAGTAATGATAACTATAAGGACGATTTGTTTGATTACACATAACATAATTATAATATATAGGTATGTAATCGGTCTCATATAGAGGTTAAACGCTAGTTTTTCCACATATTGGAGAAATTTTGTGTCATTGTAATTAAGTGGTCGTGTATTTAACAGGCTACATCACTGATGAATCTATCTTGAGAATAACCTAGACGAACGGCCAATAGGAAGCTAGTTTTATATATCATTTCATTTTTATTTATGCCCACCCCAAGTAAAATAAAGATTTATATGGTTTAGGTTATGAAGATACATGTATTACGTAAGTACCGAGGGGACATGGTGTTTTTCTTAGTTATTATCTCGTGGCCACGAGATAGTAACTAAGAAAAAAACCGAAAAACAAATCTTGCTAACTCGTGGCCACGAATTAGAAACTTACAAAAAAAACAAAACAAATATCGCCATCTCGTGGCCACGAGATAAAACTAAGAAAAAGAAAAAGAAAAAAAAACAAAAACGAATACATACTCGTGGCCACGAGATATAACTGAGAAAAAACACACAAAAAAAACATTCTCGCTAACTCGAAGTAACAAGAGGGCCATGATGGCCCTGATCGCTCACCTTAGTATACGGTCACCCAAGGGACATCAGTCTGTATTAAAACATTTTGAAATCTGGCCAGTAGTTTTGAAGGAGATGATCCCTGTAAAGTTTTATCAAATTCTGTCCAGCAGTTCCAGAGGAGATGTCATTTAAAAATTTCACTATATACATATAAGGCAAATAAGCCCCGCCCCTGGCAGCCATGTTTTTTATGGATCAGAATAATTTCAGCAACTTTTGTGAAGCTTCACCTAAAGATCATCCCTGCCAAATTAAATCAAAGTCTGTCCAGTGATTTCAGATTAGATGTCGTTTTCACGGCCATAATTTTCACAATCTTGGTAAGTGTCTATAAGATCTAAACTCCAGGCCTCATGGGTTTTGACAAGATGAATTTTGAAGGTTTTCCTACATTACTCTATGTAAAATAAGTGTCCCCTGGGGCAGGCCTAATTTTGACCCAGGGCTATTATTTTAACCATCTTGGTAAGGGTCCATAAGATGATGCTACACACCAAATATCTAAGCTCCAGGCCTTACGGGTTTTCACAAGAAGAATTTTGAAGGTTTTTATATATAACTCTATTTGAAAAAAATGACCCCTGGGGTAGGCCTAATTTTGACCCCAGGGCCATAATTTTAACAATCTTGAAAATGGTCCATAAGATGATGCTACACGCCAAATATCTAAGCTCCAGGCCTTATACTTTCTTACAAGAAGATTTTTAAGGTTTTCTTATTATAACTCTGTGTGAAATCATGTGACCCCTAGGGCGGGGCCAATTTTGACCCCAGGGTCATAATTTGAACAATCTTGGTAGACAGTCATAAGATCATGCTTCATAGCAAAAATCAAAAGGCTAGACCTTGTGGTTTCAGAGAAGAAGATTTTTAAAATTTTCATTTTTAAAATCTATTTTTAGCTCCTGTGACCTAGATTTTTGACCAATCAAAATAATTTTAACAACTTTAGTAAAGGGCCCCATAATGAACATTCCTGTGAAGTTTTATCAAAATCCAGTGAGTAGTTTAGAAGAAGATGTTGTTTAAAGAAATTGTTGACGACGGACGCACGCACGCACGGACGACGGACGACGGACAAAAGGCGATCACAAAAGCTCACCATGAGCATGAGTTGTGAGATGTTGTTTAAAGAAATTTTTCATATATAACTCTATGTAATAAAAAAAAAAGTGACTCCTGGGGCAGGCCTAATTATGACCCTAGGGCCATAATTTTAACAATCTTGGTAATGGTCCATAACATGATGCTACACGCCAAATATCTCAGCTCCAGGCCTTATACTTTCTTACAAGACGATTTTTAAGGTTTTCTTATTATAACTATGTAAAATCATGTGACCTTAGGGCGGGGCCTATTTTTGACCCCAGGGCCATAATTTTAACAATCTTGATAAATTTTCATTTTTAAAATCTATTTTTAGCTCCTGTGACCTAGATTTTTGACCAATCAAAATAATTTTAACACCTTTGGTAAAGGGCCCCATAATGAACATTCCTGTGAAGTTTTATCAAAATCCAGTGAGCAGTTTAGAAGAAGATGTTGTTTAAAGAAATTGTTGACGACGGACGCACGCACGCACGGACGACGGACGACGGACAAAAGGCGATCACAAAAGCTCACCATGAGCACGTTGTGCTCAGGTGAGCTAAAAAAATGAAAAAAAATTCTCGCTAAATTAGTAACTAAAAAAATATAAAAAAAAACAGTTCTCGCTATATCGTGGCCACGAGATAACCTAACGATTTGATTGGCTAGCTAACTCGTGGCCACGGCTTAGCCACGAGATAATAACTAAGAAAAACACCATGTCCCCTCGGTGCTTCCGTAAGATATGCACTCATAAAATGCATGTATATTCTTAATACAACAACGGCAAATGAAATACTACTAATAAAAATCGTAACGCACATTTGTCTGATGCATTGTGTTTTTCATATTATGAGCAAACTGTGAATGACATTATTGTTCTTCTTAAGTCTGCCTATATCATCTATCAATGACGTTTGTACAGACATTATCCACATTGAGGATTTTTTAGCTCACCTGAGCACAACGTGCTCATGGTGAGCTATTGTGATCGCCTTTTGTCCGTCGACCGTGCGTCCGTCCGTGCGTCCGGCGTCAACAATTTCTTTAAACGACATCTCCTCCTAAGCGAAATTTGATGAAAATTGCCTATGATATTCCTTGCGTAAAGCTCTATCAAAGTTGTTCAGGTAGTTCCGGTCTGTTGCATATCTGGGTCACGGAGCTAAGTAGGAGAATCTTTAAAAGATTTTGTCAGAAACCACAAGATCATGGATTTAGATATTTGGTATGTAACATGGCCTTGTGGATCTGAAACATGTTTTCAAATCATGGCTCTTGGGTATAAATTGGTCCCACGCTAGGGGTCACTTTTTAAGGGTATGTCCATCAAGATTTGGACCACAGGTACAGTTTTTGTTTGGAAATGCGAATATTTTGCTGCACTTCCGCCTGGATTTTGTATTCACTATGGCTGTTTAATATAAGACAATAAAGACAATATTTTTAAGGTGAGCGATCAGGGTCAGCTTGGCCCTCTTGTTTAGTTGGGCGATCTCCTAAACCTTGCAGGGATTTCAATCTCCTTCAACAATATGACTTATCGGAGAAAACAGTTTCTATTTTAATATCTCAGAATATGTCATGAACTAAATTACTAAATGGAGGACAAACCTTATTCTTTTTGTGGTTCCATTTCGGCTTGCTGAAGGAGCCACACCTGTTACACACTCGCTTTTGGCACGTGTGGCACAGTTTACCAATACCATCGGCGAACTTGGTCTTGAAACACAAGCGACAAAGCCTTAGGTCGACTTGTTTTAATTTTCCCTTTTGACAGGCTTGTTTCTTAACATCTTCCTCGTAGATCGTGAGGGTCTCATACAGCTTCCTGGAATTTCGGCATCAAAATATTTCGGACATCGATTGGGGGTAATATGAAACACATCTACCATCAAATCAAATTACTTTACCCGTTGACAAATGGGCAATCTGAAACTGAGCTGTCCCACTGTTTGTTTCTCCGTAACAGATAATATAATCCCGATTATACACGATGTTCAAAATTTTACTCCTCGGACACTCGAAATTCTACTGTAAACACAAATGTCTGTAAACCTGCGATAGGATATTTGATTTATATATTTCCGAGGTGTATATGGACCATGGCTGTGATTTAATTGAAATCAATTGTACTGATTTAGTGCTCAGATATCACGATGATACTCTTTTCAAAAGAGAATTTGTAAAAGTTGCAAATAACATGGCGTTTTACTTTTTAAACTTATTTCCTACTGACCAGCATGAGGTTAATATTATCATGAATAGTTTTTACTATGGCCCGTGATCTGTGATCGGGGGACATATTGTTTTCGCCCTGTCTGTTTTTTTGTTTTGTCACAATGTTTGTTGGTCTATCAGCAACTTTAACATTGGCCACAACTTGAAAACTATACAAGGTATCGCCTTGAAACTTCATATATGGGGAGTGTCGTGACCAAGAACCGTAACTCTACCTGGCCCAAATCTTGAGCTACATCTCTTTTACTACATGTATTACCTTTCACCATATCGCCACTGTGATTAATGGTGTAAATAAAACAAAACCTGGCTCTTGCTGATATCATTGTCCCTACAACACATTTCTATCTTGATATCTTTAATTAAAAATATGAAAAGAAAAATCACACCATGAATAGGTTCTGATTTAGTCTTAAAGTAGCCCGTTACTGTTTAAAACTTTAAAAGGAATGGCCTTTATGACCAATAGACAGAAAATGGCATGAGTGAAAATTGTATCACTTCTCGATGAGATATATGCCATATTTACTCGAAACGAACACATTCTTTTTTATTTTATGCTAACTGCTTCTACATGCCCATATACATACCCTATATATGTAAAAAGTAGTTCTGGCAGATTTATATAACTCACACTATCGGATAACTGACAGAACACGGTATTTCATTAGTTAGCATAAAATAAATGAAATTGATTCTAAACAATTCAATCATAATTGTTTCAAAACACATTCTTTTTTATGATGATAGGAAAAAAATATTTCCCCAGAAAATGTACGGGTCGTAAAATTTTCAGCGAGGAACAAATGTATCGTCTTACACGTTAAAAACATTGCCACAAGCATTCCTCTCCATGACTTGATATTGATCAGACTATTTCGTGTCACTAGAACCTCTTTGCATCATTCTTATGTTGTCTTACCATATCGGTGCCAGAATAATGGGCTTATAATAATTTACGGTACAGACATCTCTGTCGGTTCATTTCATCCTTAATCTATTTCTTTGAAGATAACGATATGGCTTCACGCGTATCTGAGCAAAAATATGCCTGCAAGCATTAATTATTACAAAATGTTTCTGCTGTAAATGTGAATAAATAGATATCAATTTCCCAAGAGGTGCTTTCCTTACCCCGAACACACCCATCTACCTATTTTTAAGTACACGCATCCTTGATTACGCAAGATGTAAGGTGAAGTAAAAGACATTGTGGATATTTCAAACCATTTTTCATGTTCGTTTTTTTTTTTTGTTTAAGGACAATTTTGTAGACTTCAATTAATCTTAACACTCCTATTTTATATTTGCACATCTATTGGCATTCTTAAAAAGGGCGTCATCTCCGAAATGAAAATATGAATTAAAATGAAATGCCTTGTATTTATTAACGTTTGGCCTAGAGTAACGTGAACAATCTTTAACAGTATAAAGAACGGGTGGTGTGGTAACGTATACACGGTGCATAATTCTATCGGCGGTCTCTCTGCAGAAATCGCTATATCAGCAGCCTCTCTGCGTTCGCACGGGTCATTCTCTGCCATAAACAAAATGCGCGATGGACGAAGGGTCAAGAAAAGGATTATTGTTTCCATTTACCGACCTGTATCTTTATTAAGCTGTATCGAAAAGGTCTTTGAGAAATGTGTATTTAAACACGTTCACAACTTCTCCCTTGAGTGTAATACAATAACGAAATTTCAATCAGGTTTTACTTTAGGCGACTCTGCTGTTAACCAATTAACTTATTTGATTTTATTTCTTCAGCTGTAGATTCAAAAAAAGAAGTAAGGGGCAGTCTTCTGTTATATCAGGAAAGCATTTGATCGAGTTTGACACAAGTGTATAATTGTCAAACTTAAGGCTGCTGGTATCACAGATCTGCTTGAATGGTTTAAAAATTATTAATCTGATCGAACCCAACGTGTTGTTCTACAGGGTGTCACGTCTGATCCTGTCTGCATGAGTTGGTGTCTCATTCCCTCTTTTGTTTTTAATTTACATAAATGATATCGTTGATCATATAAATTCATATTCATATAAGATTATTTGCAGACAATACTGCACTATTTTATTGTAGATAATCTTGCGAGTGCATCAATGTCTCTCAACAATGATTTACAGACAGTTAATGTCTGAGCTGATAAATGGTTAGTAAAATACAATCCTAAAAGGACTTAATCATTACTTTTCACACAAATTATAATCTTAGAAACACCAACAATATCCAAAATATCCATTCACACTCAAACTCATATTATTGTTCCCTTTCATCAGCTATACGGGAGTGGAACAGTTTACCCAGTGAATTAAGAAATGCAAGATCTGTTGCTGAGTTTAAAAGATTTCTTAATCAAAATGATAAAACAGCACCACGCCATTTCTACTACGGCGACAGTAAATACCAAATATACCATGCAAGACTACGTTCTTCTAGTCGATGAAATGCTGTATATATGAAAAATATTACCAACTCTCCTTTCTGTGCCTGTGGTTCAAGAGAAACTACTGAACATTTCTTCTTCTCCTGCCCTAACTTTGACAATGCCAGACAAGTATTATTTAATGAACTGTCATTTATGAAAAAATGTTGTTCTTGATTTGCTAATGTTTGGCGACTGTAATCTTTCTTATAAAGAAAACATTAAAAAGATAATGCGGTACATGCTTCAATAAATCTTCAAAATGTTTTGACAGCGTTAGTAGAAATTAAGAGTGAAAGAGAGATGGGGAGAGATTAACCCTTTCCCTCATAGAGGACACCATGAAAAGACCTATGCGAACAGCATAAAACCAGATCAGCCTGCGAGTTACTCGCAGGCTGATCAGGTTTTATGCTGTTCGCTGCTCCTCAGTGGTCTGGAGTGAGGATTTTGTAATTAAATTTGGTAAGGTTTAACTGTGGTTTTCTGCTGATCAGGCTTTATGTGGTACCTACTGAGTGCGTCAAAATGAGTCTATATGAGGGAAAGGGTTAACAACACTTAGCTCATTCTGACACCCTAATTTGCCGCCAGCTCAATCCGGTCCTATCCCTTTCTTCTTTTTCTTTTCCTTGTTTACCCTCCCTTTATCTACCTTGCTTTTTCTTATCTATCTATATATAGATTTCAAGGAATCAGTTTCCTATATATCATATTTTATCATTTATCATATATACAACTGTCTCAGCTGCATATTGTTTACAATATGTTACACATCGTGAAGAACACGATAAGATTCATCTTCCATTCTAATCCTTTTTTGAATGTTTGTCATTATACTGTATGATGAATATTCTGAATAGAATATGTTTAAATAAAAAAAAAAAGACAAGTGGTTTTAATGTTTAGGAAAGGTCCTTACACCTTCTTGATGTTTTCATTGTCGTACTTTGTATGCAATTTGTAGTGTTTTCGTTGTTCGATCTATTCATAGTATGTATGTGTTTCTTATTTTTTAACTATCTCAACTAATTTTGTCGATAAAAAAAAAAAAGAAGATAATTTTCATCTGGTGTACTGGTTATTAAATTTTTTTTACTGAATCGCTTATTCCCAAATGCGCACGCAAAAAAGTGCCATACTTCTTACATTTTCCTTAAAAAAATCTGTTTATTTGTTTATATGTTTACATCGCTTTTGCACTGTGACGCTAACGGCATCACCGACTGTTCCTTATTGTTTTATGTATGTGTGTATATCACATCAATTCTTATCATTTACATTGAACAACGCCATTGAATATGTATTTTATATGTAGAAATAGGCGTTAAATCAAATTTGCAAGTTTCAAGTTCTGTTTATATGTTGGACGGATTTTAAAACTTTGGTATGCTATGTCACAGAAGTCTATTTCAGAAAATATTTACAGCGACTTAAACATCAATTTTCAGTTGCGTAGCAAAGCAAGGGACCCGACCTTGTAAATCTATTTCAATATGAGTTAACAATATTCATGCGATAAAAAATAATTAAGACTTTTATCAAAGAAAAAAACACACCTTATATTTCAAGTATTCTAAGATTGCTAATGTGTAATGATTTGTTGACATATTTCGCTACAGAACTGACATTCTAGCCTTCTTGCACTGGAGAGAATGGACGATATACTTTGGGACAAATGAAGATAATGTTACTTCAGCAGAGAGCCTGCCTGTGCTTCAAAAAGAGGTGGACAGAGAAACCTCCTGAACACCAACAGAACCGAAAGTAAGGAGTAATCAAAATAATTATATAAATATCGACCAATTTATCGGTATCTTTTTGAAAAATATATATAAAAGAATGCGTACGATATTCATATTAAAAACGTAACCAAAGCAGTATTTCACTTAAGCCTGTAGAAAGTGCTGAGGTTGTGATTCATGTTAGTACATCGCTAAACTGTTTGTCCGAGTTTCGGAGCATAGTCGCTAATAATTGAAAAGCGGGCACGCATATACACAGAAAAGATTATTTAATGTTCCGTGCAATACTTAATTTTGAGCAACTCAACTGTTTAAAGTGACCACTTTTTTTGGCCGTTCGTCCATCGCGCATTTTGTTTATGGCAGAGAAAGACCAGAGAAGCTTCCGATATAGCAATTTCTGCAAAAGAGACCGCGATGTGATTGATGCTATGATGCACCTTGGTCTGCATGTTGATGAACAAACGGGGTAGTGAACCATCTCTGCATCGTTTTTTAATGATCTACTGGTAAATTGCAGTTCAAACAACAATGTTATTCTTAAATTTACTATATTCTTAGAATAACTTAAACGATTTCATAAGAAATGTGCATAATTATAAGAAACGTTTTCCCAAATAATGTAAATATTTAACATATCATATACTGATATCAAACTGGTGTAAAATTCAACTCAACCTATTTATCATTTATCTATTTCATCTCATCAACTGGAAAATCCGTCTGTAATACCCAGTTATTATATAAGACAAAACGATTGCGCAGTGGTCCAGTGGTAACGTATTCGTTTACGGATCCAAAGGTTTTGGGTTCGAGACCCGTTGGAAGCACGAATTCTTCACGACCTTCCCAGGCGTAAAGTACTGGTCCAACCCAGGAACCATCGAAAGGGACTAGTATAAGTTATAAGAACTTGCTTCCTAATCGACGTAAAATTAATATG
>CM037777.1:101110146-101160146 GCA_021229015.1 Solen grandis | reverse complement strand
TTAAAATTAATGTGGTAAATATTTGATAATATATAAAGATAACTGACTGATAAATTTCTATATGATATTTTCAAAATTGCTCCTCTACTTGTTCACAAATCGTTACAATATACACTTAAAAACCGATAAGAAACGAGAACATAACTCGTACTAAGAAATAGTCAGGGATGCCATAGCATTTCCTTAAATAGAAGCAGGGTTGTCGCGGTCCAGTTGAAGCGGATATGGTGGTTTTAGGTCAGATTCTTTCATGACCTTTCTAGGCGCAAAGTGCTGGTCCAACCAAGGAACAGTTGTCGCAAACAGAAATGTTTAAACTTATAAGTTATTTTACGTACTCTCGCCTGTCGAGTTCCTCGGACTCAAACTGATGCTGTCTCTGGAACACCTCTCGCAATTTGCACATTTCTTCAGGAGTCAGACCTGACAAGTCAGGGGAAGGAGGGTTCTGAGGATAGGAGGCCTTGCGTTCGCCTGAACCGTTATTCTTCGATTTGTCGTTGGCATTCTTCTTTGAGCTGCTCCTGAAAACCTGTAGAAACCAATAACAATGTTAAGAGTTCGAGATTTTGCAAGACTTGTCTACTTAATTGTGATTTAACTGTTAAGAGTTTACGGCGAACTATTCATGTCATTATGCTCCGCCCTATTCACGTGATAGTCATATATGGCAGTGTTAAGTACACATTAGGCGTGCACACTGGCGTTTCAACGGTAAACATTTAGTAAATTTGCTTAAATAATCATGTTTATAGAGACACATTAACATAAGAATGAGGAGTTTCTTCAATATTTTTGCAAAGGAATGATTACCAGCTCTATCCAAACGGATTCCTAAGGAAAGCATAAGATGCTAAATAAATAATAAAATACAAGAATAGTTTGTTTGTTTATTAGGTTAACGTCCAACCGATATTATTTAAGTCATTTGGAGACAATGTCTACTTGAGACAGATGTAGTGCTGTTACACTGCACAGTATCATGCCGTACAGTTGGTACAGTTGGCATGATACCACACCCAGTCACATTATCCTGATTCCGGGTCATCAGTACTTGAACTACCATTATTATGTTAAGCGCATAGCAAGGGAGCTATACCAGTACCTATGTTTACAACTTTGGTAAATACAAGAAATAAAATTGATATAACGTTCATAAACAACTTACAGATCATGTATTACTTCGTTTGAATTGGTATTGGTATTCTTAGCCTTGCTATCTTCCGCTGACAGCGGCTTTTCTAAACGATTATTATCTAAATACATGCATTTCGTTCTTTCCTAAACATCAATCAGTTGATGGTTTCTGATGTCTAAACTACATGTAATTAAATCAAAAAAAGAAATGAATAAATAAATAAATAAATAATAATAATAATAATAATAATAATAATAATAAAAAAACAGTCATCACTCATTTTAAATTTCCGTGCTTCTTGAATGAAATCTGAAAAAAAATGAGCCGACGGTCAAAAAACGCGCGAAATTTATGTGTAACATCCATATTTGGAAAGGACGTGCACGTGTGTGAATATTTTAACAACACGCTGACGTTACAATTTTATGGCGCCATCTCCTAATATAGCAGTGTGACGCAGTGATAGGGCGGGGCAAACTCTTAACAGTTAAATCTCAATTAAGTAGACAAGTCTCGCAAAATCCCGACTCTTAACAAATTAAATCGACCAGGAATTTGAAATTTCGGGCTCACTGACTGGATAGATATTGCGGGCAAACTCTAAGTTTGTGCTCGTTAATAAGCACTATTACTAAATTTTCTTTTTCCCAAACTTTATGTGTAGATCAACACGAAATTTGCTGACAAAAATTTTCACTCTTCGAAACTATTTGATAGTTGATGATACTTGATATTTAAAGTTATGTTCATTGCACAGATCTGAGATGCGATCTATGTAACATAAGTAATTGTTTGATTTCGTTAAAAATCACTTCGTTGAAAAGCTTTCAGTATATCACAGTCGCAATTTCAAGACGTAAGCCAATCAGAATCCAGGATTTTTTCAAGCACATTAGAATCACGAATTCAGTAAGATAATATAACATAATATTGATTTTTCTATAGATTGACGTTGAGTACAATGGTTTTCGTGTTTAGCATAATTATTTTCCTTCCCATGGGAACCACCATCTATAGTCATTCCTCGCTTCTTGCCGGATGTAAGACTAACACCCGAAAATATGTTTGCCCTCTCAGTACTATGTCATTCAGAATTCTTATGATGGGACGGGGTATAATATCGCTATAATGTCGAGTGTCCTGTCGCATTGTCGTGTGTCGTTTTTTAATATCGTGTGTCGTTTTAACAATTGTCGTGCTTCGTTTGAAATTGTCGTGCGTCGCCTTCATACAGCGATACACGACATTCAAAATGGCACTAACCGGACTCCGTAGTTAAGCCATATCCTATCAAGTACAATAAACGACAATAATCTTATTCACGGGTTACATTTGATATTGCAGGGAAAGACGCCTTAATTCATAATTTCATTCATTTCTTTCATGCGTTTCGTAACAAACCTTTGGGGACATGACCTTAATTTCTGTATCTGTATTATGACAATGTACATTGTAGTATCCCTAGAGTGGGGTTTGAGAGCGGTATTTCAGTATAGTTCATCTGTATATATCGCTCTACGGCTTGTCAATAGTATAGCAATTTTTTTACGTCATATGAATTCAGGGACAAATTCCAAATGCAGTATGTGGTTCTAAGTAAGAGATTTGTGTAAGTGCACCCACTCAAGTCTTGGTCTGACTATACATTTCTCTTACCTGATCATTTTGCTCTTACTGTTTATAAATGTGTTGCCACTGGATTAAAAAAGAAAATAGATATTTGTTCTCAATCCTTTGATCTTAAGGTCTAGAATTTGGCGCTCAGCATATACGGGTAGTTGCAGGACTGGTTGGCCCGGTGTCAGGATAATGTGACTGGGTGTGGTATCATGCCACATATTTATGGCGTGATACTGCAGTGTGACAGCACTATATCTGTCTCAAGTAGACATCGTCTCCAATGACTGAAATACTTGCAGTGGGACGTTAAACCCAACAAACAAACAAACAAATTTAAAAGGTTGATGTGATGAAAGCAATATCTGTATACATATAACGCATTTTCTGAAACATATCGGTATTGAAGCAGACATGAACGTCAAATAATGCATTAGGAACACTTCGCCCTTTTCCTAGCGAAAACAATGGACGAGGTGTTCCTAATGTCAAATAACCGCTACCCGACAAAGAAAAGTTTAATGCCCGAATAATTGCAGACTCGGAAAGAGTATATTTTTTCTAGAGCATATATTTTTTCCAAATAGGGATTGGGAAAATACATATACATGTACATGGAATGTTTTTCTTTTACCACGAATACTCGTATTTAATAAAGCCCATTTATTCCCTTCTCGAAATATCACATTTTCACCGTTTTAAATATTTCTATTACAAAACTCAAAGCAGTTTCCATGTCTAAACGGTCAAAAACTCACAATTAACACCTATCCCAAAATCTTCATTCTTGCACCTGAATACTTTTGAAACCATTCAAATGTGAAGAAGTACATAAAAATATGTGTTTAAAAGATACTTTATGTCGAATCAAAGTCGCTAGACCCGAGAGAACATTATAAGGGTGTTAATTTCCCGTACTTAGAATAAAACCAAGAAAAACTAATCCCCGGTGGAAAGAAAGGGAACTCAAGGTATGAGAAATATCGCCAAATGAGAATTGACATTTCAACATTTTTACATTGCAAATTCAATTATAAAATACGTCATCGTAAGTTGAGACCGAAATAAAGGAGTTTATTTTATTTAAATACAGAATTCTTTGTTTAACTACAGACAAAATGCGACGAAAGCTAAAATGTATGAACTCGAAACGAAGAACTTAAAATTGACATGAGATATAAATAAAATCTGCCTCCATGTTTTCGTAAAGATATTTACTTGGTTGTTGAATGATTTAAGCAAGATTCATAATATTATTAAATTAAAATACACATTTCACAATCAACGTTTCCGGTTGGAGCGTCCGCCTCGCGAGTTCCATCCCCGATCGCGAGATAATACAGTCGTTGAAGTGGTACAAATAGCTCAGCATATAGACAGGATAGTTCAATCAAAGAGCCGAAGGCACTAGCTATTGAGTTTATGAGAAGACAGAAATGCGACGTAATATAACAGAAATGCAACGAAATATATCATTATCGAGCGAAACGCTGCTGAACTACTTTGGGTTAATTACGTACTTATGCGAAGCACACTTTTTCTTAATTGTATGAGTGGATCTACATGTACTCCAGTTGGGTTAAATTTCTGCTTTGTAAACGACGCAGGTATTTTGTTCACACTGAAAATGGTTGTATTTAGCTTGAGGAATTCGTAAAAGAAGAATAAGATATATGTTTTTCTTGTTAGATACATGTGTAAGAGTGAATAACTGACCTTTTTGACCAATGACGTCATACTTTAGGTCCCGAGCCCTTTAGTTTTCTGTTTAACCATCTTCAAGTGCACTGCCTGATTGAATCTGAAAAAAAACAACAACAACAACCATCAACATATGAAATAAAAACACATGTAGACGTTGATAGACGCCAAATATAGAATAAATATATTTAAATGAAGATATTTCAAATTGGTCAAGACTTACCTGTCAATGCACCATTTACAGCTGGGATATTTTTGACCTACTTACAATCTTCTCGCATGTGCTCGGTTATTATCGATTACCAAGTTATTACATTATGGTATTAAATCTATATCTTATCTAGTCTAATCCTATTCCCCGGGGTCCTGGTCCAGTCGTAAAGATTAAGACTGCGGATCAGAAAGTTACGGGTTAAACCCTGTTGGGGGTAAATTCATAATGAACTTCCGGTGCGAATTCAGGAACCGTTGAGAGGAATAGCACCAGTTTGTGTGATGGTGTTTTCAAATCTACTCAAAACAAAATACGTTTAAGTGTCCTTTTCTCAAGAAAAGACACGGGAAATACGATATAACTGGCCCCACTTCACCTACAGTCTGATCTCTATCCGGCATTTCATTTCTTTAACACAATGTAGCGAAAAGGATTTATGCGTCTATCTTGAACTTTACGACACGCGATTATTCCTCTGGTACACGCGATGGTTTCTAATAACAAAAGAAACATTCAGTACATCCTAATGCTAAGAAAGGCAACCCATTTATGTAGTTATCATATTTAAAGAAAGCAAATAACCTAACGGAACACTACACATTTAATTTCAAATTGAATCAAAGCGGTGGGGGTCTCAGTTTCTTAGACACTACATTATGAATAGCTCCTAATTGCGATTCAAAGTTGTTTCTCCCTTTCGTTTTTTTAAGTCTATGTTCACAATTCGAAGATTTCAGCTCGGTCTTGACGAAACTGTATACAGCATATTGTATTCAATTCAATTCAATTAAAAAAAAATAAATGAAAAATGAAAAGAGAAAAAATGAAAAAAGAAAAGAAAGTCATGCAGTGTGTTTGTGCATAAAGAAATATCACAAAATAATTTTTCACATTTAGGAAATGCCTACATATGTTTTTATGTGAGGCTATAATGTTCCTCAATAATGATACAGTGCGCTTTTATGTCGTGACTCACCCTTACAACATACAATACAAAAAAGTGAAGGTGAAACTATTTGAAAACTAAACAGAAAGAGGCAGAAAATCAATGTCTACCCATGTTAAGTAATGGTTCATAAAATATTATTCGAAGCGGGATCTATACTGTCACAATATGTCCATTCGATTTTAGTCTGTTTAAATATCAGATTAAAAAAGAACAAACAACAACAACAACAACAACAACAACAACAACAACAACAACAAACAACAACAACAACAACAACAAACAACAACAAAAAAGTTCTTTTCGATATTTTCACCCCCATCACAAGAAGCTGTTTTTTTATTTGGTCGAAAAATGACCAAGTTATGGTCGATGTTCATGTTTCTATGAGAATCAAGGTAAACAAATACAATGTCCTCCATAGTACTTTGTAATATATTTTTAGACATAACATAAGCTATTTATTGCATTAGGCATCATAAGACATTTATAGCATACAACAGCAATGAAATACAACGAATACATGATATTTACAGACAATTACATATAAGTTTAAATCGATTATTCAGTAAGAATCTATCAAAATATGACTACGTACATAGACTTTATTATCAGATCATATTTTAATTCATCTGTCTATATGTTTTCAATTTGTAATCTCATTTTTAAAAATAAACAATAAATAAAAATTAAAAAAAAATCAAATTTTCAGTTTTTTTAAATATTTTTTTTCATTTATTTGATTTATGTTTATAAAATCATTCACACCAAGCGTTGAAAAAATATCTCTTTATTCTCTTTAATTCGGACTTACATATAAAAAATGATATTCACCTTCAGGTAGATTCATTGGCAACTTTTGCAAAACCTAGGAATTTATTGTATCTTTCCGTGTCAATGAATAAATCATGTAATGGAACTCTGAACCTTGTGAATGAATTCTAAAACATTTAGTTTTGTTTAAACATCCACAAAAATCCTAGTTTTTGTGTGTTGTTGATATTTGTATACCAATTCTGGCGATAATTAACGAGTAAACGTGCACCTGTAATTCAAATTGACTAAAGCAACATCGTGTGAGACCCAGTTGTAATTGTTATTACAACCTATTTTACTTCATATTAAAGCATTTTATGTATTAGTTATCGTTTATATTTTGAAATTTTATGGAACTTATCGCAAGCAACGCGAATCGGAGCGCTGCGATAAATCCATTAAATTAAAAATATAAACGATAACATATTTACAGTTTGTCACGTACGTCATACAACTTTGCCTTTATGTTTTACCTTTTTGTTATTATGCTGCTTATGCTGTTCGGTAGAAATAAAAACATGTTAATGTGGTGACGTCTTTGTTTTCTGACAATAAACTCAGCATGTGTAGGTCTCATTATACGATATTTTTCTTTAGTGCACTTATAGTTAAATATAGAATACAGTATCCTCAAAGCAGATCCTTGCTGTACTACGTGACACATTCCGCAAAATGGCGACTTCACTTTTCACGGGTAGCGAATCGTAAATGTAGGTTTTATAATTCGAATTGGGTAACCATGCATCTGTAGATTGGTTTTGGCAGAGGTGATATAAACATGAAGTTTTTATCAGATTTTTCAGTCATTGACCATCTTTGAAAGAGTGTTCCGCGATAGTGCTTTAACCTCCTTAAATTTGAATAGTCTATCTGTAGTCTTATATGTTACTATGTATATATATATATCCAATTATGTTTGTGTATATCAGTTAAATTTGCATGTACTTGAATTAAGGATTTTGCTGTTCTCAAGTTTAAGTCTATCTTTTCTGCGGAAGTGTACCTTTGATTACTTCTTGAAGGTGACTCCGAGTGTACGGAGGCTTCCTGTCAGGACCAGACAAATACCGCAAATCAAATAATTTGGGCGCTTTACATATGAACAATCCGATTGATTAGTGTGATCTTGACAAAAGAGCTATGGCCAAACTCTTTAGTGCGACACCGCGTCTAATTGAGGCAAATCGTACTGCCAAATAAATTGAGGATCCTTTGTTCAAGCGCGATAACTTTCACCTCCAAGTGTGATCTTAACTTTGGAACTACAGACCCAGCTCTTGTGCACAACACTTCGTCATTACAGACCACACAACTGCCAAGTTTTTTGAAAATTATGCAATCCATGTTTAAGTTACAAATCAGAAAAGCAAAAAACCATATCATTTGACCTCTAAGTGTAACCTTGACCTTGGAGCTAGGAATCCAAGATAAGTGAATGACACTTCGTCTCATTGATGCAAACAAACAGACTTACTTGAAAATCATGCAATCGATGACTAGGTTAAAGCCTGGGGCCCCCTGGGCAAGCAAATAATCTTTGACTTCTAAATGTGACCTGACCTTGGAGATAGTGACCCAAATTATAAGCGTGACATATTAAGGCAAACATTACGGCAAAATTATTTGAAAATCCTGCGATCCATGTCTAAGTTACAACCTGGACAAATAAATCCAGCTCCATGACCTATGACCTCTAAGTATGACATTGACCCTTGAGTTAGGTACCAAACTCCGTCTCATTGAAGTTCATAACTCTACTAAGTTATTTGAATGTCTAAATTACGGTCCAGACAAGCAAATCCGAATGACTCGACGAACTGACGGACTGACGCTCACACACCATGGTGAAATCATGTCGACTATGTCGAGCAAGCGGACTCGACAAAAGAAAATGGCACTTATTATGGTATAAGAAAGCTGCCTCACAATCTAAGTCCTGCAGGTCTGTTCATATAGAAGGAGGATGAAAGAGAACTACGAACTAGATCTACATCTCTGATGTCACGATGGCATGACAACCTCACACTAAATAAACAAAGAAATTTAAACGTAAGGATAAACTTTCACGTGACAAAATAATCGAATTTAAATAAGCATCAACAAAAAGAATGATTTGAATTAATGGCAAGAACAATAAATTGCGGATCTTGCAAAGAGAGATAATTACCAAGTTGCAAACCAGGAGAACAGATCTCCTCGGCTCGTATTTGCTCGTAATCGATGACATAACATTGTTTGTGGTTATTTGATAATAAAAGCAGTGCAGTATAATGAGGCATTAGCGAAGGCAATAAACATGATATAGGCCATCACGTCGGAGCCATTACTGAACAAAAATGAGTCAAATACGACGCAATAAAAGGATCCGCGCTATGTATATTTAAAAGTAAGCAAATACAGATCTGTTTAAAATTGTTTTTAGACTCAAACAAGGCGGTAATTATACATTTTAAGATGTCATATTCCTCCCAGTAGCTCGATTTACAAAGTGGTCTTAATGATACTGGAATATATTTATTGATTGGCGCCCAGTATAAAAGGGGAGGTATTAAGATGGTTGATCAGGTGTCAGAATAGTATAATTGAGTGTAGTATCATGTTACCAGTCCACTGCGTGGTATCGCAGTGAGGCAGCACTATACATGTCTCATAAAGACAAAGGCCCCGGCTGACTAAACTATTGTTAATGGGACTTATGTTAAACATAGAAAGGTTGACATCCTATGTCATTGAAAATTGCAACAGTGTTCAACGAATATCCAAGATTGGTTAGAATAAGATGTTCCTCCAGCTGGCTTGCGGTAGGTCGGTGGTTCTACCCGGATGTCTCCTTGCATTCGGGGTCTTCCTCCACCTGTAATTAGCTGGACGTCGCTATATGACTGAAATACTGTCGAAGCGACGGTAAACTCAAATAGTCAAGTCAAGTCAAGTCAAGTCAAGTCAGAATAAAATGTAAATCATTTTAATCGACGTCAAAGAGAGTTAAAATTCAAACCTAATTCCATTAAAGGAAGTAACTATGTCCTCCAAAGAAATGAAATAAAAAGCTTAATGCTTACTTATCCACGGTGGTAATTTCCAATATGATTGACAAAGAAATACATATCTATAACTTTATATTGCATATCCATGTTTTAATTTTTTGTTAGAAAATTAAAGCTGATGTTAAGTTCATCACTTGTAGTTTCTTTTATTACAGTTGAATTGAAAGCAAACACAGACACGGACAATTTGAATATCGGATAAAAAAACAACTCCAGTACCGGTCAAGTAAAAATCGTCCGACGGCGTTTCGGCATGTTCTACGGAAAACACCGATATTCTAGATATCCTAAACGTTCGGTTCAATTTCATAAATAGTTTTATTCAATTTCCATGTAAAAAGAAATCTCAATATATCTTTTTACCCGTAAATGATTGACAAAATAGAAAAATCAATCAAAGGAAATATCAATAAATATCACATCTTTATAATATGTAAAAAATTGAATCATATCCTCTAGAAAAGTCAGAAATCGAGAAACTGCAGAACTACTATCTGTCTCTGTTTCTTATGGTATATATCTGTTTCAGTTAGTAAGATAGTATTGTACATCATAAAATGGCAAATTATCTTTTTTCTAATTTAGTCCAGAGTGAAATTTGCCATCGAGTCATTTCAATTTCTTTCTGAAGCATAAAATGTGTTGATACTCTGCCTAAATATTGTTTAAAGGTTATTTTTGTAAAACAACGAATGTTGCCCCAGTTATGGAGAAAACATACATGTGTGGAAATCTTAAATTATGGATAATCATATCATGAGAAAACGGTGAGCGCACTTCCATACTGCATGACTGTTTAGTAAAATATTTAATGCACATGGTTTGATATATGATTTAAACATATTATTTTTAATCAAACGCATGGTTACTTTGGTAAGCATTTTGTACACAATATTGAATTTAATGCAATTTTGTGTTACTTAGGTGTTTTCGTTTTTAAAGCTGAAATGGTGGTAGGGTTAAGTAAATTTCAATATCTTTTTGTACGAAGGTAAAATATCTCAGAATTATATATTTGTATTATGACAAAATACAGATTCAGAATATATAGTCAATAAACGTCTGGAAAAGTGACCATTAGTGTTGTACTAAGGAAAAAACAACAACTACCCAATCACAAGCTTAAGGGCGTTTGATATTTTTTTTAGATGTTTGTTCCGCAGTTCTTACGATGGTAGAAATTATAATGACTAGCAAACACATTCAAATTCATTAAAGCAGAACTACAAATCAACGATCTTTTTCTTCTGAAAATTGGAAACGAGGAGATAGAAAAACGAATTCCGGATTTTCTCAAAGAAAACCGAATGAGGAAAAAAAAGAGAAGCAAAACACATTGAAAATGAGAACAAATGAGGGAGGGAAAATACAAGGCATGAATGGAAAGGAGAATGATAAAAAACAAGGGGAATATAATGGAGAATCGTAGGACTTTACAAATTGATCTGTTTTTACATGAAGACTCTTGTATGAGAGCTATAAATATGAACGTGACGTTGATCTCTCTGGAGACGAGACGCGCGACGAGAGACAGAATGGACATCAGACACAATATATGACTGCAATACAAATGAAAACCGTACCATACGTTGATTGACAATATGCAGTAAATGGCCTTGCTGTATTTATACAGTTTATGTCCAAGTAAAGAAGTTTGATGTTTATGATATTAAAATTTCTACAGTGCTGTTTTCAATACTTTCGCTCGCGGATGTTTGTGTATGAGAGAGAGAGAGAGAGAGAGAGAGAGAGAGAAATGACTTTAGAAGTATGTAATACATACACAGCAGGACGACAATCGGGACTGCGATCAACTGGTCTGGCCAATAAGTGGTCTGATTACATTTACCTTATTTTTTTTAATAATAATAATAATAATAATAATAATAATATATGGCCAAGGGTTTCTGAAAATAACGCACCAGTTGGCGACATGCAAAAGTAGTAAAGATTGTATCTCCCTGTTATGCGCTTAGTAATTTTAGGATAGTTCTATGACTTGATAATGTCAAGATAACGATAATGCGTTTGGTGTCATACCACGGTCTGACGTTATTGTATGATAGCAGGAGATCTATCTACTGTTCAGACAGGCTCTAATTAAACCCCAAAACCAAACCTAAAAAACAAACAAAAATCACAAAAAAAAAAAAAAAGCAAAGAAAGAAAACCGAGAAATAAGCAACAACACTTAAACGATGCACGGCAGCGTCACGCACACACTCAACTTGGTCTACCTATCTTACCGAGGTTTTGCAAGTGTGCCTCATACCTCACTATGACGGTTTGTACCTCGGTTTGTATATGCAAAGTGTTGTCATACCGAGGTAAATGTTCCGAGGTATATGTTTTAGTTCCTCGGTATGAAATTCATATTTAACCATTATTTCAGCCCTAAAATCAAATCAAACCACATTAGCTAACCCTAACCCAAAGCTTAACTCAAATACTGAAAAAGACAAACCGAGGTACTAATTTTCTACCTCTCAACATGTTGTTTTCACCCTCCCACACACACAAAACAACACCAAAACAAACAAAAACAACAAAAAGATAAATAAACGATCGATGGATAACCTGATTAGTCTGAAATAGAAAGTCTGTCCAGGCACATGAGAGGTCATAATGTACTAATCTATGAGTGGTCATTACTTGTCCCTAATACTGATAAAGTAGATGATAGACTTTGGCAAGACCATGAGAGTCATGGGATAGTTTGTATGATTAAGGTTTCGTAGTAGGAATAATTGCTTTATTCATGGGGTCCTAACTCCGTCAAATGTACGCGAAGAAAAGTAACTCATCATAGTTCACCTACATAGCTTTAAAAATCAGAAAGTACTGAATATTAAGAACTGTAATACTGTTAAATATATGCGATGGGGAGATAACTCTAAACTAACATTGTAACATAAAATCAGACTTATTGTCCAAAAGCCTTAATTCCGAAAAATAAATCAATAAATTAATAAATGAAAAAAAAAAAAAAAAAAAAAAGGAAAAGTAACCAAAAGGCTTATTCGGTTTGTAACTGATCATAGTTTACATATATGATTTCATCTCAATATTGTTAAAAATCGACGTGATAGATACCTTATTTAATCAAAGCGCTGGTAGCTCTGAGAGAACAGAGTTTTTAATGTTCTTTTGTTTATCAAAGTAAATTAAATTTTGTAAGCGATGCCAGTAAACCCAGTGTTATTAACCCGCTTTAACCTTGCTTGAATACGGTCGCTAAAAGAAAAGATAAAAACATCATTTGTCTCAATGGACCGTTAACAATAAGCATATCGCCACTCTTACTCTTCCCATTTCTCTTGCCTACAGTTTATAAGATTACTGATATAAATATGTGGAAGCAAATCTAAAACAACAAACTTTCATTATTTTCATTTTTTTTTCCATTTTTATTTTACATACACATATATTTAATATAGGTAAAATAATGATATTCAATACAAAAATATATGTATCTTATATTGCAAAATAAAAAAAAAATGTAAAAAAAGTTCTCCGACTGATACCAGAATCTACACCCCTTTTCGACTCTTATCCACTGCACCAATTGGCCAACTGTTGAATATATATAAAATTTTAACCCTATATTGTTACCTGTCGCTGGAAATTCCGGCCAATATATGGTTCAAAATATCTACGAATAAGATGCGATTTTTTTTTCGCTTGCGTCATCACTTTTTTCATCAGAGTTTATTAAACATGTTATCTCCAGCATCGATTATCAACACATTTTAATTCAGTTTCGGCTTCCATAACGCAGTCATACTGAAATATTAAACATAATAAATTATCACCATCTAATGACAAGACAGGAAACAAAATTTGGAACTTAATCCACGCGTAGTAAAAAAAAGGAAATATATTTGTACCGCCCCGAAACATTGTGCGATGCAGAAATGTGTACAACCGTAGAATACTAAAATAATCAAAGTACGCATGATTGTTTTTTTCTTGATTGGATTTCCGGGTCAATTACTCATCAAATTTGGTAGAGAGAAAAGATGAAAACGTAGGGATGGTATAGTAATTTTAGATTAAGAAGTCTGGTTATTGCCAAACATTTGCCACAGAGAATATAAAGTGTACATTAGCACTACAGAGGCAAGCATTTTCTTCAATTAAACAATTTCAAATCTACAGACGTAGATCTTCCCGGAAGTAAGTGTATAAAAGACGGAGCATATTTACATTATGATTATATATAATTCCACTGTGTTGCAAACAAATTCAATTATGTTTTCTTTTATTTTAGTTTCCAGCGTGCCCCAGTCTGACTAAGGAACATATTCTCTGTACGCTAAGCTTACCGTTGGAAGATCATGTACTGAAGTAAGATTGTAGCGTGTCCTAGTAGATAAAGAATTCAAATGTATGTGACAATAATTTAGAAATATCTAAAACCAACGTTGTTTATTGTAATTTGATTCTAAATGACAAAGCATCTGTACTTTGAGGGGTAAGAGCAAAACTAGGCTAAAAGCTTATTCAAATATATGCACTTATCCTAGTTTCGCTCTCACCCCTCAACCATCACCACACGGAGTGTGCCTTAACCGTATCTGAATCATTTGGACTATCACTAAGTTTAACACTAGATGTTAGTAATTAGACAACGGAACAATATTATACCACTTTTAGACCTATATTTAAAAAAAATGTTATAATTACTGATAAATTGTTGACAAATAAAAGTAAAGACTAATTTCTGTCGACAATACCCAAATACAAGGGTTTTGGATGTTCAAGGACATGGAAGTAGTGTTGTCACGGAATAGAGAGTAAAAGAATTACTAATGACGGGATATAGGTGACCCATTGCCATAGGAATAAATACAAGCACCTGTATTGAGGGACAGTGTAAATCGTCCATGGCAACAAGGATTCAACATCATATTTATTAAGCCCTTATGAGTACTTCTAGTATGCAATTTTTCAACAAACGAAATGACGTCTAGCATATAATTTGTTCTATATAACTTAAACATTTATTGTGATTTAGTTGGAAGTCTACAGCAGGGATGAAAAAAATAACAAAAGTACCAGCAAATGTAAGAATTATTTCAACCACTTCTCTTAGCTAGATTGCATGTGCGGTTGTTCTTAAATTGTATATATGGGCTCGTATATAAAACAAAATAAAACAGTGAACTTGATTATTTAAGTGTTTGCCAATAAAACAAAAGCTTTGCAGTAAAAGCAAAACAAGAATCTCTGTATTTCAAAAGGTAAAAATGAACAAGTATTCCAAGTTTTAAAACAATATCTCAAATGTTTCAATGAAGAAAAAGTTATTAAAACCATATATATATATATATTCGCTTATCTGAGTGTAACCCTTATTTATTTAACCCTTTCCCTCATAAAGACTCATTTTGACGCATTCAATAGGTACCACATAAAGCCTGATCTGCAGAAAGCCAAACTCAAAAGTTACAAATTTAATTGTAAAATCCTCATTACCAGACCACTGAGGAGCAGCGAACAGCATAAAACCTGATCAGCCTGCGAGTTACTCGCAGGCTGATCTGGTTTTATGCTGTTCGCATAGGTCTTTTCATGGTATCCTCTATGAGGGAAAGGGTTAATGCTTTTATATGGATTATATCCTGATAATTTCAGTTTCGAACAATGAAAATTATTAAAAACTTGAACCCCATCCTACGTTATAAAATGATTGGAACGTCAATGTGCTGGGTTTTTACGCAAGAAATGACGTCATAAATAACGACATTCATGCGAGGTAATTCAGCCAATATTGACGTATTTTGTGAACAACACAGATAATTTCTGGCCTTTAAAGCATTAAATAAAAAGAAAAGTGGTTTGTTTAGGTAGAAGATCGATGTATAATTTCATTCGTGAACATAAAAAGATGCATTTTCTCACGTGGCTTCGCCACTCGTGAAAATATCACTTTTTATGTTCACTCAGTGAACTTATTAATCGATCTTACACCAAAACAAACAATTATCCTCTATATTGTTTGATTAGTTACAAATATAAAGTAAGACAGCTTGGATAATTGATGTAAGCGCGTTGTAGGAGCGGGTTCGAATAGTAGCATGCATAAATAATATTAAATAATTTTTTTTTAGGTTTGCGTCGTTTTGATTAAGATATACATATTGATATAAATCTTAATAAAGTAACTGTTGGCAAAATAAATTTGGAGAGTAAGTATAGCGATGTGTTCAAATTTCATTGTCACGACCGTGTTTATGCAAGGTTAAAGTGGGTTTATAACATTGGGTCTGTACAAAATGTATTGAATAAACTTTATAACCAAGAGACCATGTGTCCTTCATATTTTTAATGTTAGTGTCTCTAGTTTACCAAAAAATAACTGTTGGAATACACGTAACTGCATTAAATTTGTGTCATATGATACCTGATTATCACACACACTGACGAGCGCGTGCACACACACACACACGATAATAAAAAAAACACAGTTGATGACTATAATTACAACAAAATAACAACAGTATTGATATTGGAATCACATATCCTTTATTAGGAATGTGCACTAAAACGGTGTCATTGTTGTCCCGTTTACATAGCAATTATCACTGCTTTATGTTGTTTGATATGAATTTGTTTAGGTAAAGATAGACATATCGTTCGATGGATATTCAAAAGTATTCTTCCGCCGTACATATAAGAAGAAAAAAGACGAACAATTATTATTAATAGTTATTCCCTGAAGATAACATTTCTCTGTTAATCCGAACGATCTATTTTTTCATACCGACCATAAACATTGGGTAATCTTGCATGCAAAAGGTTTTTTTTTTTTTTTTTTTTTTTTTGTCGCATTCTCCAAGAAAATAAGGAAAAACATAAAAAGTTAACAATCAAAAGTTTTACCGACCTTACCCTTTTTTTTTTAGATGTTTGCGGACTTTTTATTTTAAATTTTGCCTACGTGCCTGCGTGCTATTCATGAAAATATCGAGAGCACACGAGCATCGTAAATCTATGAATAGCATATTCCCTGGATTATTTGATTCGGTGTAGCTGTCTTACAACACTTATGACCTGGAGTACTTAGCGATGATAACGTAAGACAGTGCCAAATGAGTATTTAACCCTTTCCCTCATAGAGGAAACCATGAAAAGACCTTTGCGAACAACATAAAACCAGATCAGCCTGCGAGTAATTCGCAGGCTGATCAGGTTTTATGCTGTTCGCTGCTCCTCAGTGGTCTGGAAATGAGAACTTTATAATTAAATTTGATAAGGTTTAACTGTGGTTTTCTGCAGATCAGGCTTTATGTGGTATCTATTGAGTGCGAAAAAATGAGTCTATATGAGGGAAAGGGTTAAACGAATTACATTGGTTGTCAGATATTCCTATACTCACGGAAAAAATGTTACGCACCATTGTTTTTTTTTAAGATGATAACTAGCTGAAACATACTTCGAATTAATGAAATTTCAAAAATTATAGTATTCTGGCTGAATAACAGTTTCTGTGTTGTTTTATCAAAACACTTCTCTTTGATGCACATTGAGACTTGATTCGGGCTAAACGTTATAAATACTGCAGTATACTTTAGTCTGTGTCAACGCCTCCGTATAAATGAAAGTACAATTATGTTGATACAGTATTCTGTTTACATACTTTTTTTTTGACTTCCTAGGTTGAAATGATTCGTACACCAAATAACTCGTTACCGTAATCAATAAGACATAAAAGTAAAAGAAAAAAGCTTTAAAGGTTTCTCCATTCATCTTCCCGCATATCAAAACAAAGCGGCAAGTTATCATCTTTCAATTTTGAAGTTTAGGCAAATATGAAGTAAACCTACTCGAAGTAAAAACATTTTTATTATGCTTCTTTTTTTATGACAAGGTCGTTTATTTGTCAAACTGTCTTGATTTATAAGATATTACCTATTACTGTTCCTTCCACGGGCAAAATAATAAGTTACTTCATAATGGACGCCCCCAAACTCTCGTGGGAGGCGCCAATGAAATCAGTCTTTAAATAGAGACTGTGACGTCACAAGATTTCTCTTGTTAGACTGCGAAGCGAATACACGAGCAGACTTTAAGAACCAGAGCTGAAATCAATTACTTAAGATTTACCATTGATGTATTACTATGCAGGAATAGTTGTGAGGTCCAAACTAGTTTACATTGTAATCAGTCGGTAATTGGAGAAACTCCAGCATTTTCATTATCTCATAAGCAGAAAAAAAGTCTATACATTGTATATGCATTTCCAAATATACTTCAAGTATTTTATCTTAGCTTAGTTTGAACATGTATCACATGTTTGTGACATATATCACGAAGGTCTACTGTATCTTCGCGCCATTTTGCCAGGTTTCTTTGCTTTGTTGACATATCTATTGTGCTTCAACGCAAATAGGCCCGCGTAGTAATCTGACTTTAAGTTGGTGACGTGAACACGCCTAAATATTTTAATCATTATTAAAATTTGAATCATGATTTCAATAGTGCTATTGAAGAATAAGCTTGTAATATTAGAATATAATATCCTGCTTTTACTTTCAAATAATATTTTTAGACGGTGGCCAGCCGTCTTTAGTAGCTGGAAATTGAAAACAGGCCTTGCTGACCTTTCTGATTTGCATATTTTTCACGGCAAATTTAACTGTACCTCTCCGCGCTTAGTGCGTATCCTTGCAATGCGATTACCAATGAAATATGTTACACAGACGTTTTAATCATAACCGTTACCGCTTTTTATGTGGTAATGTTTCTTAACATGATTCTTTTATCCTTATTTTGCATTGGAAACATCCATCTTAAATAATCATATACCTTTTCATGTTATACACATACTCGCCAAGATATAATGTATACATCATGTTCACTAGTAATGAAGAAAGGGAATGGCCTACTTAGGTAGGAAACTTATGAATGAAATCAGGATCATGACCCTTACCCCGGATAATTATGAAACAAACAGGGAGCAACTGACTCTGTAGCAACTATAGTTGCAGGAAAGCGTGTAGAGTGTTCGGCGTTTTATGATCTTTGCCTCTTTTGTTTCAATCACTACCGAAACTTAAAGCTATTTCATGTTAATCCCACCTAAGTCTCTTAGCGCAATGGACGCTTTGATTAGGAACAGCTGTCGTGTGTGTGTGTGTGTGTGTGTGTAATTTGCAGGCAGGGTTTTTTTTTCTCACAAAATGTGATATACAAATTGCCAAAATCCACTTCACTGGCATCATAAATTGACATTACCAGCTAAACAACTGTTGACAATAACTTAATGGTGCGTTTAATCATTTTATTTACGTTACTTATCCATTTCAGTAGCAGCAATCATTTATTTGTAATTCCTTGAGAGTTTTCACACAGGTCATTCAGTCCGGAGTTGACACTTTTATATGAGACAACTGTTAAGTAGCCTTGCTATGAACATCCGCTGTACATAGACATTACAGATGATACAAATGTAGTTGAAATCACGTTCTGTCACGTGACAGGGTTTGAGAGCTGGGTTGTTACGACGGAAGATCTATAACGGTGTCACTTAGATGAATCTGGTTTGTTGATCCTGTGGTTATTTTTAAATGATTGAATTACCTAAATTAAGGTTGTGCATATATATATTTTTTAAATCATCGGTATCATCTTCATACCATGTAATATACCATGTGACAGACTACCTTTAAAACAACACCTTACATCGTATCATCTTCTCTGAAACAAAATTTGCAAACCATTTTGTTGGTTTGTTGCTCCTGTGGTTATTTTCAAATGATTAAATTCTTTTCATTTTAAGCTAGTATTATAAACCTTATTTACTTAAAGGCTTTATTACTTTAGGGCTACGGTAAGTAACGAATAGTGTGTGTATATATATATATATATATCTGGTAATTATAAGAAATCAATAATATATTCCATCTTTTTCGATTGTATTCCTTTTGTATAACAAACGTTTGCAATATATTCTTACAATAATTTTACAAGTCATCTGTATTTGTTTCGATATACATGCACACTGGTTTCTAAAATAGATTAGGATAAAAACACCAATGAATAAAGAATAATGATAAATAAATTCCATGTCTGACTGTTCCTAAAATATTTTTACGTAAAAAACAAAGCAAGAAAGATACCACGAACTTGTTGATCATATATGTTGAATATATGTATCAGACAGAATAAAGAATTAAAAAATATGAAAAGGAATAAAACGAGAGAGTTAACAATATGCTATTTGGTAATAATAACATTATGAACTTTTTTGAAAGCTTTCATGTAGATATGGAAAGATATTGTTTTCAAAATCACTCTCACTATTTTATTTCCTCCATAATTGCAGCCGACCATATGCATCGCAGTCCAGTCTTAGCTGTTTAAAGGACCGTGGTCTCATGGAAACTATAAATTATGACTGAGGATTTGATGGTTGTAAGTTCGAAACCCAGTTAGATCAGGGTCCTTTTAATGGTTGTCCTAGACGCTTAATACTGACCCAACCCAATGTCAAGAGATAGTATTGTACAGGGCCAGCTGATAAAAAAGACGAGATGGTTATATATTGGCTCACATATGAGAAGGTTACAACCACTCTAGATTGGAGTGCGGTGAAGATCAGAAATAATAAACACATTTAAGAAAGCCACGCTAAATATTTCCACTTCCTGCACTTGGAAGCGAGATTGGTTGTAGTTACCATATATTCGTATGTTGTTCTAAAGTCACTATGCAATTCAGTTTTAAGGCTATTTGCACACACATTATGAAAACTTCAGGAGCATTTCTTAACAAATTTCTGATATGCATTTCCAGGGTATTGTCGATTTGATCGAAATTACAGGATTTATGTAATTCTAAGACATCAAAAACATGTTGGAGTGTCACAGCAATGAAACTCAAGTTTTACTGGTATAAGTACATTTCCTTGATTAATAAGGTTTTGTCATTTCTCCACACTTAAGTTTTGTAGACTTGTTAAATAAGTAAAGAACGGAAACATTTTGGAATGAGAAGTAAAATAGAAGATTTCTTATCGCAGAAAATGGAAACAAAAACACAGTTTTCAAAATGTTACGAAAAATTATAGATTATGTATCAAGAGATTCAACCGCTGTTAATAGTTTCACGAGTTTCTTTTGGTTTTGCTTATTTCTCTAAAAATCAGTAAATAAGTTTTAGTGATTTTAGCTTAACAATTTGCTGTCTAACAAAATGTGGAAAAGTAGGTCTTAGACTTTTTTCAAATAAGTCTCTATTGTTGACAAGGCCGAAAAAATACACTTAACGAAATATGAAAAGAACTCAGATTTTAATTTTGCTGGAATTTTCTCTTTCCACAATACACGCCCAATCAATATTAAATTTGCTCATTTCATAAGGGAAACATTAATCTTTTAATGCTTAATTAAGATTCATATTGAAAATAGGGAAGTCCCCCAGCAGCCTATGTTAATGTAGTTCTGAAATAATCACGGATGATACATATGAGGTGTTTCAGACGTTCGAAGTTTTTTTTATTATATATTGATATATCGGAGTAGAACTTTCGATAGACCCCTCTTGTTGACTATCACGGATGATGCATATGAAAGGTGTTTCAGAAAGACCCCTTGTGTTGACTATAGAACAGCTACTACATTATTGGCAAGTTTTCTTACGGAATCTCCACGTAAATCAGTATTTCTCGAGGTCTTTACGGTGTAGGTACATTCAGGTTTAGCTCAAACAACTATAAGATTATGAGGTTTCAAACATGTTTTTCGATCAATATTTCGTTTTCTTAATTAAGTCTAATGCATAATGTAACGTACGAAACCCAAATTTTCGAGTCTATTATATACATGATCGTATATATAATACAAGTCATGGAAGCCCACGTTGTCATCCGGAAAATATCAGGGATGGTTATAATGAAAAGATAAAAAGAATCAATCTACTGCAGTGCAACCGATGTTTATCGTGATGGTATCGCAGATAAACTAATAGTAAATCAAATGTGTGGTTCTCATGTGACTTTGGGTGAACTGTTGATAAACGTGGTTACTTGTTTTGAAACGTGTTTCCAACAAAACTGAATTTCTTTTTTTTCGAAAATCTATAATACATATCCCCTTGAAATTGTCGACATATTGCCAGAGAATGTGAACATATACATGAGCATGTATGAGATAGGAAGAATGATTTATATTGCAGCTGTGTTAGATATGATCAGAACCACCTGCAAGTATATTGCCAATGAATAAGATTATTGATTTAAGACGCCTCAGCCTTTCAAGCAGATATCAATCATAAAGAATAAGATGGGGTATTAATTGATGTTTAAGTAAAACTCACGAAATGTGTAAACCAAAACACAGTTGCTGCCAATCTGACATTAACACGAGCGGGCAATGTTTTTCTAGAGGATGCCTTAATCATTGTAGTGAGCACTGAACTTGAAAAAGTCAGATGTCAATTTCTATTCAAAATGATTAGTGGGATATCGTAAGTGACATATAATGGCACACATCTGACAAGTCACTCAAACTCAGAATCAACAATAAGAATTATTTTTAATATCAAATTTTAATAAAAAACAATTCACACGTGTAACTTTCATCAAAATAAGAAAGTATACACCAATATCTCCGTCGACTGAGAGCCATGTACGTTTGACCCGTGGTCTGTAAACACTAACATCGAAAGTACAACCGTATTTACATTATATTTCTAAAGTGATTACTAAGTCATTTATATTGAATAGTTTCATGTGAAAACCAACTTTGAAGTGGCGTTATTATTTTTTATTTTGAGCATCTTTATAAATGTCGTCATTTGTTAACACCTTTCGACGCGAAACAAAAATATCTGTTTCAATTAATTCCCAGGACACCTACTTCATCTTGAGAAATATTAACGATCTTAAAGCTCCACCAGCACTAAGCCTCTGTAAACAACGGAAAGAAACGATTCAGAGCCATGTTTCTTTAGTAATGAACCATTATACAGTCTTGATAACAGCACAAATTGTGGCTTGTCATCGATGTAGCTGGGAAAATACGACATTGCGTTTAACTGCCTTTGTGATCACGTTCTGTGGTGTAAACAGTAATGTATTATATATCATGTCATTTATCTCAAATAAAATCTTCTTTCAGTTTTAATATTTCGATTACATGTATATTCACTGAAGCTATTTGTCAGTATCAATATCATTCTGTACGGAAAAGCTGCTGGAAGCAGTACAAAGTGTTGCTATCCCTTCGGTAATAGGCAGGAGACTAGGAGACGTGTGTCATACAAAATCTTTTTCTTTAAAGTTGGTAAACTGGTATGCTTTAGTTGTATAGAGGTTTTATAAAAGGAGCAGCTCTAAGGTAAAGGGCCATTATTTTTCCAAAGGCAGTTATTTTTTGTCGGATAGAAAAACAATATGTGTGTTACAGATTTGTTAAAAGATACAAAACAATATGCGTGTTACAGATTTGTTAAAAGATACAAAACAATATGTGTGTTACAGATTTGTTAAAAGATACAACTGGTACAAAAAAGTCATGCTTATTGATGACAACATTACTGCAATGTATAAATATTTTTTTTTTACCAAAGATCATTCAATGCTTACAAAAATATCTGATTTGCACATTTTGCATATCTTCGCTAATTTTCTGACGCTTTCCATACACCTCCGTATGTCTTCATACGCCTTCCATATGTCTCCGTTATCGCGAGTATATAAACTGATGTAGCAGATAAAACATTGTGATTCGTAGACGGATTTTCAATTCAAATTATTTTCGATTTCGGAGCATCTTAGGGAATACTCGCCAATGCAAAATGTAAACATTGGGAATATTAAATGTCATCCATGCAAAATACTAAATGGCTTATTTTAATCAACATTTTCAATGCGTATAATTGTTATTTGATAGCAAATATCTGCACATTATGTACCATGTGCGATAGTCTACAATATGTTAATATCATTTTATAATTTCTTTTTCATGAAAAGTGTATCATAATGAGATATAATGGGCCTTAAACATAAGTAGGGTTGATAAAGTCATACTTTGGAGATGTGTTTAGATCGAAATTTTTAAAAACACACTACAGGCCTTGATTCGCCGATATGTTATGTCAATATTAGATTGAACCATAAGAAATGCATGTTTTAAACCTATACTAATTATAAATTACTAGAGTGACATTTCTTTATAAAACAGGGATGCAATGATCAGTAGTGTCTACCACAAAATGAGAGTTTATTTATAATATGATGCTGAGTGTGTGTGTGTTAATTAGAGAGACAAGGCAGATTGATGATTTATGGCCTTGAATAATATTTATATAGTTTAAATAAAGCTGTTGGGAATAAATAACTCATATCATCGTATGTAAGCTTGTTTAAATGATAATGATTATTTCAAGTTCAAAAACCTATAGTAATTTCATTCAATCAACATTCTAGGCTTATGTTACATCAATAGAAAAGATACATTAATGGACCGGAAAACATGATCTTTGTTCGAACTGCAAGAGATCCCTTTGGAAGTATTTACGACCCATTAGCGGAGTCCTTGTTTCTTGCACGGTATGACATTGATTTACTCTCTGATTCCATCCTGTCTACATACACCTTACACCTGCGCTTTTGTTGACCGTGATTGTCATACGAGCTTTTTTTCGATATGTTGCCTAGAGTGTCGTAATTGAAATGCATTATGAAGACAGTTCGGACTGCATGCGCTTGATAACTCTCTACAGGATAATACATTCCTAAGTATGAATAATAGCTTCATAAGAATCTTTAACACATGATTTATACGAAGTATTTTGCATTAGTTCAGATAAAGTCATGCGATATTAATCATCCTTTTTTTATCCTAAATGACGTCAGCTAAAGTTTTCTGAAACTCTTTAAGAATAAGAATTTCTTTATTTTTATCTATGTTTGTAGTCAAATCAACATTCTAATAACAAAACGTTAATAAAAAAAATGTTAAACAGAATCGTAGAAAATTGAATTAGAAATATCGGTTTTTACAATAAAAAAACGTAATTAAAATTGATCACAAAAGAAATATTTACATATTCTCTTAAATGAATGGATATCTTTGACAATAAATGACTGCTTTCTAATAATATATACATACGCAATGTATTCAGATTTTTGTTCATATTTGATTACTTAACACATTATAAATAATAAATGTTGAAATATGAATTAACGGTTTAATTTAGGAATAAAAATGAATGACCAGAAGTAAGACCAAATTCTCGCAAATCGCAATCATTCAGTGCAAAATTGCTGAGGTGTATTCACATGAAAATGATTACCTGGTTACCGGCTGATTTTGGCTACTAAAATACAATGTAAGTATGCAAACATGAGCGGATATGATGCCAGTTTCTTGTTTTAAACATCGCCATATCTCACGAATGTTTTCGAATTTTAAGTGCGTATTTTATTCATTTCGATCACCCATTAAAATATTATCTGAATCTATATTTTTCCCTGCGTATTCATTTTTTTTGTTGCGTATTGTAAACATGCACACATTTGTTGACATCCTTTCGTGGCAAACAAGTGTGAAGTATGATTTGTTCTGTATTTCAGTATGCTTTACTATGACATAAAAAACAACAATCTTTTAAATATTTTCAAACGTACAACTCTGTTTTTAAATCTGAAAAAAAAAAGGTCAAAACTATACAGAGCTTGTTGTTGCTTTGACTTTACTGTCTCAGTCAGGTAGCGGCGTCCAGTTATGTACAAGTAAAATATTGATCCCAATGCCACACTGGTTAAGATCAAATATATTCGAGTTTCACACCCGATGCGTACTGTAAAAGAATCAAATCAAATGCAACCGCTAAAACTTAATTTTACTTATGAGTGTTATAACGTTTATTCAACGTTTTCTAAAATTGTAACATTGGATCCCATGTAAGAAATCATCAAAATTTAAGGAAACAAGACTTGTATTCTTACATCAGACTCGAACTAATTTCGAGAAAATTCATAGCTCCCGTAAATCCGAAAACTACTCTGCAAACACACAATGATATGCGTGTTCGGTTACATCGCGATGTTAATAAGGTTTCGACACAAACCCGGTACCTGTTCAAGGTTATAAAGATGGGTAAAACTTGAGATCATGAGGTTTCTTGTGTCTATCTATTTCAAATACGAGTGCCATGATGTCAAATCTCAGACATCCAGTATTAGTTTGACAATAAAATATTTACCTTAGCAGTGCAGCACAGAAAAGTATTTCAAATTTCGTTCCTGGTTGGTACCGAGTCACCAAGGACAAATTGATGGTCTGTTACAGGAGTTATGAATATATTGCTGAAAATGAAGGGACGAAATCTTTGTACGTAATCTTGTCATTATTTGACGTTTTAATGCTTCTTTGCGAATCGGCTAAGATTAAACTTTACAGACGTGTAATTTGTTAAAAGTCTCATAAAAATTTTGCCAATTATACCAAAAGTCCACAAACTTCTGAAACACCCTCGGATATATACATGCGTGAACTCGTATAAATTGACACTTTTTTTCTAAATATTAAAATACCATACATCACAGAACTTTATATTTATGAGGAATTCCAAGGAGTTTTAGTCAAAACAGCTAAAATAACACCTTCCCAGTTAGTAGGATCACATTACCTATTACGACCACTTATTTTTAATGTCGTTTGAAATAAAGTCTGGGGTCGCACAAGTATGGAAAAGTCAGGATCACGAAAGGTACTTGCCTGAAGCGGGTTTGGACTCAGTGCCTTCAGATCCTATGCATTGTACGCTACCTCTGAGCCATTTTTTTTAGGACCTTTAACATCATTTTGTCGTTAAATTCACAGTCTGATAATCCTATAATTAGAACCAATTTACGACAGTCACACCCGTGGCATGATTAAAGAGGCTTAAAGTATAAATATCTATTGAGTATAATATATGTGTTCATATGATAAAGTGAACTTCTTGAAAAAAGTAAACTTCAAAATAAACCTATATTCCTTCTGACTAATTAATACCGAAACTGCAAATAAAAACACTTGCATTCATGTAAATAAGGGCTTAGTTATTTTCATTCGTTATGATTTATAATTTAACCTTTTTTTCTATCTGGAACTAGTTAATGCTAGTCCGTAACTCATAAATACAACAATAATACATAATTTCACACAGGTATAACAAAGAATTTGATTTTTTTAGATTTCCTTCAACTGCAAACTGAATGTGAACAAAATTTAATCAAAAATATAAAAAACATATGTAAAAAGAACAAACAATGGGTCGCGTGTGAATATTCAATATTTGCGATAAATATGACAGAGGCAATAACGGTAAAACAATCCCTGCGTTGCTGCCCGTCTGATGTATACTGTGTAACCAAATGTTGATAAACCATGGGGATACTAAATTCGATAAACTTCAATTCAAATTATCTAGCTTATTTCTCAATGCTTTCGTGAAAACCAGAAATCAAGGATAGGATCATTGTGTCAAGAGAATATGTTATGTATAGCTTCGATATGGTTTAGAAGTTTACGTTACGTATGCATTGAGTTTAAACACTTATCTAAATTGGAAACACGTTTTGTATTTTGAGGGCTATTCTTTGAACCTCCTTACAGTGGGGGGCCGCCGTGGCCGAGCGGTTACGGTCGTGGACTACAAATCTCTCAGCCCCTCACCGCTGTGGGTTCGAATCCCGGTAGGGAATTCGGATCTTTCATGTGAGGAAGCCTTCCAGCTGGCTTGCGGTAGGTCGGTGGTTCTACATGGGTACCTCTGTGTACTCGGGGTCTTCCTCCACCTGTAACTAGCTGGACGTCGCTGTATGACTGAAATACTATCGCAGCGACGGTAAACTCCAATACAACAACAACCTTATAAAGGTGAGGTCAGAATCCATAATGATGAACTAGATTTTCCTGAACATTTGGAGACTTAGCTACTGCTAAATAGTGATCTGGCCAAAACTTTGTCCGACTGAGTTCGCAACCTTTGCACCAAGAGACAAATGCCACCTACACATCACAACGCATTTTCATGGCAACTGACAACAACGTCCTGATAGTTGCTTCTTTTCCACGTTTGAGCACCTTTGTTGTGTAATGAGGATCAATCAAGAACTCTATTTCTACTACAGCCTTCTAACTTGGGTACAGGACAATCAGTCACAAGGCCTGGAAAATTAGAAGTCAGAAAAATCTTTACCGGAAATATTATTTTCTTCCGCAGCTGTGCTCTCATTTGTCCAACACTTGGTTAAACGGAATGTTTGTTTTTCAGGGAATATATCGGAATCGCTCTCACATATTCTGCTGGCCGCGTGACCTCATTTATTTCCTTCTTTTTGTTGAAAAAACCTTTGAGACCTTTGGTTAATTACCAGACTGAGTCAAGTAATACATTTAAACTCAGTTCGTATTAGAACCATGATTGCACGGCCCTGGAGCCTGTGGAGAAATGAACGGTTTATAATGTTCTATTTTGAGTAACTAATATCATGAATCAAATAGATAGACTGGTGATGTCCATCTTGTCATTAAAGTGTGCCCCCAATGCAAAATTTTATTTGCGCTTCGAAAATGGCACCCTTTTGGTTAACAAAACAAATCTGCATTCTTTCTTCTATTTGAGTATCTCCGCAAAAGAATAAACTCGACGTTTGCAATACACGTATTTACAATCTATTCTATGTCATTTTAAATAAATTAAAAAAAAAAGAAAAAAGAAAAAAAAAGAAAAAAAAGACACAGTTACGGTCCACATTGGGATCGATCATATAAAACATTTGATAAAAACAACACTAGTTGTCTTTGGTGGTAATAACCCGTCACATGTTCTGACGCCATTGAAGGACAATATTATGCTTGTCTAGCGATAGCAATGTATCGTCACTAAATCATAAGTAAGGGTCGGGTCTCACCTGGTCACAATTCTTAAGGTAGTGCAAAGTCGTTAGACAATGATATAAAAAGAAATAATAACACCAAATAGTTTGTTCAGGGTTTATAAAAATATTGGCTTAGCAATTTATCTATATATCATCAAATGTGAAGCATAAAAGTATTTGATTGAAGAACGTTGAAAAATTAAACATTTCAGCAAAACAATATTACGATAAAAGATATATGTAGATGATAAAATTATATAAAATTTCTCCTTTTTTTTTTTTTAAATATATCGGCAAGAAAAGAGTACAACGGTAACGTGTCCGAATGATCTAAATAACTATATAGATATTAAACTTAATTTTCCTTGTGACTCTCCTGGTCGTATGATTAAATACATTAAAGATAAGCTATGACATATGTACAAGGCCGATTTTAAAAACGATTGTTACAACAATAATTATACCAAGCTTAACATATTACTCCGACTGTTACCCGGCAGTCGCCATCTCAAATCTTGCAAACTCACCAGATAGCGCAATGCAATATGCGGAAGAACGCAAAGAGGCGTTTGGAATGTGCTGACTTACAACATCTACCAGCTGAGAATACCAATTTTATTCATCTTAAATCATGACCTGAGTTAAATAGTTATTTTAAAAACTGTCTTTTCACCTTGCGATTCCACGCACTAAATGGTGATAGACTGACAACCCTCCGCTTCCTTCAAAGTTAGGTGATTTTGTTTATAAGATGCTTAATGAGGGTCCGTCTACAGTATTAACTGTTTTATGGTTTGGACCCCGGAGTGTGACCCAAACTCCTTAAAGATGCATTTGTATGCCGAAATAGGTCGAATTTTGAAAAGCCTCACAGGTGTGAGGTAAGTAATTAATAAAATCAAGAATTTTGAAGCCAAAGTGGGAATGACAAACTCGGCTAATTCAGCCTAGATGTTGTCATCCCCTGTGACAAAGGTGAAGGGAGGAGGTGGTCCTGATAAGGACCGTTTGGGTCAGCTGCCAGAGACAGACTCCAAAGTTAGGTGACTGACTGACTGACTGATAACGTTGCTTAATTAGGGTCTGTCTGCCTGCTCGGCTCTGTGGGCGGACCCCGGAGTGTGACCCTTCACTCCTATAAATGTTATTTTTGAAGTCCGAAAATGGGGTCAAATTTAGAAGGAAAACCTGTAATTCACAGATTTATTATTTTTGCCTAAAATTGATTTTTTAGTGTCTAAAGTATTTGGTAATTAACAAAGCTAATTTGAGCTGGAGGTGTTAATTACCAATAGATTTGGATGTGGAAGGGTTTGCTTGTTGCTCATGTGGTCCGTGAAAATGGTCGGCATGTGGGTTGGAGGTGAACTGTGCCTTCCTTCTTCTTCTGTCTCGCCGGGAAAAACCGCGCACTTGAGGTGCCACGTTTATTCCCCTTGAGACCGTAGAACCGTCTCATCAGTGCCGACCAAATTAAACTTTGTTTCATGAGTAGATTTGGGGTGTTAGATGAGGAATAGCAAACAAATAACCTCGTCACCCGTTTACCACTAAAACAACGACCCCTATTAGGGTAAGTTTTGAATTTAGATTTAGCAAGGATATTTTCAACCTTGTATAAATTTTGCGCCAAAGAATCAAAGAAGAGTTAGTATTGTTTATTAAAAGACTGTTGAATTAAATATGAAATGAATTTGAATTTGAATTTGAAGTATGATGCCTATTAGCTAGGTGAAACGCACAAAAATATAAATGTAGAAGATTTATATATATTTCCACTGGGTTAAAATAATTAAAGGGAGGTAATTCAAGAAAATATAAAAATTTATTGGTATCCACCTTCCATATCTCCCTGACTACCGTGTGGAGGATAATATACCCCCCTTTTTGAAAGCATATTTCTAAAAGTCTCAAAACAAATATTCCTCATTTTTATTACACACTTGCGTCTGTCGACGCACCCATGTCATTCTCCATAATCAAATATTGTTGCCTCTAAAGGTGAGTTCCACTAGACTACTCAGTCTAATATTAGGCCTTACTAGTTCGTATCTGACACATTGTAGTTGATGTTAAAGTGAAAGTAATTCTCTCACAAAACGGATCTGAAAATTTATTCCCGTGTTGCATTTTATTTTTGAGAAAAATTTCATAGCTATAACGTAATTGCATTTTTCCGAAGAGCATCATTTCAAACCCCTAATATGTTTTTCCCCTGAAGTAAGTATTCTTAATAAAAGTACACAGTTTTTATACAACATAAGTCTCTATCGCGTGGTTTTGTTAATCTTAAGTACTGAAATGCCCAGACGTTGAAAGCATTATCCAGAACCCTGAGACATTCAAACAGCTCATTTATATCAACTCGAACAGTTTTATGAGAAAAGGAATATCCAGATAGCATCAGATATCACTTTTAATGGCAATAGGAACTTTGTCAGTGGATAAATGAGGAGAAAAACGTAAAATGAAGACTAATTAAACGGGGAGACATTGACTAATTGTCAGGATCAATACATGTATCAGTGTATTTAAGGAGAAGACTGATAGTGGAGAAATTGTAGTCTTTCTATATATCTCATCGGTAGTAATTGGAGCCCTTAGTATCCAGTAGACTACGGAGTAAGTTCCGGATAATGTAAGACTTAGTCATATTTACTAGCCAGAGTACTGAGCGTCCCAATGTTATGCATCAACTGGAAAAGTATAGGAGAAAGTCAAGTAACTTGTAATTTGGAACAGTTTTATTGACTTTCCATATTAAATGGAACTTTTAGCTGATATATCATTTCACTGTAATAGCCGCACGTATTTCATTGAACGACACAATATTATTTGCCATATACCTGAATTAAGGACATATCACATGCAAGACGTGCGTGGATGCTGCATTTTTCATGTATAGTGAATCCAATGGCTTACGTGACACAATTTTATTCATAGTATATTCATTGAATATTTTCCCTGCTTTCGCATCATTCCAGAGTTCGTGGCATTACATGACAACTTCTATGATGAAATGATAAATAAACCATACGAAGAACATTGTTGTGCATTTTATTTATGTAAGATAGTAAAAAAATATCAACTCACACCTAAACAGGAGCTAGTCATGCAAGCATATATATATATTGTATAATGATGATACGTGCAAACAGGTGCAAGTAAACGTATGGCTGATATATAATTATACAAAAATGTATTAATCAGTTTAATACGGACGTGAATATTCTGAACATATTGTGGATGGAAAACTTCATGACATCAAAGCTGAAACTTCCAGTTAAACATGATTTATTCGCAAAATTGTATGTTGTAATCCTTCAATGAAGTTGTGTTATTGTTAAATTAACCATAATGATTTATACTCTTACACTGGCCAGTCATGACATTGGAAACACTAAAATAGAAACAGGATATAGAGATTTTATACCTCATTCTCTCAGAAATCAGCAAGGGCATCCGTAAATTACTGAAATGCTGAAGCTAATAATATGATCGACGAGCGTGCGGAAATAAAAATCTATTGATGCAATAATTGTCTAGCTTAGAGAGAATGACAGCTCGAAATGGAGTAGTGATTAAGTAATCTAATTTAGAATGATAACAATGGTCGATGACAGGAGCGATAAGACACGTGTAGAAATAGATATCTGAATGTGTAATCAAATTAAACCGATAGTACCTACAGACCGAGTTAAATGTTCAACCGTTATAAAAGGGCTGGAAAATGTTATGACGCTAGAAATATAAGTAAACATGAAGGTATTCCTGTACACAAAATGTCACGCGTGATGTTCAAAGATGCAAACATTAGAACGGGTTTGTCTGAAGCTATCAGGCACACTCATGCGTTATACATATCATCGTCTGTCATAAAATTTCATTTAAGGTATAGAATGCAGCTAGAAAATTCGCTGCAAACAATACAATAACGTTCAGTACTTTTGTACAAATAAGTTTTTCTTAGAACGGCATAAAAAACACGGCAATTTGCTGACTGAGCATGTCGTCTTTCAAGTCGCTCTAGGAATATTTCTAACTCATTTTCAGTCAACATCTATTACATAGATAATTCACAAATGATGGACATCCTGTTTCGTTTTGATTAGTTACACCTTGCGGCATTATCTTATTTGCAAGCAAGCTGTTTAACATCAGCATCCTAGATTATTACATCATATAGATCTAGTTATTTCATATGTGAACCAAAGAGCCGTGTATTAGTGCTGATATTCCATAAAAAATCAGAAATACTCTTATTATGGCAAAAAGGTGGAATAGCTTCGGCAATCGAAATAAACAATATGTTTATTTGGGAAAAAAATGAAGAGCCTTTTAACTTAAATAAGCGTTTAGAAAGTACATCCTATTAAAAGTAAATACATTACTAAAACTGATGTATTGTATATATTGTTATTCACATACTCTGGAGTACTTATTTAATTATACAATACATGATTGAAGAATCACTCATATATACTCGAAATATATTGAAGTTTGTTACAAGCTAGTAATTAGGCTTTTTGCCCTTCTTTTTTATTTGTGCCAAAGACACAAGATGAAAAATGTAAATGAAATGGGAAAGTGACAACGTATGTTTATATGAAATATTGTATTGTAATATTGTATTCCACCCGACTCGGGACAGTAGAAAATAAGATTATCAGTTGTCACTCGGATACATTTGAAAATATTTTTCTTCGACAGCTCTATCTTTGACAATCAACACAGTTATCTTTACGTATGTACAGCAGAAATATTTCTCACAAATAGATAATAAACAATGTTATTCATTAGAAATGGATCGTGTAAATGCATGTATTTTTATACTTTAGATTTTTACGTTAAAAAAACAACAACACAATACTGCTCACTATTTTAACTTGCAAAATGAAGTCAGCAAATATTTTATGCGTAGCATTTGCATTTGCCAAGTAATTGGTAAAATAGGCCTTTCAAGATTTTTCGAGCGACAGAAGTGATATTACGTTTCAGTAGGCGAAAATTACTTAAAATGTGTTTTAATGAAGCTCAAGCAGTACATTGTATTTGTTTCCATTTCAGCTGACCTAGGGCTTTAATGCATTTTATATGACGAATAAACCTGTGGCAAGGTCCATCACAGATCACAGAGGTTGATTTATGTTATTGATCCTTTTCCATTATCTTGTCCTTTAAGCCGTTTTGTTTTCTGAGAATCATATCCTCCTTCGGTGAAGGTTTTGTAATCAGATTTTCCAAAGGAAAAGAATTGCCATTAGCTGATGAAGGTAGATCAACTTTCTTTGTTCGAACGGTAACTTAATGCACGTTTTCTATTCTGGGTGCAAAAATACCCCATCAACAGCAACAATTCAGTTGAGTTTGAATTGTATCTAAAGTTATGATATGGTAACATTTCATATCAATTGCAGTGTTTATTTCAAAACCCGTATAGGCTAATAGTTCAGCAATATCATTAAAATCTCGTTTCATTAACACATCCGATTATCATCTCTCTCTGTGACAGCCTCTCTGGCCGGGAAAATCAGGTATGTGCGTTGACAAGGCATATGGGAGAGATAACGGCTTATTGGAGAACTGATAACAGAAATACGACGTGTTAAGAGAGCAGGTGAGAACGAAGAGCAATGGCGGGAATAATGTCATAATCTGTAAATTTAGGTTAGCCCTAGCTAATACCACGTTATGGGTAGAAATAATGAGCTGAAGCTATGTAAAACATATAGGAAAAGGCCAGAATGTAAAAATAACGAATGCTTTTCATTTAAACCGGTTTTCAGAGAATGTTGATATATTGAGATATGGCATGAGAACAAGTTAGTTGTGGTAAGGGAATATATTATTTTGATATATACTTTATATTTTTGTATGGGTTGTAGGCTTTTTTTAAATCTTTTTAAAGCTATGAGCACCAGAAACAAAACTGCAGTTTTCAGCTTCCAAGCATAAAGGAACATATCTTTAAAATATAAAACATGTCCTCCACGTATTTGCCAGCAAGACATGTTTTTTTTTTATTATTTCTTTATGTTTTTAAATAACACACGTTTAAACATAAATATCCAGGATAAAAATAAATTTGATAATTTTCAAACATTAACCTTTAACCGCTTTGATTTGTTTCAATTTGTTTGCAAAGAGGTAGAAGTTCACCTTGCAACATTTTTCCTAGATAATTACCTATTACATCATGTGTCTTGTAGATTAAAGGCAGTGTAAAATTTACAATGAATAAAAAATGTTATATTTTAAAAGTCTTTAAACAACAAATATCTGCAGAGTAAATAGTTTGTAGCACACAAGAGACATTCATAATTGATTGTTAAACTCCGTGTTATTATATTTTCCACTTTTCTCTCTACGATTTGTCGGTAGCTTGCTGTTTTAAAAAGAAACCCACCATTGTAAGGATTCCGCTGTCTTTATAAGAGTTCTCCTCCATATCCTCTATTATGTGTCAGTGATTTCTTAGCGACCTCAAGTGTGTAGGTGTCCATAGGGATGCCAGCGTAACACCTTCTCGGTATCTTGTGACATTTTAATTTGTCCAGGAAAGAGCTCTCCAAACGATGTCTATCCAAAGAAAAATGTGGGTTTTTCTATTTCCTCACACGTTTTCACTAGATTTCAAAACCACCAATGTAGAAGTGAGATGTCGTTTTATAATGGAGAATTGATTCTATCTATCAACTAATGAATTTCAAAACATTAATTATCATGAGTTTGAAATCTGTGACACAAAATGGTAAATTTTAACAGATAAATGTTAAAATATTTCAGTTTATTTTTCTGTGTTTAAGAATGTTGACAACTGTCATATTATCAGCCTCGTGTTCCATCGTTTTACAGATCTCAATGAAAAAGATATTGTACTTAAAGCATTGACATATTGATTTTTAAAACCCGTAAATGTTTTTATTCAGTGTTTTCACTCGTTTTTTTTGTTGGCTTTAGCGTCCAACCGACAGTATTCATGTAATTTGGAAACGATGTTTACTTGAGACAGATATAGTGCTGCCACACTGCAGTATCGTGCCTTATGTGTCATGATACCACACCCAGTCACACTATCCTGACATAGGGCCAACCAGTCCTGGAACTACCCTTATATGGTGAGCACCAAGTAAGGGAGCTAGATCAGTACCACTTTTTTACGATTTTAGTATGTCGCGGCCGGGGATAGAAACCCACGACCTTCTGATTCCGGGGCGGACGTGTGGCGTGAATGTGAGTAACGAGCCCATGTCATGCATTACCGTAAAAACGCAAAGAACGATGAATCACCGGCAAGGGTAGGACGTTGTTCCATCTCTGTACAAGAACATGCCAGGTATATTATTACATTGTCAGACATTCGTTGTGACTTTAAATCTATCACCATGTTGCGTGACTTTATTCATATTGCAGTCTCATTAATTTAGTCGGCTTCGAATATTGACCTTCGTCCCTATCCGCAGAATCTTCCTCTACTTCAAACAAGTATCTGTTAGTTTTGTTAGTTAGAAAATATTTGCCATTGGTACTCGATTTTTATTTTATCAAAATCTATTTATTGTTCGCGATATTATATCATGAAGCAGTGTTGCTTTCAGAAACAATGGCAACATCTTTGTCGTTTTAGTCAGATAATAATAATAAGAATAATAATAATATGAACAACATCAACACTTGAAACAACGATAGCAAATGAATATTGTGACAGGAATTAATTTTATATACTGCTCTTTTTAAATTTATCAATCACATAGAATATGTAGAAATTTAATTCGAAAAGATGTCCTAGTAATAATAAACTGAATGATTTCCATAGAAATTGTTTTGTATGTTATCTCGTTCATATCGTATTAAACACTGTAAATCTATAACAAGAAAGTACCCGGGTAAGTAAACGAACCCAGAACCGTAACAACATTAGTAATATTAGTATTGGGGGTGGGAGAAAGCATACGTACGTGGACAATGAAGACGAAGTGAAATACTCAAATCTTAAATAAGGCAGGGAAATACCGTATGAATTTAATGTGCAAATATGCATACGTTCAACCTACTAAGACTTAACTATAGTGAATGGCTGCATCAGCTGTCACTATCTTACAGTTGAATAGGAACATTTACAGTATGTCTGTGTCATGTCATATTTTAGTTAAGGTGAAAAACTATTAGGAGTAAAACACTTACGTTTCGATGTACTGTTAAATACTGTTAAATGTTAGATCCAAGAATCTGTATCCACTAATTCAGCGAGGATTAGGGATGGAACGGATGGCCATAATCCAAAAGTCACCATTCCAGTCACGTGAAAAGTCTCAGACACAATGAGAAGTTAAGATAACAACACCTTTGAGGTTAATTCTGATATTGCATATTTACATCCACTTTTGTCAGAAAATTGATGTGTAGATTTAAATGAGCAGACCATTCACGCGAGGCTTTAAAGGTGTTTCATTTTTGCGATTTCTCATGAAGATGACAGAAAATCCACAGGTGCCATTCGCCTGAAGTATTTGTACAACTAAAAGCCTTATCTGGATCACAGAAACGCTTGCATTGGCCGAAGCTATCGCCTCTATCACACTGATTCAGTATCACCATGGAAGCGGTATCGGCAGATGTTTTAAAGTCAATGTAATATCTATAATGATTGCATTCGACACAATCCTAGAATTTCGATCAGTGTTTTGTTCGACTGTGCTACGTTTAGCATCTCATATTGTGGACAGACAATTAATCAAATGAAAAAATCAATATCATGTTTGTGCTTCTTTTACTTTGCATCTTATCTCCTTTTGTGTTCTTTTCCCTTGTATAATGCAAGATATTGTTACCTATTTGAAAGTTAACGTGCAATTTATACACTGGAAATTTATTTCTGATTTTTTAAGACAGTAAAATTTTGAGAAATAAATAAGTAGATAATTGATTACATAATTATCTTCATAATTATACACTTTCATTACAGAGTTGAGCTGACTATACGTTTTTCTTCTTTACTTTCACAAGAAAGTCGAGCAATCAGTCTGTCGCATGTCATGGGCTGATATGTTGTTTTTAATCAATACATTATTCTTGTTTTAGTGAAAATTTTAAGTAGATATATAGGATCTGACATGAATTTTTATTCCATATCAATTTTTTTTTTAAATTACTAAACGACTTCATGAAAAATTTATTTAGCTCGCCTCTGCGCATGTCATGGCTGATATTTTGTTTTTAATCAATACATTATTTTTGTTTTTGTGAAAATTTTAGTAGATATATAGGATCTGACATGAATTTTCTTCCATATCAATTTTTTAAATTACTAAACGACTTCATGGAAATGTTTTTAAGCGAGCCTCTGGCGAGCTAAATAACATTTTTCATGAACGAGTTTAATTTAATATGATATGACAATACATGTCAGATTCTTTTTATCATATGACCTATATCGACAGTAAATCGCGATTATAACAGCACACAAACAAAAGCGTGAAGGAACTGGCTGTGAACGAATTACCATTTGTAACCTAATGCAAAGAAAATAGTTTCAGATAATAACTGAAAGTAACCATTTAACGTGTGTATTTCTAATACATTTTCAACATCATATGATGATACATCTTTTTGAACAAAGCCAGTTGCATCAAACACATTTATTCCAGCTGTTCGAGTTCAACACGTTATGCATATATAGATTGGAGTCGAGTCAGTATTAACTGTATATCCATTGTCGATATTCTGGTAATGTCCGTTATTTAGAATGGCAAGTCCGTTACGCCAATAGATCGAACCGATTATACCAGGGTCAAACCCATTTTGTACTGATTGCATAAGAATACACAGATATAACTTGTATTATGTAAACAATTATGTTCGAAACCTGTTCTGTTTTAATATGTTTTGAATGAAATAATCATGTATAGTATGTTCTTTCTGATTATGTAAACTATTTACTTACTTACTTACTTATAAAGAATATATGCGCGTGACGCGGAATGATGTAATTTGGCCTAAAAGTTATATGTAACGTGTTAAATTTAAGAAAATATGTGATGGTTATACGAAACCGGAAACAGCTGTTTAAGCATAATTTCATATGATGAAAAATGTTTTGATATTTGGTGGTTACAGTTCGCGACAACATAAAGGCACTTGATGGAATAGCTGAATGAAATATATAGTACCCGCATAACTACTATTCCCTTTCAAAGGAACAACACGTGCACTGAGAAAAGCTCCCAAAAATCAATATTCGTTTAACCCTTTCTCTCATATAGACTCATTTTGACGCCCTCAATAGGTATCACATACAGCCTGATCTGCAGAAAACCACAGTTAAACCTTACCAAATTTAATTACAAAATCCTCATTTCCAGACCACTGAGGAGCAGCGAACAGCATAAAACCTGATCAGCCTGCGAGTTACTCGCAGGCTGATCTGGTTTTATGCTGTTCGCATAGGTCTTTTCATGGTGTCCTCTATGAGGGAAAGGGTTAAACCTATAATGTACATATATCACATTGTTCTCGGTCTTCATATAAACCCTATTTTAAATCTACCCTTTAACCACATTTAATTTAGAGTTTATTTTTCTTTAGATTAGATGCTAACAAAGTGGACATCAAATTGTCCCGTGCATATCTAGCTGTCCGTCAATGTGTCTTCTTCTTGTAGTTTGCCTTTTTACATAGTCACCCCAGCCACAGTGATGAAGGATGTTGTCCTTCGAAGCTCCTCTGCATTGCCATAGAGCTTCTGTTACAGTGGAGAGTTTTTTGGCCACACATCTTTTCTGCATTGCCCAAGAAGTGAGCACCTTTGGAGTTTGGTTTTCAGTGCCACCGGAGCATTGATGTGACTGAGACAACCTGTGTTTGTAGTGCATATGTGCAATGAGCCTGTTGTGTCCCGTACATAGCCTTACTAGTATAACATGTTCATGAATGTGTTAGGTATTTGTTGATTCACCACTAACATTCACCACCAGCGATGTTGTCAACAGTGGACCATTCTTGCCATTTTACCAAGTTTACACATTTACTGCGTCTGGCCACCTCGGTATTTACTTACTATTACGACACTCAATTCGGGTTGCAAAAGTTGCTAATGTAGTACATGTATATCACTTTAGATATTCAATGGTTACGCAGTTTATAACTTATAGAGCGAATAATTTCCTGTACATTAAAATAGTGTTTTCAGCTCGTTATTTGTTATAATAATTATTCAAACCGTCTTTAAAAAATGAGGGAAAACTGTGTTATAATATCACAAAGACCATGCAAATGCCCAATAATACTATAACACTTATTTTATGGATAGAGAGAAAGAAATTGTAGAATAAAACTCATTTAAGTAAATAATTTAAACAACATATAGACATGCATCTTTCTTTGTTTTCTTTTATCAATATGCACATAAAGAGGAAACCGAAAAGAAATTACTTGACTTTTAGGTCACGCGTTTTGATAAAACAATACGGATGGACACCACGAATCAGGATAAGTAAACATTAGAGATAAAGAGAAAGGTTTTTGATTTCAGTGAGATATCATTCTTAATTCATCGAGTGAGCAGAAAAATCATTAGTCATTCAAGAGTGGCGCAGCAACGACTGAAAATATTGATTTTCCTCCTCGAGATAAATTAAAAATGATATTCCGCTGAAACCAACAGGTTTTCTTTTTTATTCAATGTCATCTTTTGGGACTTCAAAATGGGAAAAAGGGTAGTCCCATTACAAAACATTGAAACTTATAAAAAATGGTAACATTCATTGTTTGAAAAAGTGAATTCATTCATTTTAAATTCACCGATATTTTCCAACAAATCTACGAAAAGCATAATATAAAAATGTTTTTTATACATCCAAAATTAAAAATCAATAAATATTTTTTAAATGTTTATTCTACTTGTTATTGTTAACCCTGTAAGTTCAGGCAAGTAACACAATAAATTCTGGGCACATTCTTTCAAAAGTTGCGTATAACCTCCTAAAATACTGACAGTCCCGTCTCTACCGACATATCTTATACATCTACCACCATCAAGCAACAATCTCATTATTCACTTTTCACGCTTAAAATATGCTTTTCTTGGTGTTTTCATGAAAACCGTGTCTAGACACTCGAATTAATTACATTACGGAGTTCAAATAAAAGCGTAAGTTTCACCATATGTTTTCTAAATGAATATAAATTTGTCTCAAGTCGACAATAAAGATATTTTCCATCTTTGAGAAAGTTGGAAAAAAATTCGGTATGTTGACAGCAAAGTGGTGTTTATGACTGGTAATAACAACCTCTGATGCATCCCTTAGATCAATACACTCTGTCATGTTTCTGGAATTCTTTTATAGGCACTATCTCAAAATAGATATCTTCTAACGCAGATGTGATCTATAGCAAATTATACCCTTTTGGCAGATATTATATTGGCAAAAGGATAGTAGAGCTCAAAGCTTCTATCAAAAACCTCTAGACAGACCCGTATTAAATGTGACTAAGCCCGGCTATCCATTATCCCTAGCATTGCTAACAGACTATTCTTGATAAACAGGTCAATAAAAATATTATTATCACCTCCCGGCTAATATATCCATATCTTCACCTATGTGGGAAATGGATTTGTGAATCACAATCGATATTTTGTTTCAACATGCAAGTACCATCTACTATTATTTCCAAATAGAACTGCTAAAAGTAACTCGAGGTCCATGGTTGACTATAAATGATCAGTCATCTTTGTCTCTCTTTCTTTTCGGTGGAAGGTTGGCTATTATTTCTCTCTCAATAATTTTGGGACTTAAACCTCGTAATGCTGACTTAGAGCTGTCCCACTGGAGTAACATGACGCAGACAAGTTTCATGATTCTCATGAGAAACACAAACTCTCTAATACATAGTCAACCAGTTCTTGAATAGCGGAGTAAAGATCAAGACGGCTAGACAAGCATCAATGTAAATACCGATTTTATTACACCTTAAGACCTATCTATACGGTTTAAATATGGTTGATAAGATTTCTATCCAACAAATGGATATACAGCAATTTATAGAATGCTTTATTATATACTTTTGCCAGTTTTTTTTCTCTTCAGTATGGTATATAAATATTTTAATGGAGTTTCGCAAATAGGAAATATATGAAAACAATTTCTTGGCAGACATATAAAGCGGAATGAAGATATGATGGATAACTGTAATTTCTTTCGTATTATGTTGCTTTGGAATCTTTGCACGGCCCTTTTTAGAATTACTAATAACATTATCGGCATTCAAAGCATTTTATTATATAATCTTATAGCGTATATATGTTTGTCTGATATATTTAACTTTATTTCACATTCTTTGGACATTTTTGAATATCGCAAGGAAACCTTTCGTTAATGTAAATCAAAAATATAACAAAGTTACTTTTCAGCAACTTGAAATGAACGATCATGAGCAGTGTTAATGAGCCGATTGATATAAAACTTAACATTGACTTGACTTGCCTATTTGAGTTTACCGTCGCTTCGACAGTATTTCAGTCATATAGCGACGTCCAGCTAATTACAGGTGGAGGAAGACCCCGAATGCACGGAGGCATCCGGGAAGAACCACCGACTTACCGCAAGCCAGCTGGAAGGCTTCCTCACATGAAAATCCGAATGACCCAGCCGGGATTCGAACCCACGCGGTGAAGGGCTGAGTGAGTGTTAAAGTCAGCGACTTTACCCTCTCGGCCACGGAGGTCCCTGGCAACTTAACATTAAAAAGATCGTCGGAGCAAAGGACAAAATACAAAACATCATATCTATTTTAATAATCTGTTCATTTTTGTCCATGTTAACACCTTTTTCATAAATATACTGTATTACAGTCGTCAAATGAAATGCTTGTATTTCGTTCAAAATTTGAAAAATATATTGTTGATTTTCCAGAGGGAAGTAATACAATAAATAATTAGATTCACTCTAACTCAATATTTCGGCAAAAGTATGTCTTTCTCAAAAAAAAAAAAAAAAAAAAAAACATGGATTTTTAGCAAATTCTACATTATAGACATTTGAATAGTCGCCATATTGTTATTGCTAAAATTCCATGTTTTTTTTTTCTTGAGAAAGGCATATTTTTGCCGAAATATTGAGTTAGAGTGAATTTAATTATTTATAAGTCAAGTCAATCAATAAGTCACTTGACTTATTGACTTGAATTTAATTATTTATAGAACCGTGAGGGTTTGATATGGAGAAAATATGAGTGTGAACAACGCGGATTATGAGCGGAGCTAAGTGCAGCGGCGACTGCTTTACGTCATGCTTTGCTAGCTCCAAAAATAAATGTACCCTGCTAAAAACATCACGTGAACTTGTCAATCAAATGGGAGACGGGCCCATAAGCAAAGCGTTATGGCGTACGTGACAAGCTTTAATATGTAAGCGTTAATATTTTAAATTTCATGGATTTATCGAAGCACTTCGCGCAATGAATTCCATAAAATTTAAAATAAAGACGATGACTTTAAGGTATACTTGTAAACGAAAATAAGAACGATGTAGTCGGTTATTGAAAATAAATTACGTCGCCAGTAAAGGTCATGAATGTACCAATGTATATAACAAGCGCTTGATGCCATTTGAAGGGTTTATTTATGTAATTGTAGAGGATGTAAAGAATGTTGAAGCTATTGAAATACTTTTCATATCTCTTGTCATGAAACAGCAGTTTGTAATTCTCGCCATATCCTCCTTCAGACGAATCATCCACAATCATTTGGCAACCTTACGACTGCCAGGACCGAGAAATTAATTAACCGTTTTAATCGCTTCACAGGTCTGTACAAATCTACACAGTATTGTTAGACATCTTCATGTTTGTAAAAAGTAGGTCGACACTATTTTCGAAATTTACGGTCCCACAAAAAGGTTGTCAACTTTTGTGATGAAAGTTCGGCATATCATAAAATATATTACATTGGATCATGTAACAAGAAGCATGTATATGTTTACGTTACTGAAAAAAATATATGAATCTTGAATCTTGTCATAACAAATTTATATCTACAGTAAAATGCGAAGCAATTGTGTAAATTGTGTAATTTAAGAGATTACAATGTAATTGAGGAATTATTCACTAGAATAAGGCCTGTCCACACATGTATAGCGTGTACTGAGGAAGCATACAAGCCGTCATTCTTAGTCACTATGTCGGAAATTAAGATTTTTAAGCTCTGGATGGTTCATACTTAAGTCACTAAATGAGTTGCAGAGGTTCACCTAGACCTAAATAAGATGAAGAAATGCAGAAATCGGGAGAGACCCTCACGTGGGTTCGAAGATAGAGGAGCTAAGGTGCACAGCTAGGTCCTTTTATAAGGTTTGTCGACTAAATATATAAAGTCATTATCAAAGTCTTGGTCATTGGATTTATATATACACATCACCAATACTACGTTACTGGATGTGGCGGTTTCCAAAAAAAAAAAAGAAAAAAAAAGAAAAAGAAAGAAAGACAGACGAATGGATAAAAGAACAAACTGAAAACTATTAGCCCCTCTCTCTCCCCTCATCTTTCCTGGTCTAATAAAACCAAAGATGCATTAAGTTATTTACTTTATTATCATATTATCAAATGCCAGCGTAGAAAACATACATGAAAGAAATTATTTATAAAAACATAAAAGATAATATAAAAATAATAAAAATATACTATTATACTTTTATTTTCAAAAAAACACTGAGCAACATTCGCTGTTGATGCATTATTTGGCATTTTGAGGATAGTGTGTGTGTGTGTGTGTGTGTGTGTGTGGTATATAACAATTTAAACCCCATGTCTTTGTCTGATTCAATAACATATGACAAAAAGTAGAAGAATAGTATGCGTTGAAGAAAAAAAGAGTGTTCCATTGAAAGATCCTCCCGATGGTACATATGTAAATGAAATGGCAAGAATAGTCACCTAAAAAGATCGGAAAGACACACTTGAAAGTTAATACATGTAAATCTAATTTCAATATATTCTTAAATTCGACAGCTTTGCTTTTCGTGAATATACACGTAAATTAAACAACAAAGCATAGGATTGTAAATTATAAGATGACATTCACATACATGAATAATAAATCATCAGTAATAAACACATTTTATACATGTTTGAGGTTACCAAATAAAAAGAGACACGAATGGCATTTCCTTGTATAAACCACACATACCTAATACTTTCAAAATGTCATTACGCAACTCTAAGCTATATTAAAAATAAAACGAAAGTATCTTGTTCTATGAGACACCGTTACATGAAATCGTCATCGTCATCAGAGCTGTTCACAGCAATGTCTCTGTCAGGATCATCCGGCATTATCTTCATGTCGTCATCCTCAGGAACAAGATCAAGGTAACCTTTTAAATCTGTAGAAAATAATGGCGCAGTTAATTGCATTTCAAACAAAGAAAAAATGTTTTATATATCAAAAGCTGATTTTTTCCCGCATTTTTCTATGTAGAACGCACTAAGAACAAGCAGTCGAGTACATGACTTCATTCTTCAAAGGTAAATTTGACGCTATCTTATAAACCCAAACAACACTGATAGTCGTATGGCCCCCTCCCCCATTACTTTAAAAGGTTGTGTTTTAACCCCCGATTGCTCTAGTCTTTAAAAGGATTCTAGAAAAGCAGATCTAGACACCCCTCATATACTGGTAGCTCCAGGACTGGTTCACTGAATGAAGTGCCAGATCATCTGACTAGGCATGCTTTCGCAGTGATGTTGAAAATATACATTTCATGTATCAAATTAATTTCAATATTGTAACTGAAAAACTTATTATCAAGCAAAACATTACATATCAAAGGAAGAAGAGAAAGCGCCATTGAAATTGGAAATTACATTGGAAGTACAGTATAACACAGAAACTTTAATTTCATGTTTATCTTTCTTCACCATTTTCATTTATGTACAATGTATTACCACTATCTACAGCGCAATTACATGTAATGCATTTAGGTTCATTCTAAGCAATTCCAATTGCATGTTCCTATAATTATGTACTAGCGTGACCATTTTCTATTTTCTTAAATTCATGCAGTTACTTGTGTATTTTGAATGATATTACTTCTTTATCATACGTCGTTCATTACATTACGGATTTTTTTAAATTTTCCTTTGAAAATTTCAGGAAACTTTTCTCCTTCGAATGTCATCTTATTTCCGAACTGGTGGAATTTCCACGTGACAATTTCTGCTGGTTTTCCTAAACTTGCAAGAATAAGTTTCCCATCGGAATTATAATGCAAGTTTGTCACCTAAAAATGAAAAGGACAAAAAGCAAATATATGAACTATTTGTTCACAAGGAATAAGAAATGAACAGAAATGAAACCACACACACACACACACACACCTTAAATAAGGATGCACTACTGTATAATGATGGGATAATGATAGTTATAATGATGGGATAATGTATCTACTAACACTCATAACATTTATAACGTTACCTTTTTCTATATTGCCACAGCTTTTTAATTTGTTTTAATTTTTAACTGCCTATAGTTTATCTAATGTTTTATTTCTTTATATATTTTAAATCATTTATATATCATTAATATTGTTTTACTACTACATTGCATAAACATTTTCCGAGATAAAAATAGTATTGGTAGTTTTTCCGTCTCTCCTACGGCTTTAGTATTTTGCGGCCGAGGATCGTACCGCGGTCATTCGGTTACGGGCAGAAACCACTCAGCTACCATGACCGGTCTATTGCATATAAAATCTTACCGATCTGTCTAGCGTGTAGGAAGCCACACACTTAAAATCCCGCCTGTCCCACAGGCGAAGCGTGTTCTCCTCTGTCCAGCTGCCGTACGTCAGCACATACGGACTGTCGGCATTGAACACAATCTCTATGCCCGTTCGGTGGCCCACAAGTCGGTGTAACAGCTCGCCTGAAGTCAATCATTTAAACATTGCTTAAATTCAAATAAGAAATTCCAATAAAATTAACTAAGTAGAAGAGAACTGAATTCCTCACAGATGATCATCTGAGCCTTGCGATGATGACGATAAAGAATCGAACCGTGCAGGACTCGAATTGACAGTTTTTCAGTCTAGTGCACAGTTGTTGGAATATGTTGTAATTATATAATTTTTATCAATATATTATTTTCCTTATGATTGTAAGCGCCATATATTTTAATTTGAGGAACTCAACGAGAAGTAACCAAACATACTCTTAATGTTCCCTAAACCACCATAAGTACTCAAGAAGAAGTAGTAGAGGAAGAATATATGGACAAACCAAAACAAATTATGCATAGGAACATAAGATTACAATTAAGGTAGGAAGTAAAACTGAATAAAATGTAAAAATGACAAAGGAGAAGGAAAGGCGGGAAAAAACATATTGAGACGGAAAGACATCTTCAACTTAAATCAGATGTATCATAAAATGGTCGAGATCAAGCTTGCTGCACATGTGGAAGATGATGTGCTACAGAGACCAGATGTTTCTGACAATGCTTATAATTGTGAATATCATGCTATGTCATTGGATGTTGTATATAGAATTAAGAAGTTCTTGTTTGTTAAGAAAAAAATCAGACACCAAATTTAATTAACATCTAGAATGTCGCTGTTATTCACGTCTGTCATATGTGTGATCTAGACGTTGCTATTAATATGACTTGACTTGCTAACTGAGTTTACCGTCGCTTCGACAGTATTTCAGTCATACAGCGACGTCCAGCTAATTACAGGCGGAGGAAGACCCCGAATGCACGGAGGAAGCCGGGTAGAACCACCGACCTACCGCAAGCCAACTGGAAGGCTTCCTCACATGAAAATCCGAATTACCCTGCCGGGATTCGAACCCACGCGGTGAGGGGCTATATGGGTGTTAAAGCCAGCGACTTTACCCTCTCGGCCATGGGGGCCCCAAATGTAAATATATATAATCATGTCAGTGCAATTATGTAGCACATATGCGTCATAATAAATCTGTCACTGTAAATATGATTGAATACTTAGTTAAGCAAAGGTAAAAAACACACGTTCATCCAAGCAGGCATCTGTTAATGAGTTGTTTTAATAAAGCTATTGAAACCTTTTCTTATGGCGATGGTGTTACTGTTATTTATAACATTGGCAAAATGCTGTATAGGATATGATGTTTTTGTTGTTTACTTATCTGAAACGCGCCCACTACAATATCAACACACATCCAACCATCCACTCATTCATATATACATACATTCACCTGTTTTATATATTTACACTGAGCTTATATTGTTAACATACACTTTTAAATATTTGTACATGAATCGTTAGCATAAATTGTTTATACATATTTGGTAATGCCCCCCCCCCCACTTTACTTTAATGACTCTCTCTCTCTCTCTCTCTCTCTCTCTCTGCTACAATTTGAAATTGAGTATAAAATGTAAAAAATGCAACGCATACATGTAAGTGCTATTAGCTATAACATTATCAGAATAACAATTGTAAATATTGTTCTGCTAGAAATATATGTAGATCTGCTTTCTTTCTCCCAACTGTTTCCGAAAATACTTGTTTATTACTACTCACTCAAAACCTTGAACCGGTAAAATTAGTTTGAACTATGTATTTATTGTCATTTCTCCATGCTGTATACCTTGTATACCTGGATGTAATAAAGATATGTTCTGTTCTGTTCTGTTTGTGTCTCCAGACATGGCGAAAGTATTTCGGTCATGCAGCGATGTCGATCTAATCACTGTTCAAAGAACTACCTCGTGATATGTTAATGTCTTTTAGTAATTTGTATAACTGGTGAAGCAATTTTCTTTCCTCACCGTTCTCTCTAAAAATAAGAGACGTAAACAAAAAGGTTAACGAGTCAACAGACCTTTGGAAGTGTTGAAAACCCTCATGATGAAGTCGTCACAGGCAACTAGTACGCAGTTGTTGTCAAGGACTTCAAAGGCATCCACGGCAGCCGAGATATCACTCTCCTTTTCAATTAAATATCTAGTTTGGTATTCTGTGTCAAACAACTCGCACGACTTTGATCCTTGATTGAAAATGAAATGAATGAATAACAAGTTATCAATTTGAACACACAATATATAAACTTTAGTTATCAATTCGAATGTTAAGTTAATAATTCAGCTATACAATCATGTATAACATATAGTTATCGATTCGAATATACAATATATAACATATAGTTATCAATTCGATATACAAAATATAACCCTTTGATTCCAACTTACAATATAAAACTTTTAGTTTTTGATTCAAATATACAATAGTTATCGGTTATCTTAGATTTTCAACGTTATAGTCTATTTAAGTGTTTTTGATGAATTAATTACGTATAATAATTAACACACATATTAACCAACATAAAAAAGATATCAAAACCATACAGTTCTGAAAAGAACCGGTCCCATGTTCCACCATACCTGATTCGAAAGTCATTTACATTAGGTTAACCTTTGACTAACGTACATTTTTAAATTGTTTATTGTTTTCATTCAGTATTAATATACAATCAAATACTTATGGAATAAGTAGGTAAGTTTTAGGGGTAGAAAATAAGAAATTCCATTTCGTAAATCTAACTTTAATGCAATACTTCCTTTCAAGCAAATCGCATGACATATTAATATGTTAACCCGAGTCGACGAGCTCGATTTATCATAAGCCATATGTGACCATAGTTCAGGTGCAAGTGTTTGCAATAATAGCTACAATTTGCTTATTTTATTGATTTTCCCTATAATAAGGTTTCTCTGGCAATAAAGACAAGGAGTATGGAATATGTCAATAGACACCTGACATAACCCTACCTTTGGAAGAGTCCCAGACTTCTAGGAAAACTACATCTTCACCTGGACACTTCTGAGGGGAACCTGGTGCAGACAAATAAAGAAAATAGCAGCCATATAATTGCGAATCGATAATAAACTTTCTTGCATTGTTGATATACATATAAATATCTGCCGTGATATGTGGCGTGGAAAAGATTTCGTTCCCATGACAACGAGACACCAGCTAGTTAGCCGAGTACTTTTTCTGGATGTCTCTGACTAATTTGCAAACAAGAAATACTAGTATGAACATCTTAAACTAAAATTATTCAGCATATGTTGGCTCTTAAAATGTTTTTTTTTTTTTTTTTTTTTTTTTTTTTTTTTTGCAAAACCTGCTTTAATTTAAGCTAAAGACCATTTTCCCAGAGGATCGGCGATACCTTGTATTTTTCACTGATTTATATTTGACCGAAATCTCAAACGCATGTTTATTTCCCATCGAACAATGTATGAAATTTTACACCAGCATGTAGATTAGGTGTTCGGGAGGTACTCTACATAGGTTTACGTCTCTATTCGGAGTGAAATGGTCTTTTACTATTAGACCTTATTTTTTTAAACACTCTAATGTCACTGCAACCTCTAGGCCGACATGTAAATTTATTTTCTAGTTCACGAAGTAAGATCGTGGGTGATTTAATATTTCGTCTCGTCTTCGAATTACACTTAAAGCGCCAATATACCTTCTGTCTTGAATAACAATAATTTCCCATCTGGTGTAAGTGACATATCGTCATCGGAAAAGAACGTGTTTTTGGGTGTAAACTTCTTCTGTAGTTTACGGTTTGCCAAGTCAAAGACAAAGATGTTG
>CM037777.1:101060046-101110046 GCA_021229015.1 Solen grandis | reverse complement strand
ACAGGTTCCCCAGAATAGACTGCCAAAACCTTGCCATTTTTGCTAACCTGCAATATTCGAAAATACACTGTAGATTAATATTGTCAGTTTTGCTAACCTTTTATATTTTAGAATTGATTCTATTTGCCATATTGAATGTAGAGCAAATACGTTTGGTTCATATTTTGGTGATTTCGTTCATAAACAGAGAGTACTTCAAGAAATTTATAGTCATTTGAAAAAATAATTGCAAGTTACGTTGTCACACAATCCATTAAGTTAGTATCATAAGGTATCTAACAGAATGCATGTATGACATGAAACTATTCATGTTTTTCTATTGGAGTATAAGGTTTTGTTTCGGTAACTAGAGAACCTGCTGTGTTTGTCTCAAATGATTTCAGTAGTTATGCGTGCACGATCGATTTATTTAGATGAAAACTATATGTTTTGATTCTAGATAACAGACCTAAACAAGCAATTTACATTGCGTTATGCAATAAGATATTCCATTAATCTTTTTCGGCGTAGCTGTATAATTTCGATTTCAACTCGCATCTTAAACCAATCAAATGTACGCTAACAGCGGTTAATAATTCTAAGCTGAATAAAAGGACTCCTGTTATTGGTTAACGCATCGTTATGGACTATAAAATTACTGTAAATAAGGGGTGCAGCTTGTATATATCATTCAGCTTGGTGTTATTACTTTTCGTTTTGATGTAAACATGAAAGTGATTTCAGTAAGTTAAATACAATCCTTTTCCATCAATTGAGGAATGCTACTTTGTGAATATGATTTAAAACAACAAAAAAGAATCCACCGTGTTATGACATGAAACCCCTTAATTACTATGTATATTGAATTCTTCCAGCCTGCCGAGATGCTCTCATTGAAAATTAATTCGCCAAAACCAAAATAACTAATAACGCTTTTATATCATAATTGTCATATGCAATAATGATATGAAAAAATATCAAACAAGCCTATTTACAGATATATTTTTTTGTATTACCGTCTATAAATAAGTATATTTCATAGAAAAAATACTGAACTATTTCTAGAGCGTACTAAATTTGTTGTGCGTCGGTCTTTCGCGCGCTTTTCCTCGGAATGTTCTAGAAGAATGGAAATCTCGTTTTTCTTTCATCCTACGCCGAATATCTTTTTTTAAAGATATTTCTTGTTTTCCATAAGAATATATTTCATTTGTGACAAATATAGTTAGAATAGTTAGATAGCAATGTAACAATATATGCCATTTCTTTAACTTTAATACTTTATGAAACTAGCATGGACAGACGTGGAGTTGTCTTGGAAACAATCCGTAAAATTCAACCGGAGCGTTTCAGGTCATACTTTTACAAGTAGGTGGGAGATGGGTGTATCGTACAAAGGAAATTATGTCAAAAAGATATAATTTTAGATGTCAGATAGTCTTTACAGATGTCATATTCATTTAACGATTAAGTTGTCCCGCTCAACGTTACCCGACATTGCCATAGTGACTGTGGAATTTACTTCAGTGCAATCGGTATCCGGTAATCGGTAGTTTATCCGGTAATCAGATAAATCACTAGTGCTAAATCTGCGAACGAAGATACAACCTTGAGACAATATTTAAAAGCAGAAGCAAAACAAGCCGTTTCCTTTTCTTTCGAACTAGTCGAAAAAATAAAATTCGCGAATCTGTCCGAGATAGCGAATAACTGGATGGTTCCAGCTTTTTGCGCTTCGATGGGCCGGACGTTTTCGATGTATCGACTGCTACTGCTCGTTATTTAGCGGAAAGGTGACAAACAAGCAAAAATGAAACTTATACGAGATGATGATCGGTAGAAATTTTTAAAAAAATTTATGAAAGTGTAAGACACATTGTACTGGAAAACACTATTTTCGTAAGCGCAACATCGACGAAATCGGTTAAACACAGAATACATCCCCGAAGCAGGTGCTTGCGGTACCACGTGACACGTTCCGCAACATGGCGTCTTCACCAGTTTCGTAAGTTCAGCCTATGAAGTTATCAAAAGTGAATGAATGTAAATATAGATTTTCTTTGAAAGGGAAACATTCAGAAAGATTCAACCGCGTGTTAACAGGATTGAATATAAATAGTTCCATTCGTTCGTAAACAAAAAAAAAAATGTTTAGGATTGAGTAGATATAGAATTGAGTAGATATAGAATATTTGAAACCTTTTTTTACAAACAAGTATTGCATTGAAAAATATCAAATATCACTAAGTGATGATATATCATTACATATCTACTCAAGACAAACAGATATTTTCTATATATCAATAATACAACATACTCGTTTTAATTAAAATCCAATTATACTTTATTTTGATAAAGGTTCAAATGAGACAGTCGATAAACAATATCCCTCATCAACAATTAAAAACAAAATTGACAATGATTACGAACAATCATAAACAGTAGTAATTTAGCTTAATGGCTTATTACAGCACTATAGGGACAACTGTAATGAATTAAATCATATCGATTTAGGAATATTTGCTTATTTCCATATATCTGTCCGATTCTTTTCATTCTGCGAGAGATTCTAGTTATATGCGAATTTTGTACTTCGTAACCACTATATAACGCCGGAGAAAAATGACACGATGCGACACCTTGTCGTATTATCCTACTCAAGTTAAATTATTTAATTAGTATTTGCAAAAGAGTTCATCTTCTTGTTAAACATAGATGCTACTTTGTTAGTGATATGTTTATTTCTTTGAATCTCCACATTAGTCCCTGTACGAGTATATGATAACTGCCTGTCGTTCAGTGTCAGATATGTAACTGATGCAGTGATAGATAAACTTACAGTTCGCCGTATGTATAACTGACAAATGACTCTAGATATGGAAACTGACTCGAGGGGAAGTGGCAATAAATTAAGATTTTATCATTTTATCATGTTGTTGTTGTATTGGGGTTTACCGTCGCTGCGATAGTATTTCAATCATATAGCGACGTCCAGCTAATTACAGTCGGAGGAAGACCCCGAGTACACAGAGGTACCCGGGTAGAACCACCGACCTACCGCAAGTCAGCTGGAAGGCTTCCTCACATGAAAAATCCAAGTCCCTACCGGGATTCGAACCCACAGCGGTGAGGGGCTGAGAGATTTGTAATCCACGACTGTAACCGCTCGGCCACGGCGGCCCCATATTTTATGATGTGATATGTACAAGTCTATATACTGTTTGTTGACGTTATCATGATGAGACTATAATAAAGAATATATATAGAATATATACACATGTATTAACAATAACATAGCACTTAGCTCAAGGGAGATATACAAATTATACCATTTTAACGACCCTGATATGTTACGACCGGGGATCGAACCCACATGTTCATGGCTACTGTGACAGGTAATTACGGTTTGTTTTACTTCATCATGCATTATGGCACATCTTTGTACATATAAGCATTTTCACAATATTAGAATACATTTTATTAAAAAGATACTAACACATAGACTCTCTAACGGTTGTGTTTGCTGTCCGCTCTCAATAATGGCCGACACCTTCCCAGTTTTCAGGTTGTATATCTTCACGTTATGTCGCCCATTGCTGAAACAAGCGACCTCTGTAAACAGAAGAATTTTGTTGAACATAGTTTACTTGTAGGAATGAACAACAACAACAACAACAACATAGTGCTTCGAAAAATCAGAACTTTTAGTTTAGTTTGTAAAACGAAATACTTCACTAAATCGAATTGATATTTCCTAAAGATAATTAGGATCAAGCTCTGTATCTTAAACAGTATTTTAGGGGCTTAGAGATTTGCAATGGCAATCATTCGTGAAATCATGCATAAATCGAGATATGATTTCGAAACATTTTTCTTTTCATGAAACGAAATATTGTTATTTTCTTTCGATATTCCGAACTTTGTGATATCTCAAGGATATCATTTCAGCTTTAGGTCATCGATCTACCGCATATTCAATGTACACAAGTATTAATTATACCGTATTCATAATACGTACGATAATTTTTGTCCAATATCTAATTGTTTAAAGAACAAGTTGTGATTAATTTTAGTTTTCCTTGATGGGAAATCATCTTGCTTTTTATCGAATATTCATGATTCTGGTGTAACATCTTTGCAGGCCTGACTGAAGCGCTTTTAGGAAGTAGTTTGATTTCTTATAAAAAGCTATAGATACGAATTTGAGTGATATAAACGCAGTCCCATTAGGGTAATCTTTAAACACTTTCTTTATGAATACATACCTTCTCTAGAGTTGATCACACGAAAGCGATTATTTCGACTGGGTAAATAACCTTGGAACTCGCGAACTACTTTCAGCGTATTGATATCGATGACTTTGAGTTTTTGCTCGACATCGTGCAGCATGAGCATTTCTTGCTCGTTGATCGTTTCAATCTGGAGGATCGAACAGTCCTGAAGGAAGAGAAGTAATTACCTTTTAGATTTAAATTTATGTTCTTTCATTTAAATTAGGTTTTAATGAAACACAAACGTCTAATCCGAAAATAATATCACTTAAGCCATCGTCGGAAACCCACAGGTGACTTATTCCGTTTCACTACACGACGCGCCGTGGAGAAAAAGGCAAGCAAAACGTCGTATTACAGCAGTCGTTAACTACATTATCGACTATTGCATACGCGCCTTATAAATAAATTTAAATATTCTTCGGCGTGGAGGCTTGGAAGTCATGTAAACTAATAAAAAGCATTGCTGTAAATACCGTATGAAAATACCTCTACATACTGGTTAAAAAACGGGATGGTGGAAAAGAAATGTCTAAATTTTCAAGACACACCTTAAAACTGCAAAATTCAGGCATAAAATCCCATGACTTATAGGCGATGGTATCTTTCTAAGTATTTGAAGTTGAGTTTCTTTCTCGGGTAAAAAAAAACAACAAAACAAAAAAAACAACAAAAAAACCCCCCCCAAAAAAACGAAATATGTGCTGTTATCCAGACGAGGCGTGAATGATCGCGGACCCGAAGGTATATTGGGTCTTATTTAGAAAAGAGCAATGATCTTTTACGACTTTCTCATGCGCAAAGTACTGGTCCATCCCAGGCATCAGAGAGAAGGATTAGTCAGTTTTCCAGTTTGACATAAATATAATTACATTTGAATTTTCATATATTTCTGTGTATTTCAAACACAAATTAAAACAATAATTAACGTCAGATGTAGACATGCGCGTTTCAGCTCCGGTTCCATTTAAGAAACAAGTATTACCAGCAGTCTTTCTCGAACTGTGCAGTGCTTCACAATGTCGTATACAAAAATAAACTGACTATCATTTTCTCTTGTTTTGAAACCAAATCCGATGATATATCTTGCGTTGTCATGGTTACAGATCAGCCTGAAAATAGATGTACCACAATTAATTAAATAAGAAAAATAGAAACATCTGCTCTTTAGAATCTGACTAAACAAAATTTCTCGAAAATCCATTAGTACAATGAAAGTTATTTAAAAAAAATGAAGAGCTTGTTTTACCATTAAAATGTAATTAAACAACGTCTATTTTCAATTTAGATATCAACTACCTGGAAATTATTTTCGTGATTAAAAGGTATTTGTTAAAGAAACAAGGACACGCTACAAGACGATCCGATTACAATGTGGCGAATGTCATTTAAGCAAAACTTTAGTATGATAACAGATGACCAATAAGTACTACCAGCAGTTTTCATCAAATTAAGTTAATGATACAGATACTTGAGCATATATTGTCCATCAAATTTCATTGCGAATTGAATTGATCCAGGACTATCACTAATATTATCACATTTAAAATAAATACACCCCCCACAAAATCAACAACAACAACAACATAAAAAAACAAACAAACAAACAAACAAATAAAACACACACCCTAATAAGCAAATAAATATAATTCTGATGATCCTTTATGAGGTGATACCGGTATAACAGTATAATTTATACCTCTATTTTATATGTCTGGCACCTGATGTCAGCTCGCAAAGCTTCATTTTGCATTCTTCTTGGTACAGGAGTGTGCATGTACAGGTGTACAGGTATGGATGTGCTTTTCTATTATTAATCTCGCAATTGTATAAAACGGTTTAAATCGGTATATAGTACAGCTTGGGTCGGTCTGAACATGCATTCAGAAATAAGGACTCAAGAGAATGTGTTTTATGCTACAATTGAAGTTTATTTAGTGATCACCCTGTCTAAACGTCCACTTTTTTATAACCCACCGTCTGGTCGCTTTCGACAGACTTGACTGCACTTCTTCTAATAGAACTATTACACTGTATAAACACAAAATGGAGTTCTCCTGACGTTTGAATTCAAGTGGCATTGTGTTATAGTGTACGTGTATGCCTGTTTGTTTGTTTATTTGATTTAACGTCCCACGGACAGTATTTTAGTCATTTGGAGACTATGTTATCTACCTGAGGCAGATGTAGTGCTGCCACACTGCAGTATCACGCGGTAGACATGATACCATATCCTGTCACCTTATCCGACCTTGGTATGTCGCGGCCAGATTTGAAACCATAACCTCCCGATTCCGGGACGTACGCCCTAACCACTTGGCTACCGGGACAAGCGTTTGTTTGATTGAGATAAACGATAGATCAAATACATTCCAGCTGTAACTTATGGTGACATATTTCTGCCAGCCACTTATCAACTTAGCTATGTCGAAACTTTTCTGAAAATTTGTTACATATACAGTTAGTATCTGGCAAGTAGAAAACTTTCGTGTCATCCACTTAGGTATATTTACAGGACTAAACTGTCTGTTAGTGCCCACTTATGTTAACTGGATATCATGCTTTTTTCCAGATAATTATGTGAAAAAATTGCTTGTTATCCACATACTTTAACTGACTAACTTGAAAAAGGGCGATATATCCAGTTATCATAAGTGAATATATAGTTGGCAGTAGTGGGCACTAACAGGCAGTTTTTTCCTGTTAAGATACCCAACAGGATAACACGAAAGTTTACTATTTGCCAGATACTAACTGAATAGGTGACAATTTTTCAGAAAAGTTTCAACATAGCTAAGTGGATAAATGGCTGGCAGAAATATGCTACCATAGTAACTCACCCTTGTCTACATAAGACATATAAAAAGTGCTGCATCAATAGTACGTCTTTGAAAGGTGGCATATAAACTACATAGGTATATTATCCTGACACTGGGCCAACCAGTCTTGAAACAATTCTAAACAGACAAGGATCATATTTGAGGACAAACCCACACCTTCAGTACGGGGCGGCCGCTCTTTCCACTCGGCCGCGGGATAGTATCAATGAATTTTACCTGATTCTGTTTGCGAAAATTCCTGGGGACTGACTCAGTGATTGGACTTTCCTAGTTCTGTCCCAGACACGAACATTTGAGTCCTCTGCTACTGTAACCACCGTTTTCATGTCGTTCGTGCACGCGCTGATCAAGTCCGCCGTGTGTTCGAGCTCCTCGGTTAGTTTCCCAGTCTTGATGTCCAAGAAATTGACAAAAGCCGATCGGACAAGATACAAATACTTGCCATCGGGTGTGCACTTCAAACTGCGAACGTAATCATTCGGATTTCCTGTTGAACAATAAAGAATTTATCAATACACAAATATCTATGGTGTATTAAGACAGACATAATTTTATTTAGATTTGTACAATAGAATACATCACCAGACAGAATCATACAGAATTTCAAAGAAGTAAATTATAATGTTACAATTATCTGAAAATAAAATAAATAAGATGTAGTTAATTAAGGCTGGAAATAGAAAAAGCTCTAAGCATTACATGAAAAAAAGTATCAAATATGTGTCATCTAAAATATGTTAACAGTCAGTGATACACATCAGTTTGAACATCACGGAGAATGGATAGGATACTTAAATAAATTAATAAATAAATAAATAGATAAATAAATAAATAAAGATGAAAATACTACACGATTTCGCGTAAATCAAGAATGGAAATGATATTCATTAATCATTCTGTCATGAGATACAGACATTTAAATATTTCTAAGAATATTTTCTCTTCTTTCGTAAGCTAGATATTTACATAGATTTAACAGAGTAAGTTTGTTGTTTGTATTTAAGAGTTGAAAAAAAATCATGTTTGCATTATTGTAATAATATTTATTTATATACTTCTTATGTAAGTCTTAAAAAACGGTTGCACTTAATTACAAAGTGAAATTCATCCTCTATGTCAATATGAGTTTCCTGCAAACAAAACTGGCAATATCTTTGATCTCTCAGTATCTTTTCTCTAAATCTTGCTGAATTAATTCTACAAATTCGAAGAAATGCGCAACTTAGTTAGTTCTTTGCGTAAACGCTTAGATACAATTATTGACAAATATTCTTCAGGATTAAATACACACTTAAAGTGACTCTAAAAATAACAAAGTACCCTGTTGTTATTAATATCAGTAAACCGCTGTTGATGAAAAACGTCAGTTTCATGTTGATTAAATGCATTTACAAAGGTAGGTACATATACACTTTCAGGGTATATCCATACATCTGAAAAACCATATTCATCTAAGAGACCTTTAACTTTCTGGGGCCAACTGTCTCTTACTAGTGTTTTTAGTAAAATATTATCTGTGTGTATCAATTTAAACCAATATTTTATGATTTGATCATATCTGTTAAGACAGAGTGTGTATCTACCCAACTCACCATACACAGCTGCATTACAAGCGTTTTGACCCACCCCAAGTATATTTTTACAAAACTTCATGTGTAATCTTTCAATCTCTTTAGATTTTGAAAATCTCCAAACTGGACATGCATAAATTAAAATTGAACCAACAAATGAATCAAATAATTGTAATGAAATTTTAGGCATTATTTCTAAGTCTTTGGTATGTTTGAGAAGAAAATACATCGCCTTTGAAGCATTATTTATTATATAATGATTGTTTAATACAAATGAACCTGCATGATTAAAAACAACGCCCAGATAGTTAACAGACGTTCACAATTTCTAAAATTTCATCGTTATAAAACCATCGCTCTTCAGGTCTGATGGGGCCTTTTTTTTTTTAGAAATACAACTATTTTTGTTTTTGAAGTGTTTACTTCTAACTCCCATAAAGCACAATATTCACGAAGTTTATTTAAATAACATTGTAAATCCGCTGTTGATTTTCCTATAATCACCATATCATCTGCAAAAAGTAGAAATAAGAGGCATAAATCAAAAATTTCAATTCCAGGTTTTGTCCCATTCTGCAAATACATTTCCAAGTCTTGAATAAACGGAGAAAAAAAAGCTGGAGAGTTATTTTGACATTATCTTAAACCAATTGCAATATCAAAAAAATCCGAAAAGGAATTACACTGTTTGATACAAGATATATAAATATACATAATACGGACATTGCTTCCAAAGTTGAGAACATATTCTGATAATTCTTAATCAAATTTAACAGACCCTATGAACGACGACGACAACAACAACATTATTAGATATACGAAAAGTAGAGTGTGCATGAAAAACTAATGTGGGGTGATATTTTGACTTATAATCTAAAACCAAGCATTATACCTTTGATCTGCCGTAGCTTTTGTTGCGCTTTCAAGTCCCAGAATACAATGTCGTTTGTATATATGTTGCTGTATACTACACATTTTTCGTCAGTCGTAATGGCCATTTCATCAATTTCGTATTGTATCTGGTCTCCAAGATCTGAAAAAAATAGTCTTATTAAATATTGCTACGGGTAGAACAACCTATCTTCCTTAAGTAAGAAAGCATCCTTACTGACCCTATCCAAATTATTATATATTATATACGTAGATCATGAGATAATTGAAATTTACCAAAATCGATAAATGATATTAAATCAAACATTTCTTACTTAACAATATATCACAACATCATAAGGTAGAATATATAATAAAAACTGATTATCATTTCAATAATGAAAGTGACATACAGATTAAAGGAAATCAACTTTTACAACCAATGAAGTATTCACATGACTTTATATTAGCCTCCTCATTTCCAAAGATGGTAAGCCCACAAATATGAGAAAGCAAAGCGTAATTAATTACAATAAATAGTAGGTTGTTAGAAATCGAAATCAAACACACAAACATTCATTAAGTAAATGTTAATTAAATCACATGTATTATGGTTTAACTTCCTATAATTATAAGACTGATATTTAATGCTTTAACATTTCCACTTTATTTATTTGTCCATTATAAAAGACAATAAACACGCATACACTCAGTTGCAAAAAAACTGTGCTCTACGGTTTTCATAACATAAAATCATTATTTCTCTCGGAATATATCATCGTTTTGACTGCAAACAATCCTTTGAATATCAATACCGACAAAATATGAAACTATATTGGTCATACAATAATCAATATAAAACCATAATGGTCATACATTATTCAATATAAAAATATATTGGCCATACAATATTCAATATAAAACCATATTGGTCATACATTATTCAATATGAAAATATATTGGCCATACAAAAATCAATATAAAACCATATTGGTCATACATTATTCAATATGAAAATATATATTGGCCATACAATAATCAATATAAAACCATATTGGTCATACATTATTCAATATGAAAATATATTGGCCATACAAAAATCAATATAAAACCATATTGGTCATACATTATTCAATATGAAAATATATTGGCCATACAATAATCAATATAAAACCATATTGGTCATACAATATTTAATATGAAAATATATCAGCCTTACAATAATCAATATAAAAACAAAATGGTCATACATTATTCAATATGAAAATATTCTGGCCATACAATAATCAATGTAAAAACACAATGGACATACATTATTCAATATGAAAATATACTGGCCATACAATAATCAAAATAAAACCATATTGGTCATACATTATTCAATATGAAAACCATACTAAAATCATTAAAGCAAATTGTTCATAAAAATTATTCAATAAAATATGCATACATATTCATCAAAAAACAAGTATTGGTCTATTATAAATATGAAATTATATCTGGCCTCAAAAAATAATAATTAACACATAATTGGTTATTATTATTACATATAAATATAGTTTTTTTTGCATACAATAATTCAATATTTTAAAATCATAAATGGTCATAATATTCAATATGAAAATATACTGGCTATACAATAAATTAAAACTAATGGCATACATTTTCATATAAATATATGGCATACAATAATCATATATAAAACATAATGGCATCAATATCATATGAAAATATTCTATACAATAATCAATATAAAAACTATGGTCATACATTATTCAATATGAAAATATATGGCCATACAAATCAAATAAAACCATATTGGTCTACATATTCAATATGAAATAATTGGCCTACAAATCAATAAAAACATATTGGTCATAATTATTCAATATAATATATGGCCATACAATAATCATATAAATACATTGGTCATACATATTCAATATGAAAATATATGGCATACAAATCAATATAAAACAATTGGTCATACATATTAATATGAAATATAGCCTACAAAATCAATATAAAACAATGGTCATAATTATTCAATATGAAATATCTGGCCATACAATAATCAATTAAACATATGGTACATTATTCAATATAAAATATATGGCCATACAATAATCAAATAAACCATATGGTATACATTATTCAATATGAAAATATCGGCCATCAATAATCAATATAAAACAAATGGTCTACATTATTCAATATGAAAATATACTGCCATACATAATCAATATAAAACCATATTGGTCATACATTATTCAATATGAAAATATTGGCCATACAATATCAATAAAACTAATGGATACTTATTCAATATAAAATATTGCCATACAATAATCAATATAAACCATATGGTCATACATTATTCATAGAAAATATTGGCATACAATCAATAAAACATATGGTCATAATTATTCAATATGAAAATATATGGCATACAAATAATTAAAACATATTGGTCATACAACATAGAAAATATTGGCCATACAAAATAATATAAACCATACTGGTATACATTTCATATGAAACTGGCCATACAATATAATTGCATATAACATATATAGAAAATATGGTCATAAAAAAACCTGCACAATTTAATATAATTATTTACTTCTAAAAAAAAATTCATCATTATTCAATATAAAATATGGTACAATACATGTAAAACAAGGACTATTATTATATGAAGAATATAAGGTCATATGTTCATAAAATATTTATATAAATAATACATTAAAATAATCAAACATAAATGAAACAGATAAATAAAAATAGAGTGTGATGATATCTCCTGCATATATTCACACATCTGCAAAATAAATACTCAAAATTTAAAAATCAAATTACGTCTAAATCCAAAACGTCAAAATACGTTTACCGGACGTCAACTAAAATATCTAAATGGTCAAACATAAAAAAAAAATATTAAGAGCACCTTATTATTTAAGTAACAGCTTTCAATACCTCTTTTTCTAGTAATCGTTTCACTTTGTTGGAAACTCAGACATCCCCCACTAATATAATAACAAATGTACTTAAATTATCAATATTCATAAATGATTAATGATTATAAAAGTAAATCCGTTATGAATAAAAGAAACATTGCATCACCGAATATATATTTTGTATATTTGTATAAACCCATAAATACTACAAACGTAATTTACCTTCATCCGTGAAAGGTTCAAATCCACGGACCAATGAGGAGAACTGTTTTTTCCTGGTGTCAAAAACTGTGAGGAACACTTGATCAGCTGTGGTCACAGCCGCAAGATTCTCTGAACCTGCAATATCGATATTTATGAACATACCAATTTTGTCAGTGTTGTGTTGGAGTTTGCCGCATATCGTTCCAGTCATATAATAAGATTTTCAGAAGTTCGACTGTTTATTGTACGTTATATGATGACAAAAGTTTATAAATATTGTTTGCTGAATCGTTTACTTCATTATGATAATAAAGTTTGTCAAACACTTACCCACTGCGAATCCAGGATGTCTAAACTCAACAGATCCTGACAACTCTACATTAAAATCATTCGTGCCGTTAGACAAGTCAAACATCATGGCGGTCTGTTGTTTAAACACTATCAACATGGTTTTGTCTCTTCCAGTGAGGCATAATGGGAAATCGTCACACACGGACTGAAGTTCTTGTACCTTTTCTCCTATATGAATTGGAAAAAAAGATGGATATTATTTTATAATGTGAAACCTCCCCCCACCTAAAAAAAAAAATAAAATAAAAAATAAAAAAGACCAACATAAACAGGCAAAAAAAAAAAAAAAAAAATAAAATTAAAAAAAAGAACAGCAACATTAACGTTTAATTCCTTAGAAATTAATCTGTTAATCTGACATGAATTTTGTATAAATGAACATCACGAGCGAAACTTCTTTTTATGAAGGCACATTAACTTTAATGACAACCCGTCACTAGCATCCGTTAAACATAGTTTTTCTTAATTAAAATATCTGTATAAAATATTCTAATTCTTCTAATTCAAAGGAACGCGAAATGTGACAAGGGGAAAAACTTTCAGCAGACGATGATTTGTACCCAAAGATCACGTTCTATTACATGCAAGAGAATCCGTATTTAGAACAACTCCACGTGAGCACGTGGCTTCATCTAAAAAGTGGGAGTGACGTAAGACTATGTATCGAGTTATACAGCTGCAATACAGGGATATTCTGTAATTATCTGTAACTACCTCGGTAATTAGATCTATCAGCGACGACATTTGAAACATCAATCTTGTCTGGTTTCTCTTCACAATCTCACTATATAAAGCAATGTGCACCGGATGGTAATAAAGGTACATACGCGCACATAATTCGCACCATCGTAAAAGCAGCCGAAGCGTGTAAAATCTTTATTTCACCTGTTAAATGGGAAGTTATATTTATTTCGGCTCAATTTTTAAATAAATATTGGATATGAAAAATCTTCACTTTCTGAAACATTAAATCTATGAAACGATATCTGCGTAAACGTACTAGTTTTGTACAACACGACCGGTGACACCAGTATAATCAAGAGGAAAATGGAAGTTCTAATTAATAATGACAATAATCAAATTATAAAATATTAGCATGTCTAAATTAATGTATTCTGTTAGACTAAGTATTTACAATATAACTGTCTAATGTGAAATTTGATATCATAACAGAGGTTTAAATTGAATAAAAAAAGTTTAGTGAAGGAAAGACGAAAAAGTCACATCGAGGCTCGTGTATTTCTATGAAATATTGGATAGTTTTAGGCGTTTCTCACACTGAACATATTATTTCGGCCATATGATACGACCTTAATTGTGCGTTTCTCCGTGCCTGTCTTTACATGATTTGTAAAGGAAAAAATATCTATGTTTGATATGACTCGCCTTTTCTTGAAACTGTCTTTGATAATGATTATTGCACATGTCAGAATGTTTTCCGATATTTAAAATTTAGTTTTACATTTTAGGCTTTATCTCCGGAGTATTTTATTGTACTTACACACAATCAGGTACACACGGACTTGCTATTTTCTTACTTAAACTTTTCCTGCTCATTTGAATGTGGAACACAGGTTATAAAACAGATTACACCATATTGTTATTTAAACATGTTGTATTATTGTAAATGTAATTATTATATTATTGTAAATGAAGATCTTCGATTAGTCCTGTTGCAATTATGTTGAAATCACTTTCATCAGCGAGTACGGAAACATTTTTTTTTTTGCGAACTGGATAAGCGAGAGGCAAGTATATCAGTTGAGCAGCAAATTGGATATTACATCAGTTCCCCGTACGCCAACAATAGTCATTCGGCCCGATTCTGACGCTTGCGTCAAAAGTTTTCTTGTCCCCTTTGTCATAATATTTGAAATCACAAAATAAACATGGGGACATTCACACATTCCTTTGTTGAAGTAATAGACACTACCTAAGAAACATGAGGAACTTGAAGTCTTTATAACCGCCTTATGTAAGCAATCGCATATACAATAATGGCGGTGTAATGCTGTCAGTCCCCCATAGCTAAATATAACGTGCAGCCTGTTTGTTGCCACATTAATATTCATGACGTTCCGAACGTTTCCGAATGTGATCAGACTGTTTTTAACTATGTTAGGGAATCTCCGTGTGTACGCGTGATTAATCACGGACTACATCAGCGTATCGGCTGTATTAGTTGATAAAGTACACTATATAATCATAAATACGCTCTTTTCCCGAGACGATGTTATACACTGATATATTTCTGACTAAAACGCATGTAAAAGAGAAACAAACCTGTTTTAGCTGTTCTAATTCCTATTCCATCATTCCTAATAATCAGAATATAGGAGTCTTTGTTACAGAACAACGCCTTTGAAACCTTTTCCGAAACTGTCATAGACCTGGACTTGTCCGTTATTGATATTCCAGAAACGAACAGATTCATCATCAGAACCTGAAATATATTAACTCCAAAAAGTGGGTGTAATTTAGAAGTACTAAAATCACACCACGATAACAATCATAATCGTAAAACTGTCCAATATCGTACTTTCAGTATTCCTCAATAGTTTCATCTATGACGGAGTGGTCATATATATCACATGTGATCAGAAATTGGAAGAAAATCAAAACAAGAAAAAAACATAATGATTCAAAAATTGTAAAGAAATACAGTCACTTTGTAAATCAAACAATCACAAATGTGTGAGTCAGGGTTCAGTGCTGTTTTTGCATCACCGTTTCAATTCAAAGATTCCCCACCAGGGCCGGTGCCCAGTGGTATATTCAGAGAATTTTTCTCTCGATCTCAATCAGGAGCGATACTTTTTTAAGTTCAATCATTTTCCAGGAGCATTACATTAATCTAAGGACGGTCGAAAGAAAAAGATAAATTAAAGCAAATAGGGGAGAAAGCTTCTATGTTACACGTGAGTGCAGTCGAACTATCCGTGTTGATGTCCAGTGAATGTATATCCCCCTTGTGTCCCGCCATGGAATGAAGCAACTGACCCCCGGGCTGGGTCAGTATCCGCTTGTCCGGCAGGATACTGTGTATCTCGGAGTCCAGGCAGGATTGCAGGAACTTGGATGTATTCTAAAAAAAATAAAAAATAAAATATATAAAATACTCATAATGCTTAAGTTCCCAATGTACTAGCATTATTTCATGCTTATTTCCATTTTATATACATTGAGTGGATGCATTATTTTCACGATTCTATAAATTATTAAATGGAGATATAAATGAAACATATATAATGATACAGTTCTGATTTGATATTCTAACTACTGAAGATACAATATGTATTACAAAGAATGAATAATTTTCCATACCGTATGTTTATAAAATTATTAACAATATAAAATACAAGACACACAATTATAAACAACATAGATCATAAAAGGACAAGTGCAAGAGTAGTATATTTTATTATATTATATTATATGAAAATATTGAGTTAATAGAGGAAGAGGAAAAGCACAACTAAACGTGAACATTGAACACGTCAAACTTAAGGTGTTATTTACCGAGGAAATCCCTGTTCAACAGACCATTAGAAATATGAAATCAAACCTTGTTGGAGGGCAGCCGCCCAACAAGCTGAGGGACCAACTGGTTTGCGTCGTCCAGTAGACCTTCTTGTGACAATCTGAGAGCGTCGTCAATACTTTTTATCTGCTCATCATTGGGAAAGTGTTTTTTGGCGAGAGTAAAATCATCCATTATTTGCCTAGAATTTTGAAAATCACAGTAGTTATAATGGAGAACGAACTTCTAATAGTAAACTTCAAATAAAGTCTTCAAATAATGCAAAACAGTAGCTTTTTTTATTTGCTGTAGGTCAAATTATTTGGTAAGACAACATGAACTAGTAAGATACGTGAATACATATACTGTTCGAGTATAAACAGAAAAAAATATGAGCAAAATACTGGTTAAAATCAGATTATTATCAATAAAAAAGAAATACAACCGAATAAAGGAAAATAAATACACTCACCAAAGAGAAGTTGCTTTCAACTTTGTAAGGATGAAATCAAAATTGCACAGGCAATCTTTCTTTAATAGGTCTGGCTGGTCACTATGGCACCGATGGTAAGGTAGGTTATTCAATTTGCGTAAATTGTATGAGTTACCGAACATGTTTGGCTGTGACGTAACGTGACGATTTGCAGTTCCATTTTCTCCTTTGTTGGATGTAAATGGTTTCTCCTTTCCTATAAAATATATATGTGCAATTCATAGATGTGAATAGAAGAGAAATTCAAGTCCAAAAATTATGTAAACTATTTTCTTATATCAGAGCATTAATAATGACTTAACACCCTTTGAACTAAAACATAAAAACTATTCCAAGACGGACATTAACTGTATCCACATTTTAAAATCATATAATTACTTATTTTAGTCTTACCATCTGCCCAGGTGCCAACGAAAAAGTCGGCCAGGGAAGTATGAAAGGCCTTAGAGACGTCATTGTCGCTGCAGTAACGGGCCAGGGCTGCCTCCTGGAACTGTCTGTGGTACCAGTACGTCACCCTTACGTTGTCCGCCCCACGGTCAACTGATATACCACAAAGATGTTATACAGGTACAAGTCGTTTAGCAATATCTCGATCATTAAGACGCCCAAAGCAGATTGTCTTGGTTAAGCGTCCGAATAATCAAAATTGCCTGAGTCTGAGAGGTTAAGGTGACTTCATGAGACTTTTCTTTCTCATGAAGAATGATTTTGAGCGAAATTTGACAAACGTTAACTGAAAAGAAAATAATATTGAAGTTTTTCGTTCATTTTTGCTTTATTATCCTATGACACAAAAAGTAGTGAATTGAAGTAGACAATGCATGAGGAAATTTGCTTTTGCTTCATTTCGCTGTACTTAAGATTTTTTTGTTTCATGTTCACACCTTCTGGAAAAACCTTTTACTTAATTTTCTGGAAATAGTACACATTATGATAATACGTGTAGTTGCAATACGCTCTCGCATCCGCGACTCAGGGATAGTTTGTGATCGGTTTAAAAAAACAACAAAAAAAAACAAACAAAAAAAAACAAAACTGTGATACTATTTGAGAACAGATGATCAACAATGTTTAGAATTCTGAAAAGGTGCATATGGATACAAAAAATAAAAGAATTGCTTTTATCAACCAACCTAAATATTGGCTGAGGTCAGACCGGAGCCGCACTAACAGCAGTGGGGGAAGCCGCCGGACTGGTGGCGTCCAGTACATGTACACGTCATTCAGGACGTCATCGTCACATGACAAAATGTCCTCCAGTTCTGTTTCCGTTAGTCCTGATCTTGCTGTGAACACAAATCAAGAAATTAGTTTAAATCCAATTGAAGTGATACATATACTTTTTCCTCATGTTTCACTTGAAATACACTTATTCTCAATAACGTGTAAATGTCTTTAAAAATCAAGGTCAAACTGGAAATCTTGGAAAAATAACCGATGTCACGAAAAATTTAACCAATGTCAGGAGGAAAAATTTAACCAGGAAAAATTTTAACCAATGTCAGGAAAAATTTAACCAATGTCAGGAAAACGGCTGCTTAGCTTCGTAAAGTGGTTCAATGGAATCGTTCTTGAAGAAATAACATATATTCTAAAACACAAAACAAAAAAATATATATTTCAATATGATTAACTTTTACTTTCTCTTAATATGTGTCAAGATACGTGATACTCTGATTTAATGACTTTTGATGTTAATATGATCACAAGAAAACTTTTGACGTAAGCGTCAAAGAATCGGGCCGAATGCCTATTGTTGGCGTGATTCTCAGTCATTGCAGGGAAATGATGTAATATCCATTTTGCTGCTCAACTGATATACTTGCCTCTTGCTTATCCAGCATGTAAAACTGACGTTCGTACTTAACTGTTTTCGTACTCTCTGATGAAGGTGATTTCAACATAATTACAATAGGACTAAATCGAAGATCTTCATTTACAATAATATAATAATTACATTTACAATAATACAACATGTTTAAGTAATAATTTGGTGTAATTTGTTTTATAACCTGTGTTTCCCACATTCAAATGTTGTTATTATTGTTAGCAGGAAAACGTTTGTGTGTACCTGATTTTGTTTAAGTACAGTTAAAAACTATAACTTAAAACTAAATTTTAAACAACGGAAAACATTATGACATATGCGATGATCATTATCAAAAACAATTTAAGAAAAAGTGAGATACATATCATATATAGATATTTTTTTCCTTTACAAAACTGCATCATGTAAAGACAGACACTGAGAAACGCACAACACAGGTGAGCAATTAAAAACCGTATCAGGGACCGTACCGGCTCTTGCCGGCCCGGAATGATATGTATGCTAAATTATTGATCATTGCAAATGGAATATCGAAGGCTACAACTCAAAGATATACACTGGACTTCAAAATCAAGTTTTTGGGAAATGTAACTACATCTTTATTTCAGTATTTGAAATGGCATAAAGAGAACTTATGGCGTTCATTTTTTCCTAAAAATCTTCCGGATTCACTGTGTATAAATGTGATAATAGAATAAGATTGTTTAAGTAAGACAAACCTGTTGTGAGATAGCCAAGTGCCCTGGATACGAATATGTTGCCATGGACACTTTCCAGTCTCTCAAACAATTTATCTATACTGGCCCGCACAGTTGACTGTAACACGGTTTGATTCTTTGAAGCATAACTCGTCCAGGATGATGCTGTGTCAAAAGCAAGCTTCAGAAACAGTGGTATTGGGCACGTCTTAAACGCGTTCAAAACTATGGTTTTTTGGTCATCCGTGAGACTACGTTGTTTTTGAGAGAGCCAGTGGTTGAGGATATCACTAACGTCTTTCTGTTGAAGGGTCGGTACCTCGATAAAGTTTGCATCTGTCTTGATGGTAGTCTAATGTGAGGAAAAACAAACAAGCGCAAATATACATTAAAACTGCAAAACGTGTCTAGAACCATGTACATCGAAAAAACGTAATTGTATGTTTGATTCAAGATCCATCGACATATTTTCAGTGATTTTGTCTTTATGAGACTTATACGGTGCATCACCCATTTACATTAGCCTGATACAGGGTCATGGAACTACCCCATGTAATGAGCACCAGACAAAGGGGGAGTAAAGAAGTATGTCTCGGATCGAACCTGGGGTTTCTCCATTGCTTGATGATAGGTATTGCTCTTCGGCCAATGGGATCTGTCATATTTTAGTACCAGAGGTACATCACTTTAGAGAGAGAGAGAGAGAGAGAGAGAGAGAGCTTCAAAAACAGTGGTATTGGGCACAAACTTTAATGTCAATTATAAAGTAGATACAAAGTTTACCTCACGTAATGTTTGTTTGTTGTTAATGTTTGTCCCACCGACAATATTTCCGTCATTTGGAGACGATGTCTACTTAAAACAGGTATAGTGCTGCCACACTGCAGTATCACGCCGTAGACATGTGGCATGATACCACACCCAGTCACATTATCCTGACACCGGGCCAACCAGCCCTGTAACTACCCTTATATGCTGAGCGCCAACCAAGGGAGCTATAACAGTACCACTTTTACGACTTTCGTATGTCGCGGCCGGGGATCGAACCCACGACCTCCCACTCCCGGGGCGGACGGTCTAACCACCGGGGACGGTACCTCACATAATGGGTAATACTTATAGGTTATGTTATACTGAAGTATCCAATACGAATATATATTTGGACAAGTGCTCAGATTGCAGAACCATACTGGGCCAGCCGTTCGGCAATCAATTATTGCATTGGAATCTGAGGACACCTTAAGGGATAAAACTGTATACGTTTGATTACTATAATAATTGATGTCATTTTGCACCAAACATTGCTTTTATTCATGACTTTCATATTGTACGAAATCCTTTGGACAGTGTACTATCCAATAACAAAATATCTCTTAGACAAACACTTGATATAAATGCACTCCGTTGACTGGCTAAGACTAATGTCACTAAAACATTCAGAATAAATTAAATCCGACATATCGATCTAAGAATCAAATATTCGTTTTCTAAGTACATGTAAATACTTACAAATAACATGTCATGTGTGTTACTTCAACAAGTGCATATGCATTACCTCATAATTGCTGATGATATGAAACCATAAGCACATGTATGCATACCTTAAGGACTGGAAACGCTTTATACTGTTCTTCGGGCAGAGTTGAGACGATTATTTTCACAAATGGCCTTAGCTTAATTGGCAGCCATTGTAACTGTCGGGCATTATGGGAAGGGTCCAATGTGTCCAGCGAGTCGATGACTAATACCAGAGGTTGTGTGTTGGATGCCATAAGAAGACTCATGTGGAATTCCTCTATCAGGGTTCTTAAATCCTTTAAATGAAGTATGAAAGTAAATGAAGAATGAATGTGGTTTAAAATAGAGAATCGTAATGCGATACATCGAATTTGATTTGTTGTCTTTGACTTTTTATGAATGAAGAGAATCGAAGTAGCTTGTAAGAGAAATTAAATTATACAAATTTAAATGTCAGCATTTGTCAAAATAACATTTCGAAATTGATGTATACACATTCAGATCATAACGCAAAAAAAGTGACTTTCTTAATGAAAGTAAAAAGTAAATTTTATCCATTCTAATTCACCTGCAAGGGAGGTTTTGATATGGCCAATTTAAAGTTTTGCATTTGGACATGTCACAATGTTTCCGTGTATATAATTTCATCATTTTCAGTTTTAATACTTTTCTTTTGAAATACCATTTAACAAATCATAGTTATGTATTTAATCTATAGAACGTTCTTCACTTCTTGTGTCATAACAATAACACCGTTGAAAGAAAAATTAAACAAGACGTTTTCCAAGTTATTCATATCGCAATGCTGTATTACCGAAGACACTTCCCAGCTCATACGATAAGCTTTCCTGATTTGTAGAGTGATGCTGGACAGAAGGCCTTGTAATGTAGAACTGCCTGGTGTTGTTCCAATAAACCTAAAATAAGTTGCATATATTCGAAACAGACATTTATTTATGTCAATAAAATGAAAAGCATATATTTTCGAATATTGCATGAAAATATTTATAGAATTCATAGAAGATATCCTTTCTTTTATGTTCGCTGAAAAAGTGGTTAATGACAAAAGAAAGCTTGAAAACATAACAAACTTGGGACAGATAAATACGATGCACATTCTTAAATAAACTATTTCCAATATTTGGGTGTGGAGCTTACTCTGGATGTTATTCCGACATGTTTTAAAGTCATGATACATAAATACCTTGTTATAACGGTTCCTTTCCCATTCATCCAATCCCAGGATTTTTTGGCAGCCATCGCTATGAGAGAGGTCTTCCCGGAACCAGAAGAGCTATACAGCACCAGAGGCTGGTCACTTAGATTGTCAAGGTAACCTTTTATCCGCTGTAACAAATAAATTTTAGATTAAATGCGAACAATGACGACACTCAAACAGAATCCGCATGTAGGTTATTTCAATACACGTGATCGTACTTGACAGGAAGTGCGTATATAAGTACATAAGATAATGAAAAAACAAAAAAACAAAAAAAACCCACAAAAAAACATAACTTCCATTGCCATTCCTGATTCTCTGAATAAACGCAAAGCTCTTATTCTTAACAAATAACTTTGTATTTTAATTATTTAAAAGGAAATCGTTTTCTCTTGGACAAAAATAAAAATACAATACTTTAGCGCATTTCTTTCACCTGCAAGACGTCCTCCCTGCCGTAGAAAGTGCTGCACTTTTTCTGACAGAATTGGGTGTGCTGTATGACCTCCTGCAAGAGGGAGTCCCCTAGCTGACGTCTCTGCTCCACGGCACAGCCGATCATCTTGCTCATGATGTTGATGAAGTCTTGGTTGAACTTTTCCAGATACTTCTTGTGGGTTTCATCGTCAGGATTAATTCCTATAAATTAAAGAGGTAAACCATATCAATAGACTATCAGATAATGGTATGTATTAATTTATTTACAGTTTGTATGAAATTTCTATCTCTACTCTTGAAGAGAGTAACCATCATATTCGAAACAGAACTATTTGGTAGTGTGTGTGTGTGTGTGAGGAGAGAGAGAGAGAGAGAGAGAGATTTTATTTTTAAACGAACTCACGTATGAAACACGTGTAATCGTTGAGGCATACCGATTTATTTCAAGCAGATGCTGCTATAATATTAAGCAATGTGAAATAACATAAGTACAAAACATAATGTTCTTGTATCTCAAAGGTCTGTTTATCTGTAGGTATCGCAACTGATTTTATGATTAGTTTCATACGATTTCTATGAATTAGCATATATTCTGACTATTTGCTCTACCTAGAGTAAAGAGCCATTCCTTTCTGACATTATACGAAAATTTGAAGCGATATTTTATTTATTGAAACAATTTGAGACAATTTGAACGATACGACAAAGGGGTCGATTGCAAAAATGGCACTTGCTTTGATAAGACTTGTTTATAAAGAGCATTCACCAACGTGCCTGCATTTAGCATTTTGTTGATCATTATTCAAACTTGGCATTTTGTTTGACTTAATTTTCCGTGGTTCGGTGCAGTCAGATACTGCAACCGGATATCGACCTGTGCTTCATAAGTTGCACCTTCAAAACCACTAAATATGGTCTTTATACGAAAGGCATGGTTTACAACTGATTAAACTTAGGTCAACAGTTACTCCAACGATAACATGTACATTATCAGTCATATCTGTGTTTCAATAATATTTAACTTCGTCGTCTTAGGAAACAAATACATGTATAGGCAATTCTGATATTTTCTTCAGATTTGTACTGACCTTTATCTTTGTTCCATTTTGTTTTATACTGCAATGTGTTTTTTGCGACGCATTTCGTCATCTTCTCTTTGAGTTCATTCAACATTCGATGAGATTTTTCCACTTTTTCTGGCGAGTTGTTGTGTGTGCATTCTACAAAAATAATGACTTTCCGTCAAGTGTTGAGATAATGTGAATGCCTATTTCACAACATTTTAAATATCAAAGGAACATTGTGTTTAATTCTTAATAGATCGTGTCTAGATTTACACGTAAAAACAATACTGCTGAAAGCATGAGGATGCTGTTATTTTCTTTGAACATTTTATGTTCTTATAACAAATTGACTGAAAAAAATTATATTGCCTTTGCATATATTTAATAATTATAATACATATGATGATATTGTAAAAATAGCAAGCTTAAAAGGAGAAAAGTGAGAGAAAAAAAGAAATGATGACAAATAAGTTGACATTAACGATGATGATGATGATGAGGAGGAGGAGGAGGAGAAGAAGAAGAAGAAGGTTATAGAACAGAAAGAAAAAGAGGAAGAAAATCATGATAGGAATAAATGATGAAAACAGAAAAAAACGGAAATGTGAGGATGATTGAACCTGTGTATCTTGACACCAGAAAGCTTGCATCCTGTTGATCCAGGTCTGCAATGGTCCTCTGGAGCCATATACACTGGAGGTCAGGGTCGGTCGAGGCCAGCAGCCCCTGGGTTACCTCCGTCTCCGTCACTGTAAAACAATCAGCGATGGCGTAGTGTGACATGTTGTCGGGCACAAGAAATTGCGAGTTGTGACATAGTGTTGGGCACAAGCAATGGCGTAGTGTGACATGTTGTCGGGCACAAGCAATAGCAAGTTATGACATGTTGTCAGGCACAAGAAATGGCGAGTTGTGACATTGTGTCGGGCACAAGCAATGGCGTAGTGTGACATGTTGTCGGGCACAAGGAATGGCGAGTTGTGACATTGTGTTGGGCACAAGTAATGGCGAAATGTGACATGTTGTCGGGCACAAGGAATGGCGAGTTGTTACATTGTGTCGGGCACAAGCAATGGCGTACTGTGACATGTTGTCGTGCACAAGGAATGGCTAGTTGTGACATTGTGTCGGGCACAAGTAATGGCGTAGTGTGACATGTTGTCAGGCACAAAAATGTTGAGTTGTGACATGTTGTCGGGCACAAGGAATGGCGAGTTGTGAAATGTTGTCGTGCACAAGGAATGGCGAGTTGTGACATGTTGTACAGGTTGTCGGCAAAGGAATGCGATTTGTCATGTTGTTGGGCACAAGCAATGGCGTAGTGAGACATGTTGTCGGGCACAAAGAGGCAAGAGAGTGCCTGATAGGGCCTCTAGTGTTGAACTTATTGTTTGTTGAAATCACGCTATATATATATATTTGTTAGGAAAATGCGAATTTTCCACTTAAGTGTTAATGTATGATTTTCATTATCAATTCCATAAATGTTCCAACATATTGATAAGAATAGATGACAGCTATCGCTTACTCTCAGTCCGTCTTATGACCATTTCAAATTAAAAGGAACAAAAATAAGGCCATCATATTCTTCATTTACTTAGCAGTGACTGTATTCATGTTCTATTTAAAATCATTTACATTGGTACATTGTTTACATTTTCAGTCATTCCAATTTGTTATTGCAGTGAAGTTTTGAGCCCCGTCTTTATCTTTAATTTCTTGAGTGATACATTGTTTATGACATGGCCAGGTCAACTGTTCACAAATAATATCATAAACAATCCCTGATGTATGACTGTATGTGTGTTTGTGTGTGTGTTTATTTTTTATTTTTTTTATAGATTAAGTCAATTAATACTTGTGCAGGTATTTGGTGATGTTAATCAAATTCTGCTATTTCAAAGGTCACTGAACGCTGTCATTTCAAAACAATTCATTCCAATACATTTACGTGTTCTTACTGATTCTCGAACCAGACAGAGCAGTGCACATTGCTTTCAACAAATTTCTAAAGACTCATATAAATATTCTTTTTACCCCAGAACTTGTTGCCTACTGCTGTTCACTAAGCTAGTACAGTTGATGCTTTTAAGGCCGTTGCCATGGTGCCCGTTCTTCTTCTCCTTCTTCTATTGTAATGACTAGCAATCATTTTCTGATTATTTTGGCCATATGTTTAGACCTTACGGTGTGGGATTCTGTATTTTTATCGGAAGAGATAGCATCGGAAGAGACTCGGAAGAGACAGTATCGGGAGAGACATTATCGGAAGAAACAGCACTTGGATACAAGGAAGTCAGGGTGCGATACCCTAACTCATATTACGAATAGATCCCTTATTATATTATGTCCATAATTTTAATATTTCACTCGATTAACATTTTTCGACATATAAATATACACATATTGTTTGTTTAACATTAACCCGCGCCTTCGCATGAACCTCAGTAGTGAGGGAGTGAAGTATAGAAGAAGAAGAAGAAGAGAAGAAGAAGAACGCTTTTAGGAGACATTTTGATATCAGATCAAAATTGTTTATAGCATAATAATGTCTCATCTAATAACATTGCCGAAAATGGCGTACAATTTTGTTAACTGAATGGCCACTGAAATTGTACCTATCATAAATTGGGTAAATTATCATGACATTAGTTTGAGTCTAGATGAGAATAAAGAACTACATACACAGGAACGTCTTCAAGTAAACCAAACAAAGATTTCCACACATGCTGTGGATATTTCTATATAACACGATGCAAGCTTTTGAACACTCCTCATACATATTAGAGTCTAATAATATACGAACCCCTAGACAGTTCCCTTGCTTGATGGTTGAGATATGTTGACCACGTATATAGAGGATTGGTCTATGCCTAGACAAGTGGTATCAAAGCATGCTTTAATCTCTATATAAATATATATTTAGTCATATATGTTGCAATAAAAGTGTATTTGCTGCAATAATATGGACTAATTTACCTGAACGAGTGTATCTTCGTGCCGTCTCCGCGTCAAAAACTTGCGTGGCAACTTCCTCAAGTGTCGTCTGCATTAATTCACTTTCTATCCACCATTGTTTTTTAGCTGCGTCTTTTTTCTCTTTTGTTGTACTGATGAAATCTGGTATGTGAGAGCTGATCGGGGCTAGAATGTAAGCCGGAGGAACGGCATTTGAGTCTTTTTTATACCACCTAGATACAAATAGAAAACCGATATAGAAAAGAGGATTTATGGTAAAATATTTGTAAATAGTTATTTAAAATTTCTTTCTTAGATCGATCTAAATGTTGCCGAAGATAGACAATAATATGAGAGAGAGAGAGAGAGAGAGAGAGAGAGAATGTAACTTTGTATGGTCGTATTGATTTATATTTTCGTCGTTGTTGCCATGGATATCCTCTTTATTTTGCTGCTTTCAAAAGGAAAGCAATTCAATATTGAATATACCGACATTATTATTGTTTCAAGCTCCTGTATTTGTAGCAGAATTTTAATAAAACATAACCTAAAAAAAAATAATAAAAAAATAAAAAAATAATAAATAAATAAAAAAAATAAAAAAAATGCGCTCAATGATGTTTGAAGCCAAGTATATCACAAAATTGCATGTAAAAAAGTTACAGAAAAACTATACGTGGCGAAAGTTTTGTTTGTTTGGGTTTAACGTCCCACCAACAATATTACAGTGCCTACTTGCGAAAAATAGTGCTGCCACACTGCAGTATCACACTATAGATATGTGGCATGATACCATACCCTATCACATTATCCTGACACCGGATCAACCAGTTCTAGAACTAGCCCTTTATGCTGAGCGCAAAGCCATACTAGTATCATTTTTACGACTTTAATATGTCGAGTCCGTTGATCGAACACACAACCTCCCACTCCCGAGTCGGATACTGTAACCACTCTACCACTCGGCCACAGGGGACGATTTGACGGACGAAAAAATAACTTCAAAGTATAAAATAAAAAAAATAAAAAATTATATATTATATCTGATTTACTGATTACACAGTCAGGACCGACACATTCGCTGCATCATGTCTCAATATACATTATGCATGGTTGATGACATTATTAAAGACATGCAGAGACTTTGTCGTCATGAGACAGATATAGATCACGATGCCATAGACGAGTTAAACAATATGCCTAATAACATTTACTAGACAATTTCTGGATATAATTATGCCGGAGTAATATCTGTACATGTATTGCCCCAAAGTGCACTCTGTACACAGTTGTCCGTAAGTAACCGCTACATGCCTATGGTTACCAGTGGTTACTCCTATATATCTGTTGTTACCAAAGGTTACCTAATGGGTTGCATGAATAAGAAAGGGAGACATTAAATGGGATTGTGAAGGAGAAAGGAAAATAATTAGTGAGATTATCAGAAAATAAGAAAGAAAAAAAAAACAGAGAGAGAGAGAGAGAGAGAAAGAGAGAGTTAATTACTTTGAAAATAGTGTCAAGACTTCTTCAGACTTGATGTTGTCACGAAGTTTCTCAAACTCTGTGGCCTCGATACTTCTAGGGAAGTCCGTGTATCCATACTTGTGGGACATCAGAGACTGCACAAGTTAACTTTCATTTTAATACAAACAAAAGTAGATGGATCATTAATATCAATAGAAGATGAATTTTCATATGAACAGTCTCTTCCTAATAAAAACTCATGTGCGTTAAAGTATCAACAATACATATCAAATGAGAGATACTGATAACTATACGCTTCAGGGGAGAGTGGTCGATCGGGTTTACCGCTGAGTTGCTCTCTTATTACTCAGCCCCTGAACACTGAAGGGTCGAATCCCGACAACATCATTCAGCCCGTCATCATTGTGGGCTCGAATCTCGCCATTGTAACTCGGAATACCTCCCAGTTGGCGCTGGCTCTACACGGTTCTGTGATGAGTCAGGCGTGGTGTGTTAATAAGGGGAATAACTACCTTTATTAGGAATGTATGTCTACTTTGTATCATTTCCCTTGATATGTATTCATCATCAAATTTATGTAAATAAATCAATGGGATAAAGAAATTTGATTTGATTGACAGATTGTTTGAAGAATGCTTTTCGGAGCTACATATGAATGAAATTATAGGTAAACATACGAAAATAACAAAAACCGAAACTGCAGCAGATCTTTAAACCCTAATTCTTACATATTACTTATTTCCTTAAAAACAATACACTTTCTCTGTTTGATATGTATGACCAATACATAAACATAGAAATGTGAAAGAGACTATGTCAAACAATACTCTCCTTTTCTCATTTCATCTTATGAGTATCATTTAACGATAATCATGGTCCACCAAATGCTTAAAAAGACTTAAGTGTAGATGGAAGTATTCATTAATTAGGTGTTATAGGATCTTTGGCTCTAGGTCTATAAAGGCTTGTATTTACTATAATTTTCCAAGATCATTTGATAGACAATGATCACAATTTCATGATGGATGGATTACCTTAATAACAGTATACTTTCTCTGTGTAATATGTATGGCAAATATATAGATGTAGTCATGTGAAAGAGAACTATATCACACAGTTCTCTCCTGTATTCAAAATCTACATGGCACTCACCACAAAGTTAGGCCCAGTGGACATCTCCTGACAGGCCCGCATCTCCTTGAGACACATGTCCGTGCCCATGTGGTCGTCCGTGGCCTGGTCCCGGATACCCCACCTCATGTCCACTACCTGAAAGTCATACCCCAGCTCCTGACAGAATGTCTTGATCCGAGGGTATGCGTCTACCATTAGCTTGTTCCGCTCATGCATTGTGTCTGGGAAAATATGTCGAGGGTAATTAAAAATCAACACTTGAGACAACTTCAGACATTTCCCTTACATCCATTGTGAAATGATAATAATAAAAAAACCTTCACAGTCTACAATTTCTTTTAATTCTATTTTAAAAGCGCTGGTGGCGGCTTAAGTGGTCATTATCGAAAGTGAAGTTCTCGAACCATATGCCTGAATGCGCGACCGCCGTCCCCTTTCACTTCAGTGACTGGGTATTGAAATTGGGAGACAGTGGTGAGAAACAGAATGCTCCACTAGGCAATACAAGCACCAAAGACAAGCTTGTGTATTTGTTTGTTTGTTGTGTTTAAACATCCCACCGACAGATATAATTCATCACGCCGTAGACATGTGCCATAACACAAAACCCAATGGTATTATCCTGACACCGGGCCAACCATTCCTTCAATATATCTGTATATCAAACTTCACGCAGTAATAACCTCCCCTTACAGCTGAAGATACCACTGCCACCACAAGTAAAAATTAACAGAATTTAGCTATTTTTCATTTTTCCCAAAATCTTAATTAATCTTAAGTCTGCCATGGGAACTAAATGCAGACAAACTTGCGTGTTGAGGTAACTAGTCTTGCGTGAGGGCACTGTCATTTTGTATTTAAAAATGAATTATTTGACATTTTATGACCCTTTCATCTTAGACCTGATTAGATCATTTAAATTCATTCGTTTTTCTTTTTTTTCCTTTTTTTTTTTCTTAAAAGTTTTTTTTTTCAACAAAAATAAGATCCCGTGGAAAAAGATATTCCTAAAATGTATCTGCTTCGCCAAACTGATTACAGTCGTATCGTTATGTGTCGTGCAAAATAGTTAACTTTATTGGCTTAATATGTACTCATTTATGTAGTCAAGTAAAAGTCGATGGACCTGGTTCTGGTATGTCCCCTTTGCTTGGCACTGTACAAATAACTAATGCGATAGTCCCAGGAAAGACTGGTTCGGCGTCAGGATGGGCGTGCCATCATGTTATCTATGTACAACCAGATACCACAGTGAGGCCGTACTATAATTCTCCCATATAGACAAAAAATCCCTCATTACTGAACTACCATTCATGGGACCTACACAATTATGAATTATATTCTAGAACTATAATTAGATTTTATATTGGAGCGATTATCCGAATGCTATGTCTATTCCGAAATATATTTCTGGTCCCGACTTAAGCTCAATTACTTTATAAAATATATAAAATTAAATAATGATCTCCCTGTTTCTAAAAGTTTGCGATTATCCCACAGAATATTTCCATTTCATTATCGATCAATCGCAAATAAACACTATTTTTGTATTGTAATTTACTCATTTATATCGTTTAGTCAACTGGTTTTTAAAATGAAAGGTATAATACGTGTCTATATGTGACATATTAGATTTTTGATAGGAGATTTGAGTTTACAATTTTGAGGTCCCTATAAGGGCCTAAGGTCCATCGCCAGTGAATATTTATCTACTTATTATCATTCTCTGGCATACACAAAGACGCACACATGCGAAGAAAGGAAAAAGAAATATGGGAAGAAAAAGAAGAAGAGAAAACCGAGATAAAATAAATACGACAAAGCAGACAACAAGTCTCCATCATGGGTATTTACCTGTGAAGGTACTACTGGTAAAGATGCGGACAATCTTGGTGGTGGGAGGGCAGGGCACGTTCACGTTACCCAAATACAGCTCACTGGCCTCGCCCCGGGGTACCTCCATCGGATGCAAGTTAACCTAGAGGTCATTGTATTTTAGATAAATATTCAGAAACTAAAGGAAAATACGGTGTTACTTTTCGTTAACAATTATTAAGGTTTAGATCTAGACACTAATAAAAAAAATGAAAGTAAAACGTACTTATAAGCTTGTAGTTTAAAAACATATTCTGAATATACTATGTTCAGTAGTAGCATCATTATTACAAACAATAGTTTACACTAAGTTTCATTTATAAAGATTTTACTGATGAATTATTCATGAATCTGCAACCATGCAACAAGAACACCTTTGATATAACAATATCTCGTTTCATTCATTTGTAAAAACAGGGCGGACGTTTGTTTAAATATTAAAACGACAAAATGTTTCATTATCTGTAAACATATGTTGATTCAAATTCATATAATGCGTAATTATATCAACCTTTTTAGATGCTTTCTTGAAGCGACTTATAGGTGTATTTTCATCCTCTTCTTTGAGCATTGCCTTCATCAGTGTCTTCTCTTTCTTCATCATCATCTTTGTTTTCATTCGATCCAGTCCAAGCATGGCTTAAATAATGAAGATGCTAATGGCAACAACAACAACACAATAATAATATTAAAATTAATAATAATTATTATTATTATTATTTTATAATAATTCTGCATCACCATCATCATTACAACAATACTTATCATTGTACGACACTGTACACACAGAAAACATTCACACTATCAAAGCAATACTAGATACAATATGTGGATGTTGATCAATGTATTTCTTTTAAGTTTCTGTAACATCAACACAGTCATGTTCATGAGACGAATATGGATGATAAATACATCATAAAAGCTCTAAACGATATAGCTGAAATGCTTTTACACATTCATTGCTTTAGATACCTGCAGTTTAATCAAACAAGCAGTTTGTGACCATCGGTTTGTCCGAATCTGAATCTACACACATAAGTTCAGCTGAAACAAACAACTGACAAATGACACCAACTTTAAAGTTGTGAGATTGTTTTGAGGAAAATTAAAAGTGATATATTACATAAAAGGGTTCCTCTAAAGAAAATACGCATTCCAAAACTGTGCGATTGCTTTAATTAAATAGCGACAAAAATGATAACAAAAATAATCAATATTTAATTCAATAAAGAGAACAGAGGAACACAATCTCATATACCATTACGACAGATATACAACAAGCGATTTACCTAATTTAACCCTTTCCCTCATATAGACTCATTTTGACGCACTCAATAGGTACCACATAAAGCCTGATCTGCAGAAAACCACAGTGTAACCTTACCAAATTTAATTATAAAATCCTCATTTCCAGACCACTGAGGAGCAGCGAACAGCATAAAACCTGATCAGCCTGCGAGTTACTCGAAGGCTGATCTGGTTGTATGCTGTTCGCATAAGTCTTTTCATGGTGTCCTCTATGAGGGAAAGGGTTAAAGAGCACACCGGCTGTAAATGTACTACATATATTCATACAATGCACACATAGTTAACTGCATGTTTGTAAAGAAGATTATATTCTTTGCAGGATTTGTATGCGAGTATTATCTCTGTCTTATTCAAATTGTTCATACTTCACATTTTGCTTTTTATTTAATTCAGTGTTAATAAGCATTAAACACAAAGTATTGAAGGTAGATATTATCTTACACCAATGAGTTTTTTGTCACTATGAAACTCGATATTCATTTTTTAGTTATTTAAAGGTAGAAGATGACCCAAAGTTTATGCTATGCTTTTATAAATCATTTCCTGTATATCATTAAAGCTAGACTGATCAATTGAGAATATATATAGATGTATCTAAAATAGAACGTTTGAATATCAAAGAGATAAATCAAAGAAAGATTGATACATACAATCACTGGCGCTGTCAACTGAATGTTCACATGGCCTAAAGTTCCTAGGGATGTGATTTTGATAACCCGGTGAAATAGACCGATTCCGAACTAACTGTATCCGAATTACTTTATAGGGTGTATAAAATACACAAGTCACTGTGTTGTTAAGATATATATTTCAACATAGATAATTATTCAAAATAAGAACATAATATACAGTATTCTGATATTTGTATTCAATGTATAGGGACTGACCTGGATGAGTTCTGACAGGAAAATTTTAAAACTAAATAATTCTTTAAAAGCAAAATCAAATTGAACTGGCGATGGAATGAACAAACATGCCAACCACAAATCACACCTCAGGGGACAGTATCCCAGGGGACAGTATCCCAGGGGACAGTATCTCAGGGGACAGTATCTCAGGGGACAGTATCCCAGTGGACAGTATCTCAGGGGACAGTATCTCAGGGGACAGTATCTCAGGGGACAGTATCCCAGGGGACAGTATCTCAGGGGACAGTATCCAAGGGGACAGTATCCCAGGGGAAAGTATCCCAGGGGACAGTATCCCAGGGGACAGTATCTCAGTGGACAGTATCTCAGGGGACAGTATCTCAGGGGACAGTATCTCAGGGGACAGTATCCCAGGGGACAGTATCCCAGGGGACAGTATCTCAGGGGACAGTATCCCAGGGGACAGTATCCCAGTGGACAGTATCCCAGGGACAGTATCCCCGGGGACAGTATCCCAGGGGACAGTATCCCAGGGACAGTATCCCAGGGGACAGTATCCCAGGGACAGTATCCCCGGGGACAGTATCCCAGGGGACAGTATCCCAGGGACAGTATCCCAGGGGACAGTATCCCAGGGGACAGTATCCCAGGGACAGTATCCCAGGGGACAGTATCCCAGGGACAGTATCCCCGGGACAGTATCCCAGGGGACAGTATCCCAGGGACAGTATCCCAGGGGACAGTATCCCAGGGGACAGTATCCCAGGGACAGTATCCCAGGGACAGTATCCCAGGGACAGTATCTCCGGGACAGTATCCCAGGGGACAGTATCCCAGGGGACAGTATCCCAGTGGACAGTATCTCAGGGGACAGTATCCCAGGGGACAGTATCCCAGGGGACAGTATCCCAGGGGACAGTATCTCAGGGGACAGTATCTCAGGGGACAGTATCTCAGGGGACAGTATCCCAGGGGACAGTATCCCAGGGGACAGTATCTCAGGGGACAGTATCTCAGGGGACAGTATCCCAGGGGACAGTATCCCAGGGGACAGTATCTCAGGGGACAGTATCCCAGGGGACAGTATCTCAGGGGACAGTATCCCAGGGGACAGTATCCCAGTGGACAGTATCTCAGGGGACAGTATCCCAGGGGACAGTATCCCAGGGGACAGTATCCCAGGGGACAGTATCTCAGGGGACAGTATCCCAGGGGACAGTATCCCAGTGGACAGTATCTCAGGGACAGTATCCCAGGGGACAGTATCCCAGGGGACAGTATCCCAGGGGACAGTATCTCAGGGGACAGTATCCCAGGGGACAGTATCTCAGGGGACAGTATCCCAGGGACAGTATCCCAGGGGACAGTATCCCAGGGGACAGTATCCCAGGGGACAGTATCCCAGGGACAGTATCCCAGGGGACAGTATCCCAGGGACAGTATCCCTGGGAGAGATCTACAAACGCCTCATTATTTAAAGAAAGTATACAGTCAGCTGACCAAAGGTACACGGCAAGTGAAGCCACTGAATATTTTATCAAAATTAAACAATTCAGTCCTCACACGCGACAGAACGTTAATATTTGCTTAAAATCATGAAAGAATTTACTGACCTTTACATATCCAGAAAACAAAATCAAAGATGTACAAATGGCGGAGAAAGTTGTATTGATTTAATAAAAAAATAATTACAAATATAAAATTGAATATAACAATGTAAATTTATAAAAAATACTTAAATGTAAAATGACGAATATCCTTACTGAACTTAATAAGTAAGTATAACTCTACACAAGAGAGAGAGAGCTGCTCCGTAGAGAATAAGTTTACCCGATGAATGAAAAATAAGAAGTGATCAGTTTCTTATTTTATCACTAGCATAATAATCAAAATCGTAAGACTTTGCAGTTTCAAATGATATGAACCGATTATTTTCAGAATTCGAAATATCACATGTATGCATTAACATATCAAATGACTAACTTAAGGACAAAGACAGTTAATACTGTACAAAAAGTATGGTAGTCAATCATATTTAACCCTTTCCCTCATATAGAAAACAGAAAACCACAGAAACCTTACCAAATTTAATTGTAAAATCTATTCCAGACCACTGAGACAGCGAACAGCATAAAACCGATCAGCCTGCGAGTTACTCGCAGGCTGATCTGGTTTTATGTTGTTCGCATAGGTCTTTTCATGGTTTCCTCTATGAGGGAAAAGGTTTACGTAAGTCAGGCACCAACCAGCCTGAAATTAACATTGTTTGAATGCAAACACTCTCAAAGCTCATCCGCGTCTCTTTAAATTCTCATATATATATATATATACTACATTCCGTTCCGAATACACTTACTCCGGAATAACTAAGTGGGATTTCCCAGTTCTGTATAGGTACAAACACAGTTTTACCGTTAGGAATGAATGAAACTCTACAAAGAAAAATATAGAATATTGATGTCCTGCATGCCTTTCAGCATGAACGCATTGTTTGTACCTACATGGAAAAACCCATTCACCTGAGTTTCGGATATTAATTACAAATCAAAACTCACGATGTATTTGTTTTGGTTAGATATAATCTTGCTTAAATAATCATTGGAAGTAGGCTTATGAAAGAAAAGAAAAATACTTATTTGATAAACCTTACTCGTTTCCTGCAAGTGTAGAAAGAGAAGAAATATCTAGCAATGTATATCCAGAATCTACTCAATATTTACAAAGTGGGTTTATCAAATCAAATCTATAAAGAGGCGGAAAAGCGAATGAAAGCTTTCATAAAGATTTCTCAGGATATCTTTCAAACATGATTGAAAGTACGAGTATGTAAAGGAAAAAGCAACATTCTGCTTATGAAAGCAAAGGATATCGTATGGTAAGAAGGGACAAAACACCGGTAACTTGTTAACTATGTATAAGCAAATAAAGTATTGCGAATTTAGATGGTGGCAATAAGCAACCCCTATATATGAATCAATACAAGAATGAAATAAAGTTTAAGTAAAAATATAACTAATAAGAGAGAGAAAAAGACAGAGGAGAGGAAGTATTTAATTTAAGGATGACATGAAATAAGCCAGTCAGAATATTTGGATAAATGTGATCTAAAATAATTCTGTAATGCATGAATGATCTGCTTTTTTTAACAACAACATTACCTCGTAACCTTTTCCTTCTACATCCTGGAAGTAACACATAATGGTAAACATTATTGAGAGGATGTACTGGTTTATTAATTAGCATCGAGACTTAGAGTTTTCTCAGTCATTTTGAGACTAACTCCACTTGAAAGAGATATTATGTTGCCAAACAGCAACCTTAAGTCGTATATATCAAAGACGATTACGAGACATATGCAAATGGAATATATATATATATATATATATATATATATATATATATATATATATATATATATATATATATATGTTTAACGTTTCAAAAGAGGATTGAAATCAGATATTGACATTACGTATTGATACACCATCAACGCGTCGATTAGTATAAGCAATGATTGCAAACAATTATATAGCATATTTTGGAACAGGCAAGGAGCTCCATGACCTCGGGATCACTTATCCCTGTACACTCTATATGTGATAGGGTGTACTGAAATGTCCAGGGTAAACAAGCTTTGTCAACATAATCCTCAGTCGACTATCATTGTTCAAAGAAAGAATTTACACAACTGATGTACTCTTACATTGGTACCTGTAATGTGAACAATGTCCTAGATTAAGTTCTTTGTCCATGCTGTAAATTCATTTGTATATAGGTATATCATAAAAGCCAGGTATATTTTTTGGGCCTCCGTGGCCGAAAGGGTAAACACTCACTCAGCCCCTCACCGCGTGGGTTCGAATCCCGGCAGGGTCATTCGGATTTTCATGTGAGGAAGCCTTCCAGCTGGCTTGCAGTGTGTCGGTGGTTCTACCCGGATGCCTCCGTGCATTCGGTCTTCCTCCACCTGTAATTAGCTGGACGTCGCTATATGACTGAATAACTGTCGAAGCGACGGTAAACTCAAATAGTCAAGTCAAGCCAGGTATATTTTATAAAGATATACACGAATTTCATTAAAACCGGATATACGTATATAAAAAAGCATATTAAGCGAAATAAAATTTCACTATAAAATCATATTTTGCCGCTATCAATAGAATTTGATGCGAAGCAAAGCATGCCCTATGAAGTTCAACTAGAGAGAGGAGTTTTTGTTACCTTTCCCTTCAGACTGTTCTGTCGACAGTTGGTCTGACGACGTAACTGATATAAATTCCAAAGCATCTCGTCAGTATGAGAAATAAGCCTATGTGTCTTTGGATATATATTTTAAATACACTATAACGGGTAGGCAAGTTACGGCTAGCTGTGAAAAGTAGGTATTGTACTTATTTCTGAAAAATGTTTATCGATATTTTTGCATTACGTTTAATTAATAATAAATTAATAGAAATACTAATCACTTATTGACCAAAAAGACCAAACGTAGGACTATGTTCTCTTTATTAAGATATTAACTTTCCCTTACCGTCCACTGAGTCGTCGTTATTGATCCCTCGTTCCATCTGCCGGACAATGCTTTTTCTAGCCATACTCTCCATGACAACACTTGAAATGGTATAAGGATATATATAAGTAAATATTGTAAAAAAATGTAAAAAATACTATGACTGTATAAACAAGGATGTATTTGTTTATTGAGATGAATTGTCTCCATCATTAGTAGATATAGTGCTGCCATACAAAAAGTATAGACATAGACATGACGTAGACATGTGGCATGATATCACACCCAATCATATATCCTCACACTGGGCTAACGAAAATGAACGTATATATGTTGTATGTATGTATGTATGTATGTATGTATGGGAAGAACATGTTTCAATACCAAAAGGTCTGTTGATGTACTTAGGGACATTTCAGCGGGTTTTCACTGAGTCAGATTTGAGCATTTTTTTTTTGAAATTCTCATTTATTGTAAGTCTGGTGTTATAAGACAACCAAATTTTAAGATTCGTGTATTCAAAAAGTCAAATGTGATATTTTTATGCAAATATGGATACAATTTCAATACTAAAGCAGATTTAATTTGAGATTTATTTTCGTAGAAAACTGATGTCTCTCGTTTCCCCTCACACATACATAAATAGCAACAAATTTAAACTACAGAACAGAGGCACCTGGATAATAATTGTACAGAGTACACTGAGGCACCTGGGTAATAATTGTACAGAGTACACTGAGGCACATGGGTAATAATTGTAGAGAGTACACTGAGGCACCTGGGTAATAATTGTAGAGAGTACACTGAGGCACCTGGGTAATAATTGTACAGAGTACACTGAGGCACAGAGTCACTGAGGCACTGGGTAAATTGTCAGAGTACACTAGGCACCTGGGTAATAATTGTAAGAGTACACTGAGGCACCTGGGTAATAATTGTACAGAGTACACTGAGGCACCTGGGTAATACTTGTACAGAGTACACTGAGGCACCTGGGTAATACTTGTAGAGAGTACACTGAGGCACCTGGGTAATAATTGTAGAGAGTACACTGAGGCACCTGGGTAATACTTGTACAGAGTACACTGAGGCACCTGGGTAATACTTGTAGAGAGTACACTGAGGCACCTGGGTAATAATTGTAGAGAGTACACTGAGGCACCTGGGTAATAATTGTAGAGAGTACACTGAGGCACCTGGGTAATACTTGTACAGAGTACACTGAGGCACCTGGGTAATAATTGTACAGAGTACACTGAGGCACCTGGGTAATAATTGTACAGAGTACACTGAGGTACACACACAAGAGTTCTCTCATCAGGGTCTGCTTATTTTGCTTTGAAAAAGTAGATCTACCATTAGCTCATTTACCAAAAATATTAGCTCACTTTTGCAAACAGTGACTTGAAAATAGGAATACATTGTTATTTTTCACATGTAAAAGAATAATTAGAGTGACAAACAACAGGTAAGCCCTGTGTGGCTAGGGAACAAAACGTTTTCATGTGTTTGCAGTAATTGAGTACATGGCTGATTCAACTAACTTTATACCAAAAATCCAGTTGCTTTTATTGATGTTGTTTAATATTCATTGAGTTTTGAATTACGTCATCAGTATTGATGGAGTAAATTGCAAGCTCCATCCAGATTTATAGACCTTGTGAGTGGCACCTCTTCTCATAAATTGCTTTCCATAACTGGAACTTTGTTTCAATAGCATAAGTAGAACAAGAGTTATCTTGCGGTCAAGAAATTGTGAATAGGGGGAATAGCTCTAAAAGTAATGAGGCCAGAGTTATGAACCTTATGCATGACACTTTCTCTCATTAATTTCTTTCCATAAATGAAGTTTAATTTCAGAAGCATGAGTCGAACAGGAGTTATCTTAAGTACACGAAATTGTATAAAAAGGGAATAACTCCAACAAGAAACCTTGAAAATGATTTATGCTCTTGTGTGCTACAATTCTCGTCCATAACGTCTACCCACCTATGACGTTTCAAAGTGCATGGGTAACTTCATTTAATATGCAATTAAAAAGGGAAAACCCAAAATGATGAATTTTAAAGGGATACTCCAAAAATATGTTGCGCAGAGTAACGGTTCTGTGCATTACACCTTTCCTCCATGTGATCAATTCACCTTTGAAATTTCAAGGTTATATTTCTCATAGTGCATGAGTAATGCTCTCGGCAAAAAATAAATATGAAATTTAACAAAGGGCAATAACTAAAAAAATATGATGCGCAGATCGGCTAAAAATAAGTATGAAATTTAACAAAGGGCAATAAATAAAAGTTACGGTTCTTGTGCATGACACTTTTTCTTCATGATATCTATCCACCTGTGGAGTTTCAAGTTAATAGCTCTTTTTGAGTTATGCTCCAGACAAAAAGTAAGTCTAAAATTAAAAAAAAGGCATTAACTCCAAATATTTGATGCGCAGATCGGCAAAAAATAAAAATGAAATTTAACAAAGGGCAATAACTAAAAAATATGATGCGCAGAGTAACGGCTCTTGTTCATGCCATCTTTCCTTCATTAGATATAATCCACCTGTGAAGTTTGAAATAAAAAACTTTGATTCTTTTTGAGTTATAGTCCGGACAAAAAGTGTGACAGACAGACGGACAGACTGACAGACAACTCTGACAAAAACAATTTGTCTCCTCCATATATATATGGGGAAGACATAATTAAAAAGACAAACAAACATGGATAGGAAGACATTCCGGTTTGACAATTATTTCATCTTTAACAGATAGAATATATTCATTTACAAATTGTGACAAACATATTCTGAAAATATCTTAAATGTATTTAGAAATGAAATCCTTTGTTTTCTGTAATGCTTTTTTTTTTCAATTAACCTAGCTCTCTAAAACGTGTATATGGTAACTTATATTTTCAAGTCATATACTGATGTGCAAATCCTCAGAAAAATAGTCTGTATTTTATTTTATTAAAACCGACCATGTACTGATAATTGAATTACACAAAATGTCTTAAGTTTGTATACCCATGGGCCTATGGTCTACATGTTTATTGAAATAAATTATCTGTGTGTGTGTGTTTCATTCCATCTTACCATCTATCAACCCAACCATATTTTAGCCATCCATACCTTCTTTGTCTGCTAGGACCTTGTGTTGAAACAGGATGCTTTTGGCCCTTGGATGAGACCACGTTGCCATTTGTTTCGGTTTTGCCATGGGCCGCATTTCCGGTTGGCTTTGGTACTTGACCTTGTTGTTTGCGTGGAAGGCCTTTCGGTGGAGTTGAGCTGCCAGGAAGATTTCTGTCGGAGTCTGTCGACCTAGAAGAATCTACCGGTTGAGCGGGTTTTGATCTTGGTGACTGAGCGGATTTAGATGACCCGGATCCCATTCTTCCTTATAGCAATTAAGCGTTCAGTGAAAAGCTCGACTTTATTCAGTCTTTTATTCTTGGTTTATCCTTGAGGGCATCCTACTGTTGATATAAAAAGACATGATTGTATAAAGACCAAAATAGGGAATTTCAAAGGAAAATTAAGCTATTTATAAGATCTGTAATGGACTATGATCAGAGAAGCATGTTTCTTCAACATTATGTAGATAACTCCTATATTTAAATTACAACTTATGATTGGTTTGCTTACAGGCCCTGGATAGTTCGATACCTTAAATACTCAATCTTAATATTGTGGCAAATGGTAGATGCGTTCAGTGTTCATATTTTTATCATATGATAACTGGAACGTTGAATATTCAAAGTAGTAAATAAGTGATAATTAATTGATACATCGAGGATCCGCAGTTTAACAAAGTGATAACTGAATGATATATTGAATATTCGCAGTTTAACATAGTGATAACTGAATGATATATTGAATATCCGCAGTTTAACATAGTGATAACTGAATGATATATTGAATATTCGCAGTTTAACACATTGATAATTAAATGGTATATTGAATATCCGCAGTTAAACAAAGCGATAACTGAATGATATATTGAATATCCGCAGTTTAACATAGTGATAACTGAATGATATATTGAATATTCGCAGTTTAACATAGTGATAACTGAATGATATATTGAATATTCGCAGTTTAACACAGTGATAACTGAATGATATATTGAATATTCGCAGTTTAACACAGTGATAACTAAATGATATATTGAATATTCGCAGTTTAACACAGTGATAACTGAATGATATATCGAATATCAGCAGTTTAACACATTGATAATTGTATCCGCTGTTCAACACAATGATAACTAAATGATAATTATATTGAATATTCGCAGTTTAACACAGTGATAACTGAACTGAATGATATATTGAATATCAGCAGTTAAACACAGTGATAATTGATTGATTTATTAAAAATCCGCTGTTCAACACAGTGATAACTAAATGATATATTGAATATTCGCAGTTTAACAAAGTGATAACTAAATGATATTTTGAATATTCGCAGTTTAACACAGTGATAACTGAATGATATATTGAATATTCGCAGTTTAACACAGTGATAACTGAATGATATATTGAATATTCGCAGTTTAACATAGTGATAACTGAATGATATATTGAATATTCGCATTTTAACACAGTGATAACTGAATGATATATTGAATATTCGCAGTTTAACACAGTGATAATTGTATCCGCTGTTCAACACAGTGATAACTAAATGATAATTATATTGAATATTCGCAGTTTAACACAGTGATAACTGAATGATATATTGAATATTCGCAGTGTAACACAGTGATAACTGAATGATATATTGAATATCCGCAGTTTAACACAGTGATAACTGAATGATATATTGAATACTCGCAGTTTAACACAGTGATAACTGAATGATATATTAAAAGACATTTATGCAGTTCCGCCAATAATTAACTGAATGATATTTTGAATACCCAAGGTTGAACACAATAAAAACTGATTGATTCATCGATTATCCGCATTTTCACAGATTGATATCCGGTTGAATACCTTCAACACAGTGAAAACTGAGTGATGTATTTAACATAATAACTATGGTTCGATTAATATTTAATGATAACTGGTTAATACATTGACTGCTCATAGTCTTGAAACAGTAATTACTAATTGATTCGAATAACACACACACACACGCACACACACGTTTTTAAAACATAAATAATAGACGTGTATATTAACTCTAATTATATACGAACAAACAATTGTGTAATATGCAATTTGTAATACGAAATTCATGCTTGATAGATATGTGTCCTCCTCAAGAAGAAAACCTCTTCTCTACTTATTGACTACTCACTGATACATAAAGCTTTGTAAGAAAATAAACATAAATAAATATGTCCATATATACTTGTTCATGGTTTACCTTTTGAAACTTTATATCTTATAACGGTAATCAATAAAGTTGTACATTTTCAAATTAAAAACAGGCTTGAATTGAAGGATTGACGGCAATGAACCTTAAACATACTAACGTACATATAATTTTTACACGCTTTTTTCCAACGTTTTTCTTTTCCTACACTGTACATTTCATTTTATGGGAGTGAATCAGTGCGCAGATCGGACGTTCTTTTGATAACCTTTACACTTTTAAACGAATTCCATATTACAGGTAATCAATTAATCTGACATACTTTCAGGAAATTAGACCTGTGATAATCCATCTTTGCAGGTATTGATTTGTATTCAGGTGAATAATGATAAGTTTATTTAGTGCCATTCTAAAGCGGAGCCCTGTGTTTACAATTCTGACACAATAACATGCACGTGAGTATAGAGAGCTTATGCCTTTACAATCAAAGTTGGTCGGTTCAATACCCGGTCACAGAATACAGATTTTGTTAGGAGCCGCCGTGACCGAGCGGTTACAGTCGTGGACTACAAATCTCTCAGCCCCTCACCGCTGTGGGTTCGAATCCCGGTAGGGACTTCGGATTTTTCATGTGAGGAAGCCTTCCAGCTGGCTTGCGGTACGTCGGTGGTTCTACCCAGGTACCTCAGTGTACTCGGGGTCTTCCTCCACCTGTAATTAGCTGGACGTCGTTATATGATTGAAATACTATCGTAGTGGAAGTAAACACCACCAACAACAACAACAACAGATTTTGTTAAATGAGAATACCTAAGCTCACTTGAGACCGAAACAATCGCGCTAAGATTAGGAGACATCGATTCGGCATATCAATAGTTGTCATATGTTTAATTTAAGTCAAACAGTTGAACAAATCCATGGTGAAAACAAAAAAATCGATAGTGCATAGTTACACTTTACAAAATAAGAGGATAAATAACTTCCAGAAAATAAATACTTGAATGATTTATAATAAAGCGTAAACTACATTTTGAACTTAAACCATAAATTTGAAAGTATGCTATTCTACTGTTGTTTAATTGGGTGTGAAAATATCAATCCAGCCGAACTACTTCGGATGTAAACAAATGGTAAGTTACACTTAAGGATAAACACTGCTACACTTACAATAACACGGTACAATAATGCATGATGCAGTCAAACAGCAATTTTAAAATGTTTAAAATCTGTGTTTTTTGTGTTCGATTTCAAATAAAATTGTTTTATGCCTTTATATCTTTATGATTGACGAAAAAATAAATAGTTGATTGTAGGATTCATGAAAGTTATGACTTGATTAATTCAAATTTCAGTGTAAATAATGAAAGGTGCAAACTATTCACAACAAACGGTATACTAAAATATAGATTTCTTGTAGTCATACCGCAGATACGAATTTCATTCAGTAGCCAGTTATCTTTTACTTCCTCTGTCAGGTGTAATTGATTGTGTGTTACTTTAACCGTGTATTTGTTTTTATATTCTTGCCAATATTTATTTATTTTTATTGATGGGAAGGGGGAGGGGACATCATCATAGAATACCAGGATTACTGATATAAATGAGGAAAGAATCATAATTGGTGTTTGTTTGTTGGGTTTAACGTCTCACCGACAGTATTTCAGTCATTTGGAGACGATGTCTACTTGAGACAGATATAGTGCTGCCACACTGCAGTATCACGCCGTAGACATGTTATATGATACCACACCCAGTCACATTATCATGACACCGGGCCAACCAGTCCTGGAACTACTCTTATATGCTGAGCGCATCATAATATATAATTCAGTTCTTTTAAATGAAATTAAATCTAAAATGATGCAATTTATTGTTAATTATAAAGGTTGCTCTTTTTTTTCTTAGAAGAAATTAGATGAATAAAAAGACATATTAAATAATAAATATATGTCAGAAATTATGTTTCCTGACATTATACTTTATATACCAACAAGGTTAAAAATGGGTTATAATATATATATATATGGCATACTAAATATATACGAATACATTATTGATCATAATAATTATTGTGTAAAAACTAGTTACCTGGTTGCACACCGTTATTAAATCCAACACATTCTATTGCCAGTTATCCAGGGTACACACTGTGACACACGCAATGGGTACTTTGAATAGAAAATATCTACCTTTAAATAGCAGTCTATCGATTGATTACTTCGAGTCCACATACAGGTACAAACGAAATAAAGCTCTTCTAAGGACACGGTCTGTTGACCAAATTAAGCGGTGTTTGTATTGAATAGTGGAGAGATTGATCGATACTATATCGGGATTGATTATTACCTGTTTATTTATGCATATATATGTGCGTGTTGTTGATGCTTATATATGTATATATATGTCATCGTTACGGTTTAGCTTTTGAGTTATGTAAATCGCTTACTGGCCAAAGAAAATTCGAATTCTTGAAAAATTATCGCTGAAAAAAAGACATGGGGATGTTTTTGTGTGTTGATCGATTTACTAATGTTGTCTCGGTCTATCTGTGAAGTGTGTTTATTTTTATATTTTTCTGTTGATCTTCATAGCCAGCCGCAGTGCAGAGGGAGCCCCGTTAACTGAATAATTTACGAATTGTAGTTAATATCAGTATTAGCATTTCAAAAAATGCTAAAAATCGCCGTTAGCCAAGTGAAAAGAAAGTTACACTATTGCATAAAGAGAAATTATAGATAGATAGATATTTTATTTGCAATCCTTCAGGCCTATAGGCCCATGAGGTACAATGTTTTCTTATAATGGCAAGACAGGGCAGTTTTACAAGTACATATACATATCATATTATAAACAAAGTATTTAAACTGGTTATGTAATCAAGATAAATAAACAACATGTTATATTATTTTTTTTGTAATCAAAATTAATACGCTATTAAAATTTAAAAAAAAAAAAAAAAAGATCAACGGAGGAGGTATCATTTCTTATTCCTATAATAATAAAAAATATATAATACCTGAAAGACCAGAAAATCGAAAACATAACATTACGAATTGTACGTAATTACAAAATACTTACATATATATTTACCATAAAACAAAACACTTTTTTAAAGAAACTTAAAGGATTTTTTTATTTTAATATAAGAGAGAGAGAGAGAGAGAGATGATAAAACAATAGAAAACTACATAGAGATAAATAATTGGATTATAAATAGGCATATTATTTTTCTGATATATTTTAGTTAGAAACAGAGTACAGAGGTTCGTCTCTGATTTTAAAAGCATAGTATGTGTACATTGCTGATCTCTTTTAAGTAACTTCACTATTTGAATTTATTAATGTAACGAATTTTTGTATGTCTGGTCTAGTTGTAAAATATTTTGCTATGTATTTTTTCTTAAATCATTACATATCTTACATTCCATTACAAAATGATATTCATCCTCGAGATCCCTGCATTCTTTGCATAATCTTTCATTTATGGATGTTTTATTTGGTTTTGACCATCTCCCTGCTTCTATTTCTAACCGATGAGAAGAAACCCGTAATTTAATAAGTATATTTCGGTATTTTGAAATATGAATATTAACAATATACGGGGAAATCAAAGTTTGAAATGTTTTTATATAATAAAGCTCTACTTGAATTTTGCAATCTAGAATTCATGATTGAATGAACTGGTCATGTAATCTTTGTTTGACTTATCATAAAAATACTTTTGGATTCCCTACAGTTTGAAAAATCCACGCATCATTTAAACCTTAATCACATAGTAGTTGTCTTAATAATGAAGCCCAATTTTATTTGTTTGGATAAGAATCCGCATCAATAATCATCATGTTGTAAACAAGCTTTATATATTTATTTTCTTTACTAAGCAATATTTTTTATCCAATGTCTAATTATATTCAGAAATCTATGTTGTATAATAGGTTTTCTACCCAGCTCCCCATATATGAAGTCGTTTTCTTCACGTGTAGTATATTTTTGCAAAATTGGATATGAGCTCCCTCTAAAACGTTCGACTGCGAAAACCCCATTACTTCACTTCCATAATTAAGAATAGGTAGGATGAGCTTTTCAAATAATTCAAGCCTATGTTTTATTGAAATATCTGTAAATTTGTTGAGATATTTATTCATACTGAATATTGCTGTTAACGCTTGTCCATCTAGTGTCTTTTGCGCTTCAGAAAAGATCCACCTGGTGTAAATACAATCTCTAAATATAAAATTTGTCAGTGATTTCAAAGACTGGTTGTTATATGTAAATATTGAGTTTCTGCATGAATTACCTACCTTTACCAAATATCATAATTTTTGTTTTAGATTCATTTTCTACTAATTTCCAGTGATTACAGTAATCTAACAAAAAAATTAACTTTTCTGCAATTGCTCAGTGCTATCAGAAAATATAACTATATCATCAGCGTATAATACATAAACAATTTAAACAGTAAAACACTCCCCTGTCTTGTGCCAAGACTACAGCCAAATGATTCACTGATATTGTTACAATATTTATAACTCTAGATTTTATGGCAGTATACGTTGATTGATACCTAACTTTATCGATCTATACCATAAATTATCACGAACAATGTAATCAAAGGCTTTGGTGAAATCTATTAACGTGTAATAAAGTTTCTTTCCCTGAATAAAAAGTGATTACCAAGACCATGCAGAATAAAAATATTATCGGTCGTACTCATGTTCGCCATGAATCCCGCCTGTGCTTCCATATATATACCGCCCAACTTGTAAGTCTGTTGTTTAAAACCCTTGTTAGTAATTTTCCTAAAGTGCAAAGTAAGGTAATACCTCTATAATTTTCGACATTGTTAATACTGCCCTTCTTATGTAGAGGGATAATATAACCTTCTGACCAACTTTCAGGAAAAACACCTAGATCAAATATTTTATTGAAAAGTACAGTTAGAAAGGGAGATAATACATTTTTACCATGAATGAAAAAATCATTAAGATATAAATCAGGCCCACTAGCGCGTGAAGGTTTTAATTGTTTGATGGCTTTTAATATTTCATTCTCCGTAAAACATGTTTAATTCATCAAAAATACACTAAAATTCATTATTTTCATATCTCTCAATAAAATATAAAAGTGTCTTCATCAGAAGTGAAAAAATATCATTTGGATTATTAACACACTTAAAGTGCAATTCAAACTGGTTAAGGGATATATTGGATTTAGATGCATTTGAACCAGACTTTAACATCTTCCAATATAATTTTGCATTTTTATGTTTTGTTTCTATTAATTCCAAAGTCTTTGACCTATCATATTTTGTTCTGCACTTACGCGTAACTGTTTTATATTGTGCTCGTGCATGCACCATGTTAACCCTGTTCGTATCGTGTTTTTTTTATTTCGATATTTATGTAACATTTGAAAGAAATTAAAGCTTTTTTCGATACATTCTTCGTCAAACCAAGGTTGTGTAACTTTAATATTACTGTACATATGATTCGATGTACTGTTAATATTTCTTTTACAAAATGGTGATATAATATCACTAATAATATGAGATTCTATGCACGAATTGATACCCGCAGCTTCTTGCGCTTCTTCGACTAACCTCTGTAAAACATTAAACATATCGCAACTGTTTGGATCTCTAAAACTTTCTTTTTATAATTCAATATAATCTGAGTCCCATTATATACATATTTCACACGCTCAGCATAGTCATTTGTATCATTTTCATTCGAAGATTTTCTCTCGAATTCAAAACTAAACGATAACAAACAATGATCAGAAACAATGTTTGGTTCTCCAACCTCAAAAGATGACACATATGACTTTAAGTTTTGTGATCAGATAACATAATCAACTACACTTGACCCTCGGCTACCAACAAATGTGTATCGCCCTATACCTTTATCCTTACCAGCTCGACCACTCAGAATACGTAACCCTGTCTGTAGGCATAAATCAAGCAACTGAACCCCATTGTTATTTAAATGACCTTTATCCTGTAATACCCATGTGTAACACGAGTAAATGGTATAATCACCATCTGACATGAACATATGTATGCTTTCATCATCTGCAACAAAATCATCTTTATCAGAAGTATGACTATTCATATCACCACATAATATCAGATTTATCTCTCCGGCAGTGTCTGCTTCTAAACCTGTAACAAAGTCAAGAAAAGGATTAAACACATTGGATTCTGACATATATTGTCTACTGCTGTCTTCTGGAAGAACATAACACAAACAAAAATATAAATCGTTGCTTCATGAAAAATAATCCCCTGCAATTCTATACAGAGTATTTCATCATTACTCTGATATACAAGTGTTTTCTCTGAAACATACTTGTTTTAAATATATACTATAATGCCCCCTGAACCTCTCTTACTATTCTTTTTCAATTCATTTCTCTGTAAAGCAAATACTCGAAACCCTCTAAATTTAGATCACTTATATTAATCGTCCATGTTTCTGTGAATAAAACAATGTCATTATTCTGAAATACAGTTCTGGAGCTAATTAACACGCTTTGTAACAAGTCCTTTAATAACCGAACCTTATGGCCCCGATTGCTCCCCTCCACCGTGCTATTTATATAGATACGGGGACCGACCCGCTCTCCTTGCCTATGTCTCTATCAAACCCCTGATTGGTTACACTATTTTTGGATTTAATGTTTTTCCGGTATCTGCTTGATACACTCGCACTCTATCGT
>CM037777.1:101009946-101059946 GCA_021229015.1 Solen grandis | reverse complement strand
TCTATTAGAGCTGTTATGTTTTTGTTTATTGTTTTTGATTTGTTGTTGTTATTTTTCTCATACATTCTGCTTGTACCTATACAGTTTGTAGGAAATGGTTTAAGAAGCAGTTTTGTGTCATTCAAAATCCTCCCCTGGAGCTGATTGTAGAAAGAGGTGGAATGAAAAAAAAAAACACTTTTAGAGAGTCCATACTATTGGCTATGTTACATCGTTTGTGAAACCTTTCATGTTAGTTTGTGATAAAAATCATAGTTAAATGTTGTACCTTTCTTGACCTAAATCAAAATCTTTTAGATTTAGTGATTAATTAGTAACACATATTTTAATCAAAAAATAGTTATTAATGTAATTGAGGTGTAAGAAATAAGTATACAAAAAATTTGAAGCAGTATAAGTGATCAGTAATTGTTTTTATTTTCTGTATTAAAGTCTAACAACTGATTTTGATACCTTTTTTGAGAACAAAAGGTCAGGGTTGTCACCCTAAGTAGTGGTTTTGACCATGAACAAAGTGTCTTTCATGGCCTTTGCATTGTTTGCTTCATTTTTCCATATAAGCTTCATATTTGTCATATTTACTAGCCCATGATTTAACTGTGATGTGATATAACCTAATGAGCATGCTCTTTTAGATCTTGGGCCTGAGTCATCAGTTTCCTATGTCTATATGTTAAGACTTGATCTAGTGTCTTAAGTTTGAGAATAAAAATCGTTATCTTAATTCATAGTAATTGATTCATAGAAACACTAGGAAATATGATGATATTTTATTCATATTTTCTATCATTCTTACATTGATGTATATATAGATTAAAAATGTTAAGTCATTTTGAAAATAATGTGCAGTTTTTAGGTAATTGTTAACTTCAGAATCAGGAGATTGGTAAGTTAGGCCCTTGGTCTTCATCCCGATTTTTAACATTTCTGCTCTGAAAAAAAGAAGGTTTCAGGTTCAAAGGTCTCATTATCTTTCACAATGATGTGGGCACTTGTGACTGCCTTCATGGTCAGTGTGGACCAAGATCAGCCTGCATATCCATGCAGTCTGATCATGGTCTGCACTGTTCACTATTCAGTCAATACATTTTCAGCAAATACCCCCATAAACAACTAATGGTACAGTCCAAAATGAAAAAAGGTAAAGTCCATTTCAGAAATTTAGCATGCTATGGGTTAATAGAGGGTATTTGATTGTCAGATGATATTGTTTTACATGTTACTTACTATGTTCCATTAAAATGTTCATTATTGTTTGATAGAACAATGCAATTTTAATTTGTCATTTGAGAAGTATTTGAGGTTTAGTTATATATTTAATGCATTCATAGCTGAGAGTTGTTTTTGTTTTGATGTTATATTAATCGTAACCCCAATCTGTCGTGATTTCCCAATATTATATTTGTCACTGTGTACATTTTCTTTCTTTTTATGTTTTCACTGAAGCGTTAATGAATCATTTTGAAACTTTAACGTGTGATTTTTGTCACTGCTTTTAATTTATTTCATAATTGTTCAGTCAAAATTGTTGATTAATCTGAAATTGTAATGGATTGTAAAGACTTTGTCATTAACAGATTTAACTGTTAGTTTTTTTTTGACATATGGATAGTAAATTATTTGATGAGAGAGAGATTTCAGCAATATTTATATTGATTCATGACTAGTATACAGATGGAAAAATACAAGCCATTGCTCATTGAAAGCACTTCATAAAATCCTTTGTTTTTTGTTATGTTTGTTTTTTCTCATGATACAATGTGCCTTCATTTTTTATGACATTTTTTCAGGTTTGTGTAATGCCTTTATACAGCCCTATGCAATGCAGATCATTGCTGAAAATAAATTTCTTCCTTAAAAAATTTAACTAAAAATAAAACTCAAGTCTAGATAAATGAAAATATATGCATAATGCCATGGGTGTGTACAACCTTACTTGTTCTCAGGACAGCTTTTTTAATCACAGTAATTTTTTCTACGCAAGTCTACAGTTGCCCTGTTGTGACACAACTTAATAACACACACACACACACACACACACACACACACACACAAAAAAACATCTTTCTGGAGGTGAATGAACAAGTAATTGTTTTTTTCTTTTCTTAGCTTTTGTGATAGTTGGCTCTAAATCCTCTCAAAGTTTTACACAAGCATACTAAATTACTGGTTTGTACATTTGACTGCTTTTGTGTGATTGTAGTAATTGTCCAAGCTACAATGCAGTATCTTAAATCTTTTTTTGGCATGATTCCATGAGGTGGCTAGACTTTTCATGTAGCAGTCCCCATGCTGAGATAACTGGTTTCATTCAGGAAAAGCCAATAGAACATGTGATCATCTAAGACAACATTCCAATCACTATTCAGGATTTGAAACCAAAATACACATATTGTAAAATGTTGAATTACCATCATGCATAAACAAATTTAAAATATATCATGTGATCCTTTAATGTTTAAGCATATAAAATGAAAGGTGGATGGGAAACATTATATACTTGTCTGTATAAGGAATTTTAAAATTTAAAATATATATTTAAAAGATTTTTTAATCTTGTTTGTACTATTTATATTACATTTTGTATTTTGAAGAAAAAAAATGTATTTATATTTTGTCATTTACATTTATATTATACATTACAAAAGAAGTCAAACTTCAAAGGTTTAAATTCAAATTGTTTTTTGGTTTCTTTTAACACCAATGTGTGGATTTTCATTTAACTATTTATTTTGTTGACTATACCAAGTAGTATGATTTTTTGCCAGGTTGATTTAATTTGTTGACATTCCAATAAAATAATTGTGATGCTGTTATGTACATTTAATCATATCTTGTTTATACTGTATCATTTTTTTTTTTTTTAATAAAAAATCATATCCAGATCATGTAGTATTGTGCTGATAACAATGCTTTTGTTCTTTAGTCAGTATTTGCTTTTATGTCTCATGCATTTTCCTCCTTTACTCTTTAAAGCTGTAATCCAAATACAAATGCCTTTCAGAAGTTTTCATATTTACTGCAATCTTTTACACTTGATCTTATCTTTTTTTCTTGTTGTTTATATTTAAGGAATGGATCATCATCAACATCTGAATCGACACAGAAACTTGTAGCAAAGATTCTAGCATAAACATACAAATAAATTACATGTTAGATAAATACCAGGTAGGCTTTATATTTCCATATACATGTACTAGTATATTATCGAATGTTTTCACAATATTCCAAAATACTGTTGAATATTCGCACAATATACCAGTATATTAGTGAATATTTGCACAATATACCAGTATTTTATTGAATATAAGTGATGGTAGACATAGCTGTGTACTTGTATTTCATTTTGATAACCGTTTATATCAAAGATAGAAAAGCACTTTTTATAGTGTTGCTAAATATACTAACTATGTTGTCACAAAATATGTTGTTGCAGTGGTGCTTGTAGACAGTGTTGTTGTCAGTACATGTAGTAAGATTGATGTTTTTGGAGTCACAGTTTAACAATGTTGGTGTTGTATTTATTACAACAGTTGCCTAAAGATAGGGTGTGTTTCTCTCGCTGCTTTGAATGTTGGAAACATTTTCCAGTTCAGAGGAGAAAAGAAAACTGACAAACTAAAATCAATAACATGCCAATTCTGCAATACTGAATGCTGACATTTTTGTTTATTGAAATGATACCTAGATCAGGTTTTTAGAATTTTTATGATTTCTATTTTTTTAACTAACTTGCATGGTTGACTTTTAAAATTGTCAAGCAGATAATATATTCTACATGCTCAGTAGGTTTTGTTTGTTTTATCAATTACCTGACAGATATGTGCATGTTCTACTTACTGTAAGCCTTTTAAATCTCTACATTTTCATGTTTTTGTTTTTTTGTTTTTTTGTTGTTGTTTTTTGTTTTTTAAATATGTAAACTTTGGTAAGTAGACAACCTATTAAGGGACACATTGATAATGTCAGTTTGACATACTTGTGGAACAGTTTCTGTGCATTCTAAGCAGATGAAAGGAAAGCACTCTCAACTATCTGTTGTTGTAGATATATAGATTTATCTATCCAGGTTTATAGCTTGTTAATAGGTTTTATACAGGAAATAAAAGTTGCAGAAACTATTTTCTCAGTATTGTTCTTTCCATATCCACTTTTTCATAAATAAAAAAAAAATACTTAAGCATGACTTTCATACTAAAACTCTGAGTATCACCAGTAGATTTAATTGACACATAAGTCTGACATTTGAATTTGAGTCCGAGATTGCACTTAAAGTAGCTTATTCACAGATAAGTAGACATAAAAAAAATTTTCTTCTACTTTACCTCGTTAATGTTGGTGGAGCCTTTGCCTCCTGACAAATCAACTCGGCAAGTGTAGGTCACATTGCACAGGAAAACGCTATTTTCGTAAACACAGCTTCGGCAAAATTGGTTAAACACAGAAAATAGTATCCCTGATGCAGGTCTTTGCGGTACCAAGTGACACATTCCGCAACATGGCATTTTCACCAGTTTTGGGTAGCGAAAATCGCAAGTTCAACCTGTGAAGTAAGCACATGCCCAAGAAGTGAATGTAATCAGTCAAGTGACAGCAAATGAAAATAAGATATCTAAACATAGGTTTTAAAATTCTAAATATATTTTCAATACCGTTTGTAGTGATTTTGCCTGTGATGAGGAAACCACCCATTTGTATTAAAATCACAGATGGTTGCATTGAGTTACAATGCATCTGCAGATGAGTGATGATAGACATAATACACACATATATAGTTGATAATCAAATTCTTACAGGTAGTCGATAACTATCTGTGAACAAACTGATTTAAGTATGGCAAGAGCTTGGAATCTGTTTGCCTGCTCTTATATTGTCAGTCTGAAATAGACTGTCTATAGAAACACTTTTAACAGAATTGAGTTTTAAGGTGCAAGTAAAAGATTCTAACAGACATAATTGAACTTGGAAGGCAAAGGTTGGTCATACTTTTGTCTGTCACAAAAATGCTAAAGAGCTTGTACAGAGAAATCCCCCCAATAGTCTGATATGTAGAAAGATAACTCCTCAAGAGGTCAAGATGGAACTTAACCAGAATAGTCTCCTCTTAATTTAAAAAAAACAAAAACTGACTCAGTAGCTGGGGAAATCATGTATGGTCTATTAACCCTTTCCCTCATATAGACTCATTTTGACGCCCTCAATAGGTACCACATAAAGCCTGATCTGCTGAAAACCATAGTTAAACCTTACCAAATTTAATTACAAAATCCTCATTTCCAGACCACTGAGGAGCAGCGAACAGCATAAAACCTGATCAGCCTGCGAGTTACTCGCAGGCTGATCTGGTTTTATGCTGTTCGCATAGGTCTTTTCATGGTGTCCTCTATGAGGGAAAGGGTTAAGGTAATTGATTAGTGTAGTCATATTGCAAAGAATTGGAACTGAAATGCATGGAAAGTTTTTTAGTTTTGTCACATGATACTGGCATCTACTTTAACCTCCCCCATCTCCCATGGTAAGTTGAGTTAAATCCTTTTCATCATATACGCTCATTTCAATTCATAGGCAAACAGAGCAGACCCTGATCAGTCAGCTCAGGGTCTCCTCTGTTTGCTCATGCAATCTGTAGCCTAGTTTCTACATGTCATCTGTGGCAAAGAAAAACCATATGAATATTAGTCGATTTATCACAGTCAAATTTGTACATGAATATTCATAAGGGTTAATTTGTCAATTCTTTTCAAAGCCTAAACTACTCAATAGTATAATGCCCTACAGAAAAATTAAAGAGAATTCATTTTAAAATCAAGAAAAGGTTTTGGAAAAGTAGAAAGACAATTCCTGAAGGTAGTTGTTACATGTAATTCGGTTTTTAAATAGGGATAGTCTCCCCTTAGTTTAGAAGATCAGACTCCTACATCATTTTCAACTAACATTTATTAGGGAGTACATTTTTACAACTTAAAACTAATTCTACTTGACAGTTCTTGGGTTGGACCATAACTTTGGATAAAGGAAGGTCCTGGAAATGTCTTGCATCCAGTTGAGATTAACGTCACATTTTCTAGGAGAGAAACTAGTAAACATGATCTGTATTAAAGGGCTGGCCATTGTCTTTGCCAATTTTTCCCAGCAACAAATGGTAGAATATGTGCTAGGATTGTTTAAAATCTCCCAGATTAAATATTGTATATTTATTTGACAAGGGAGTAACTGGTGTAAGAAATGGGTAGATATGAAGTTTGTAGTTGAGCGCGAGGCTCGAATCCCAGTCAGGCTGAATATTTCTCCCCACTTTTGACATGAAGGTCCATAATGCTTCCCTCAATCTAAAATCAAAACAAGGCCATGATGGCCCCAGAATGTTCACCAAAGTCCCAGAAGTCTAATCAAAACTGTTCATGTCACTTGATTTAACTTGATTACTTTAGCAGCAACCAGTTTCAAATTAAGATACAAAGATATCTTAAGTTAGAAAATAGGTCAACCATCTGGAGGTTTTATTTTTCAATGGATCGATTAAAATTGCTTTAATGACCATGAGGTTATCATTACTGCAAAACAAGATATAATTCTGAAGACTGATTTCAGGGGAGAAGATATCTGAAATTATCTAAATAGTACAGAAGTAAACTAGCTGACCCCCTGGGGCCTCATATTTCAAGGGATCAACTTTATTCTAGCAATTATGACAGCTATGAGGTGCTAAGTTTTATAATTAAAATTCTGTTGGTTACCATGGAAACCAGAGTTCTGCATGTCTCAAGTTTATTTTATTTTTGAGAAGGGTCAAAGATCATTTATGTCAAGTTTCATCAATTTCTACCATGTGATTTCAGTTGAGAGGTCTTTTAAAGCAAATTAGTGACAATGGATTGTGATCCCAATAGCTCACATGCTAAAATTTGGTGAGATTTTTTTTTTTTTCATCCTCAACCTTGATTTAAGATTATTGCCAATACATTAATATTGCAATAGTCCAGAAAGTGATTTTCCAACCACTATGTAAAAACTAAGGCAATATTCTCTGTCTAAGAAGAGACAGTTTTATAAAAAGGTGTCACGATTTTTTCAAAGCTACACAATTACCCAAGCATTTCATTTTTCTCAATCAGTCCTCAGAAAATTGAAATTCCTATGAATGCACTTATTCCACAGTTCACATTTCTGTCAGAAAACAAGCATTACGTTCCATTGAACGCCATGCCCCCGCAGGGGGCCTTAGACCTTTGGGGGGTTATGGTCATTTAAAAAGTCAAGGTCACCTGGTGGGTAGAGCATCAAGATGCATACACCTGTATAGTTTGGCGGCTGTGGGTGGAAGGACTTCATGTTACGGTCAAGGTTTTAAGTTTTGTTACAAATAAACCAAAAACAATATACCCCCTGATCTAACGATGCGGGCCTAGTTTTAGTTTTACATTTCAAAAAAATGTTTTCATTATGTTATCAACTTCTTTCATTTACATAAATAAGTTGTGAAACAGGAAAAACAGACTGTGTTCCTCCAACTTTACAGAAGGTTATATGAATTACTGAGAGCTATAGTATTGTTGGATGAATCTAAGCTATAGCGCCTAGTTAAGCGCTCAACAGGTACTTTACAAACTGAACAACACTACAAGTTAGTTCACAGTCAATATTTTATTCTCACAAACCATGTGCAGAGAACCAGTTGCTACACTTCATTATAAGAATTTTACATAAAAGTTCAAGTATAAAACAGGTAGTACAGAATACATTTGAAACTGAAGGGATCGGTCAACGACAAAACATAAATATATCACCTGTCAAAATAAAATATCCTCAAATATCGACTGAAAAATTGATTTGTTTCAGGTTCTGTTAGATTTTCTTTATTACTTTAAAAATGGTATTTGTTTTAAAAATCACTTTTCTGTGAACTTTAGAAGCAGTTAATTATGTGATAGCATACCAGCATATTGGTCAATATTGTAAATACACTGTTAAACATAAGCATACATAACTGCATAGACATGTCAAGATACAATGAGCTGTTTTTACCTGCAAGTATTTGCCCCATTTACAATAAATTTAGGAAAAATCAGCAACTTTGGTCTTTTTAACAGATAAAATATTACTGAACAGCAGCTTTAAATAAAATTGATCACCATCACTGCTGTGTGGCAAGCACTGACTTATCACAAAGTGCAAGTAAATGCCTAGATGAAGTAAATCTCTAATTATGACTTGTTTTCCTTTCAATTTTGCATTTGTGCAAAAAGAAAATAATAAAAATTAAGCGTGTTTTTATGTTTTCCAGATGAAAAAGTGTTACACAATTAAGCTTGCTATGAAAAGTTGTTCCATTTTCTGATATTTAAAAACAAAAAAAACAAGTTTCTGATATTAAAAAAAAAAAAAAAATAGTTTTTCAAAAATTACAGTAAAATCACTTTCTCACCCTGACTGGGTAGCTGCCACCTTCCTATCTTATATACCAGTTACAATTATTTAAGTTTATTTTATAACAATCATTATCATATATATATATAGATAAAAATTAAAACAAACCAAACATTCCGTCATATAAGAGCATGTAAATAAGAAGAAAAAATGCAAATATAACAATCCTTTGTATCAATCAGGAAATAAACTCTTATTATAAATGCCTGCTGATTTTTTCAACAGTATATACAAAACATTGTATATTAGATTGACTTGGGGTTTCGGACGTCTTAAAACTGTGTGAACAAATTGATCAGCAGTTATGTGTAATATGTATAAATAAATTAAGCTAATATTCATGTACAAAAGAGTATGTACAGCATCAACCCTAGCAATTTCATACATGCTTACATTAATTACACAAAATATAGATGCTAGGAAATATAGTTTTTTGTACAAAATCGAATTTGTTGAAGAGAACATTTTTATTGCTGTTTTGTTGTTAATAGAGAATGATTAAAACAGAGATCATCAGTTTACTTTCATACAAATAACAAAAATTGTCTACCCAAAAATGTTAACCTCGAAAAACACTAATATAAAATAGGACTATTAAACATACTCTTCTATTCCCAAATGTTTGTGGGCTCAGTGCAAAAGGGTCATAACTTACATGTATTAAAAAACAAGTTGAGACTTCTTTGCGCTGAGCCCTGACAAAATCATTCATTTATTTTTTTCATCCAGTTTCTTTCCTTTATAAAAACAACACCATGAAAAAAAGTCACTGATCTACAGCAATATAAAATTGACTGGCAAATCTTAATATCCATGATATTTATTGATAACATTTAAATGAACCAACAGCAATATCACATTTTCTTTTAAAAATTTACTTCTGTATTTAAACATTTCAGATCTTATGTTAGATGAAAAAAAATCACGCATTTAACAACAATATGGCTATTACTGGTCACTAATTGTTAACTAAAATACCAAAACCCAGAGATAACCGTGATTTATATGTAACATACAGATTATGAAAGAATACATGCATTTTTTATTTTTTTCCAAAACTAAGGGGCACTACCATGTAAAATTTATTTCACAAAAGTGCTTTCCCTTACTTAAAAAAGAATCATTTCACATGTACGTCATACAGTTCAATATTTACAATCAGCACCATGGAATGGCCTTTGACTCAATGGAATGTGGCCTTTTTAACTGTTTCTAAAAATAGATCTCTAACATCTAACACTACAAATCTACAGCTGCAACATTGTACGGAACCAGTGCCATTACAATTCCTTTCTATACATATTCATACAAAATAACAATGATAAAATAATTACACATTTGCATTAATACATAGATACAAGCCTTTCCTTTATCAAATTACATTACCGGTATATGGAAAATGCATATATGTAAAATAAAAAGGTGTCTGCTTAATCTAAGTGGCAGATGTGAACAACAAATTACATGTGTATATGACAATGGTGCATTAAAAAACTGCACTCGATGACTGCTTTATTACAGATGATAGATGGCGTATACAAGACCAAGTAATATCTTTTTGGTAACACACAGGTTTAACAATGAACACAGCATGTATTAGGAATGAATGAGTGAATACTTGAGTTAACCTTGCTAAAAGGTCAAACACCTACAGTCCACAAAACGATCTTTTGTAAATGTCACAACATGGTTCATGAAGCTATTGTGAACCCATCCATCAAAGTAACAAAACTAACTACTTCACAAATTTGTGCAAAGTTCATATTCATACATATTCATTTTTTTTTTTTTTCCACAAGAAGGTCTATATTTATCAATCCCGTTGCACTGATAGTAGAGCAAATGGCACAGAAAAAACTGTAAAGATATAACAATACATTGAATCTGGTATACATGAATACGTTGAGAATATCACTGCAGTATAATCGAAAGCAAATAATATGGAATGTGATATGGATAAAAAATTCAGATGTTAAAAATATCTAAAATGCAAGATATTTGTGTTCTAACAGATACCGGTACATTTCCCGAATTTTCCAAAATTTCTAGACAGAGAAAAGTTTACAGAATAAACAATCCAAGTCTGAAGAGAATGCCAATATAGACAAAATTGTTTACATCAATTTATTATGTAATTAAACAAATAAACCAATAAAAAAAATTTCATAGTTCCTTTATCTATTCCGTGTTATCTATGAGTCTGTCATCTGTTTTTGCTTTATCCTCATACTGTCCGAGACTTCTTTCCTTCACTATATGCCACGCTGGTCTGGTGAGAGGGGAAGCTGGGGTTGTGTGGCTTTATACAACCGTCTCACGATACACAGTTACTTTAATGCTGGGCTGAAAGTAGACCATGAAAATATGTTAGGCTGGTGTTCAAATTCTCAATTCCAATCTCAGAATGAATAGTTTCATCAATGGGGACAGGAATTCAACATTCAACAATATACCTCAGTTTGGAGCGCAAAAACTTAACCAGAAAAGTACTGGTTGGAAGTTTGTTTTCATGTGGTAGAGCACAAGTTCTGAAATGTATTACTCTAAACACTTTTCTTATAGACTACTCATGATGATGTAGAAGTAAAACACACTGCTCTGAGATATAGAATATAATCCAAAACTAAACATTCTGCAAATCATCAACCAAAACAACCAAAAAACAAACTTTGAAAAAAGATATACTCGGTATACTAAAAATCCGATATATTTACAAAGCTATCATTTTGATGCTTATAAAAATATATGGGAAGGTAAAGATACACAAGGGATTAACTGGGGAAAAAAAACTAACATGCATTACTTTGTAATATTATCAGTCTCAACATGGTTACAACTTATAAAATATTACTTTTATTGAATTATTTGCTTCAAACAAAAATAAAACTAATAATATCCATAAATTTTTTTTAACAAGCTGGGTAGTAGATTAATATTTTTCTGAAAAAGAAACCAGATAATTTATAGCTGCCTAAATGTAAACCCGCGGACATCCTACCAAACAGTGATGCTGCGTCTTACCTGGGCAATGGGGAAGAAGATCCTGAGGTTTTCCGTGGTTTGCCTTTAGCAGCCTGTGTAATACACAACATAAATGTCATAGGGCATGCAATATCTACACAATATACATGCAGGAAAAGTATAGTAAACTTATGAACCAAAATACAGAGTACCTAGCAAATAATATGATTGAATACAGTACCAATCTTCTTAATATGATGTGTTTTGAAATCATCAATAAATCTTAAATCAGTTTAAAAGATACAATACTTATAATAATGTTAAAAGTAATATAAAATCTATTTTCTTATTTTGTTTTTTAATATTTAGACCATTTTAGGTAAATAACAGCATTTTTTTTTAGCAAGGGGAGATAAGCCATGGTTGGGGAAGCCAATTGTGCTGGACATGCAACCTGAATAAATTTCTGTCACCGGTTGGTGCCACATGACCTGTAAACCAACGAAACATGCCAACACCTCAACACTGCAACCAAACATTGCACATACCAGCAGGGTAAGGTCAAGGACATGTGGGTTTGGTCTTGTGTATTTTGGGCTTGTCTGAAGATCTGGTCTGTTTCAACTATTTTTGGGTTTTTTTTCGGCTTCGTCTGACAACTAGGTCCTATTTAACTATTTTGGGCCTGGTTTAATGACTAGGTCTGATATATATTTTTGACTTTTTTCAGGGTTAGATCTGATCAGGCTTTCTTTTCAATGCTATGTCTGATGAAATTGTCATTGTAACAATCAATACATAATGCAATCTTTATTGCAAGAATGTCTCTTCAAAAGACCTCTAAAGTCTTAGCCACTTGTGAGTTTAGGCTACTTTGATATTGGTGACTTCAGGATAAAGTCTAAAGGATGATACAAGATGGCAGAAGTGGTGAATATACTGAAAGATGGACAATTGGCAAAAAGAAAATTCTGATAAACATTTTGGAGAGAAGGAAATAACAAAGGTACCCAGTCATGTTGCTTTGTCGAAAAACTGCCGCACTGAAAAAAAATTAAAAAATCAACAACCTTTTATATAACAAGGAAGCTTATTAAATATATGGTTGTTATTCTTTTTTTCTTTTTTTTTTTCAATGTGGCAGTTTTTTGGTTAAAGCAACATACCAGTTACCTTTGGGAAATAACACATCCAAACTTCTGAAGCACTATCCAAGCTTAGTAAGCATCAGTAGGTGGGGCATTGTCTTGCTATGGTTTGCTCTCCTGTAAAACCGGTATGTGCACACTAAACTCTACAGGTTCTATACCTGATATCATATGTCCCATGATACCTCACAGTATCTGTCCAAACTGTCTGTGCATACAGACATGGTGGCCCAAACACTGCATTCTACATCCGTAACATTCTATCTTTCATGCACATTTTGCTGGGTACGCTTTAACCATCTAAATAACCAGGACATTTTAAGGCTTTAATCTATTATGCTTCATACTATTGATCTCATTTTGACAATGTTTATTGTGATTTGGGATGCACGAAAAGCACTTTAATTATTACATAACAAAGAACAATAAAAAAAATGTTAATGGGCATCCACTTGCTGAACTCTACACTTTATTACATGACTGTAAGCCTTAATGCCTATGTTAACATTTGCCATCAAACACTTTCAAAGAAATACAGAATTATTACAGAAAAACAATTGAAAGCAGGAAAGGATTCTTGATGCAATCACACAAGCACAGAAAGTCAGTCACCAGACACTAAGAAACCATTAAGCAAGGGGGCTGTGTTTTCAGACAGTCTAACCGTATCTAGAAATGTCAAACAAATGAAGGCTAAAAACCCATGTGCTCTGTATAAGCAATGTGAAAGGTTTCAGGGGTCAGTATGGGATGGCAGCATGGCTCCAGGGTTGGGGTAACCCCCACATGATCCCAGACAGAGGGTGGGGCAGCAAGAAGGGGTAACAAACACCCCAGAATCTACACAACACAATGCACCAAGAGGCCAGGGGGCAGTTACCCGATACGGGGCTGTCACATGATTTTCTTCCTCATGTTTGGACGCTTTGCGACATATTTACGCTGAAACATTTCATTATGAATTATACTAGGAGCTCATTATCATATAATTATAATATATCTCTTTAATCAAAGACACTGTGTAACAATTGATTATAAAAAGAGATACTGACAGATAGAGAGAAAGGAGGAAATATGGCTAAATAAGATAGAATGGCAGAAAGTAATGAACAAAGATGCAAGTGATGGATGATGATGAATTAAGGGATGTTGTTGACACAAATCTTAATGAAAGTACATTTTGTATTACATACATGATTAATTCTGTCTCTGATTAGCAGCAGACGAAAGTCTCATTTACAAATACAGTGGTTAGTCTAAGCAAGGAAGTATTAAATGTCAATGAAAAGCTAACAAATAAATTTGACAATAAATTTTGTAATCTGAAGCCCAAAATCTAGTCTGCATTTACACTAAATTCCACGAAAACATTTTCAAAGCGTTTTAAGGTTTTTATTTGAAACATGTTTTAGCAGAGTTGTTTGTCATTTACTTTAATATGCAATGTTAAATGAAATGAAAAAGAATGGATAGATTTGCATAACCCATTAATGTAACATCAACAGCATATTAAATTTCTTGGCTTCAATGCTTCTCTCCTCTGACACGAATATCATTAAAAAACATTTCTCCTTTTTTAGTACAGAATTATTACAGCAGAAAACAAGGCAGCTAGATTGAGATGACAATACTGGAAAAGTGAAACATCAATGAAGTTTTCAATCAGGAGAGGATAATACGAGAGGCAGATTATACAGTAGCATTGCATGCTCATAGCAATATCAGACAAGTAAAGTACTTGCACACTACAAATTTGTTTCCCCAAGAGATTACAGTTAAAAGAGCCTATATTTAACTGTGGTTACTAATTGAAAACAAGAGGGCCAAGATGGCCCTACTTTGCTCACCTGAGCACCATTGCTCTACAACGTGTGAGAGAAGCCATAATCAAACCCAGCCAAGATAGAGTCTCCAAATCATACAATGTTGTTACATGTAATCAATAGTGTTCAAAGTTTCAAATCAAAGTTTGGTTAGGATTTTTTTTAAAATGCGAATGCTAGCATGGTAATAAAGTAAAATATGACATTTTTGGATAATTCAAAGGTCAAATCTACTGACCATAATCAAACTTGGTTGAGATATTACAGATATACACACTATCTTTAAGTACTCAAGAAATGAAGATACTAGACTATAAACAAACAATCTGAAGACAACGGAGAGACGAGGGACATCCAGCGATCCTGAAAACCTACTTTTGTTGAAGGATTACATAAAGAGCAGCCATTACTAGCACAACATTTAATGATATACTAAGATGACTTAAATACAGATAATGTTACAATGAAATTACACCTGTATATAATATGACCCAATAGTAAATACATTATTTCCCATATAATCGTAGCTGTTAAACAATTGTTGGCCCTTTCCACTGTACAGAATATTCTGCTTCAATAAATATTGTATTGGAGTGGCAAACAATTGTTACAACAGCAAAATATTAACATAGCAGCATAGACAGTTTCTTATGACATACTGGGGAAGTCCAAACTTGTGCGAAAAAAGAAAGATAGAAATACTCTGGATTATCAGTGACTGATTTCATTTCACAAACTTCAGGTCACCAACAAGATTTCTGTACGATGTAAATAGATCACAACTTTTCTCTTTTGACCAAAATTTGGGCTAGATCAAAGAAAAGGTCTTCTTTCAATTTTGGATTTAAGCATCAAAGCGATTCTCACATTCAAGTCTCATTTTTTCCTCTATTAATCTTTTTGTTATATTACAAAATAATAATGATCTGGTCCCTTTGTTAAATTTCAGCTTTTGTCTAGACACGAAAAAAGAAAAAAAAAATGTGATTGCTAAAAACAACCCATTCACATAAGTTTGGACCCCTTCCCAGTATATCTGTCTCATAACCTTGACCTTTGCCTTCTGTCCTATCTAAAACCGTGTCAAAGCTTGTTCAATATGCTGCAACAAGTGATTTCAATGGTCAGTTTGTACCAATATTAAGAATAAATATATTCATGGCATTCCAGCATTTTTTGTATTTCAAATCTCAGAAGTAGTTTAATTACACAGAAAAAAAAAATGTTTCAGTAAAATATATAAATAAGAAAAAATCAAAAGTATAGTCCTATACACCTATCATTTGACAGCTCCATGTTGGCGAATTAACATTAAGTTCTCAAATTCTAGACGACATCACATTAGATTTCACGCACTCAAGTCAAAAAACATAAAAATATTTATATGTCCAATATTTAACAGACAAATGCCCATAAACCTATCCAAATACAGAACCTGTATCAATCCATGTTGAAATTTATTATCCCAATTCGATCCAGACAGTCTCACACTGCTGCCAGGACCAAGGATGGCCGATACAATATCTCAGAAAAATATCTACAGACTGCTTCGGAACAGTGTATATGATCAAATACTGACACCACTGATGATAACAATCTGATGAAAGTGCACCTCCTCTATACACTATGCTACAGGAAGATCGTGTACACAAGTCAGATTGCCAATGATACTGATGCCAACGGAAGGACTAACTTGTGTAAGTTCTGAGAATTCCAAAAGAACCAAGTATCCTCTCAGACCCATAGTCTCATCTCATAATCTCCCTTTTTTTTTTTTTTTTTTTTTTTTTCTGATAAACATTAACTTGAAGTGAACAACAAAAACATTATACTTGCAAGCCATTAGATATACAAATATTTGTTGCAATCTCAGTTTCACTTCTTTGAACACATTCTTTCCTAATCTCTCAGATTTTACACCCTGTCTAAATACCAAGTAGCAAGATACTTATTATTCAAAACAGATTCTCAGCATTTCCTTGTTTTTATCTTAAAGATACGGACGGGTACCTACCAGCATAAAACTACAAAGCAGATAAACCTGTGAATTACTTGCAGACATACCTTGCATTAGGTTTGTTGCACAGTTTATCTTAAAGAAAGCTTTCTTGTAGTGTAGTCTTAATAAAAATCTCCTTTTCTCTATCTTTAAAACATAAGTATTTTTTCCTTAAACAGATAGGGAAACAACAATTTGCATTAAATGTGAAAGAAACTAAAACACATGCTTGCATGCTACTTAATATGATTCTCAGTTAATGTAGTTCTAATCTTAATTCACTGACACTTTCACAAGTAATGATAAAGCTTCTATAAACACTGATAAAGTAGCTGTATATTTTACCTATCGAGAGCATATAACTACTTCATGATCGTACCTAATTCAAAAACTTTACCACGACATTAATGACATGTAAGTTCATCACAATCATACGATACATTCTGGTCTGACAGTTGAATTCAGTAAAGGAAGCCTTTCTTCATTTCATAAAGTCTTTTCAAATATGCTATAGGATGTATCAATCAAAAAGATAATTACATGCAAATGTATGCATATCAACATGAGCTATGGATTTAATAAACTCTGTGGGAGACATATCTTAAAGGATCTGCAGGTTTAAAATAAGACGTTATTACGATCAATCCAGATGCAAATAAGCAATTATTGGAAAAATAAACTAACATTCTACCCTATTGCAAGCATATTTAAATGAAGTCAACAAAAATGAAAGGTCTTCAGCATGCATTTCATTGCCAATAGAAATTTCACTTTCACTGCTCCCTCATGTTTATTCTAATTACATAATTATACTTCTCAATTACCCATTTGATCTTTCTCGAAAAAAAAAAAGGCTTTTGATCTTTTGCGAAAAAAACAGGCTTTTATACTTTGACATTTTCATAAAAAATCGTTCACTTAAAAAATAGAGAAAAAAGCTTAAAACAAAAAAAATCTTCAAGATAACACATTATGAAATATTATCATTTATTCACTTTAAAGAAAAAAATTAAACTGCTGAAAAATCAGTATCATCCTGAACATCTTGGTCAGTTTTTGCACCATTAGATTGTCTTCTGATGGATGGTTATCACATGATATCAAGGCATTGCTATTGGATGATGTCATTTCAAATGGGATTGTAAGCAACTCATCAAAACAAAGCTTCATATATCATTTAAAAATAACACAGCTTCACTTATCAACAAAGAAAATCTGATATTTTCAAGCAGATATGATTTGTATATAAGTGATTAAAAAAAACAACAACAGAAATTAACCCTTTACCTCATGAATAGTCACATTCAAATTTATGACTACATGTATATTTAGTTACTGAATTTCAAAATGGTTTATGAAACAATGGATTTTTCTAACCTGTTAAGACTGCAGAATCTGAGCTACAATATTGTGTGAGCAAAGAGAGGAGACCCTGATCAGATAGCCCCTTCCAGAAGCTGTCTGACTAGGGTCTACTCTCTTTGCTTATATATAAAACCATGTCTATTTGGGGTAAAGGGTTAACCCTTTCCCTCATATAGACTCATTTTGACACACTCAATAGGTACCACATAAAGCCTGATCTGCAGAAAACCACAGTTAAACCTTACCAAATTTAATTACAAAATCCTCATTTCCAGACCACTGAGGAGCAGCGAACAGCATAAAACCTGATCAGCCTGCGAGTTACTCGCAGGCTGATATGGTTTTATGTTGTTCGCATAGGTCTTTTCATGGTTTCCTCTATGAGGGAAAGGGTTAAGCAATTTCAGTGAAACATTGGCTAGTTACAGATTCACAATGCAGTGAAGATGTGGTGATGACCATGTGAGGGACTTACAGGGGGCTGACCGGGTCCGAAGTTGACGTGGGCGTACAAGAGGACCCCCGCATCCTTGTGGCCAGCTTCCATGGCGATAGAGAGGGCAGTACTGCCGTCCTGGACAGACACGAGAACACACACAGGTCACATGCAACTATACACACACACAGACACTGGAAGCTCAGGGACTAATATAGCTGGATACATTAGTTTCATAAGTACCAATCTTGTTTAATTTCAGTTAATGGACATGAATTCAATAAAAACACTTTTGTTGAATAAAATTTCAATAAAAAAAATGATAAATTTTTTAGATCATTTGTTTTGACTTTTGCAAAGTATGAATCTTTTTAAACACCCTTCATACTACTTGATATCAATTTGAAAATTGAATTTTCATACTTGGTTTCCTATGAAAAAAAAATTCCATTTTGATCTGATATATTTTTGCAAATATGCCTAAAATCTAAGTTTTTTTATAATACTATTTTGTGAAACCTTGAACTGTGATCTAGTCCTACCCCCACAGCCAGTGTTTGTGTGTATACTACAAATAATCATGTCACACAATATCAAAACAGCATTCAGTCAAAGATGCAAATAAAACCAAGTAAAATTAGTTTTCAAAACCAAAATGCAGTAAATGTCACAACATTTAAGTCCAAGCATAAGCTTCAAATTAAACTGAAATCAACTCAAATGTTTATTATATATGATTAATAAGATACTTTCTACAAGACTGAAAATAGCGGTTAAATACTAGAATAAAGATAAAGGGAAAAATTCTTTCCAAGTCAAATACTGTAAAATCGTTAATTTCATTGATTGTGTATTTTAGGGAATTTCTTGAATTTTCATATTTAGTTCTCTAATTATAAGAACTTTTTTCATTGGAATTTAAATTCGCAAAAAAAATCCGTACAAGAAATCGACAAAAATTCTTGTCCTGGGAAAATTAATGATTTCACAGTAAAAGACAATTTTTTATACAGATGACTCAGAAAAGTTACAACACCCTTATGTACAATAAATGTACAACAAATATCACAATACACAGAATGAAAACAGATAGTCTTTAACCCATAAAAAATCCAAACTTCAACCAACTGGACTTCTTTTATAGTTAACAAAATTTAGAAAAAGCCTCAACAAACAAATACTGTAGATGTGGTTTTGAAATTTTCAATTACACTGGTTATGCCAAACTTGAAAATTGAAAAAAAACAACAAATTTTTGCCTCCTTCGAAATTTTGAATGATCAGAATGGAATCCAAACATGAATGGATTTCATTCCTATCTTGATATGCTTGATTGTTTCTTTGTTTATTGGATGTAACATCCCACCAACAGTATTTCAGTCATTTTGAGACAATATGGTTGTCACAGCCTACAGTGAAAGTTGAAGTACATGTATGTACCACCTTGTATCAGTTCACTTACATTATCAGTGATGGATGCATCGCAGCCAGGAGTGTTGAGCAGCATCTTGATGATCTCCGAATGTCCATGTTCGGACGCACACATGAGGGCGGTTGACCCCTCATCGTCCTGAATGTTGACATCTGCCCCAGTGTCTAAAAGCATCTTTACCATCTCGTTACGACCCTGCCGCACTGCAAACATCAGCGCTGTTTGTCCGTCCTGGAGGTTAAACAAGCAAGTACATTTAATTTGGTTCTCTTGATGTCGTTTTTCATATCTACAAATCAGGCATATTCTAAATTGTTCATTTCAAAACCATTTTTTTCCCCTTTGAACATCTTATTCACAGGAAAAATCTTTAGCTTCTACATAAAAATCTTGAAAAAAATACCCCTGCATCCCATCTTGTCTTCATGTAATTTGACATGACATTAATTGATGTGACTAGTTTATTTCCTGCATAATAATAATATTCATTAAATTCAATCAACTGACATAACAGATGCATACCTTCTCAGCCTTTATGTTGACATTGCCCATGGAGAAGAGCCTCTGGACAACCTCCTCCTGGCGCTGGGTCTGCACGCTGGCCAGGGTGGCCATGATGACAGCCGAGTAGCCCGCCTTGTTCAGCTTGTTCAGGTCACAGATGCCAGTGTCCAGTAGCAGATTGACCACCTCGAAGTTGCAGTTGGATACTGCATAGTGGATGGCCGTGTTGCCCTATTGGTACGTAATTTATACTGATCAAGTTTTCTTGCCCGCTGTACAGGAGGTTAGATTTATAAGACAGATAATCCTATCTAGTATCCCTTGTACCAGATAGATCTCAAAACAAAACAACTGTCAGAACCAACCAAAGGAATTTTATTTATGACTACAAAAAATCTACTGGAAAATTTATTCTGTTCAGCAGTAAATAAAAGTTGATAAGCATTTCAAAAGTAAAAGATATTCGAAGAAAATATATCAATTCTGAAATATTTGTAAAGATAGAAACATGTGTATGTCCGGCATCCACTTGTGGCCAAGAACTCAGCCTTGTTTCAACCCACAAGCAGGTGACCTCAGTTCATATTCAGTCTGCAAACACATAATGGACATTTATAGTCTGGTACCAGCCTCATGTGGGCCAAAACATGTGAACATTTATTGATGCCCTTTCATTAAAATATTTGGAGATCTTAAAGAAGGAACGTTGAGCTGACTTTGGATCTAAAAAGTTAAAATCTTTCTAAATAGTCTGGAAAAAGCTGTGTAACATGTATATATCCAAGCATGGGTTTTCACATTTCTCAATTATCTTATTTTTCAAAGAATATGTATACAAAAAATGTCTAAAATAAGATTATAAAGCTATGCATATCAGCCATTGTACATACGTTTGAGTCCTGCATGTTGACAATGTACTCGAGGAGACGTTTGGAGATCTCGTTGAAGCAGGAGAGAAAGTCCTCCACCTGATGTGGCTCGGCCAGTTTGGAGGAGGAAATCTTAAACCACTCCTGCTGAATCACGTTGAGGCTTGCATTCTAGAAGTACAAACATCAGATCCTGTGTTCTCAAAAGTACTTATGTACGATCTCATGCTCAATTTGAGTATCATACTCAAATCCCTATTGAAACTAATGGGCAAAGTTTAAGCTGGAGTACAAAAATCATACTTAAGTATTCATATTCAAGACCACACGGCCAGCTAACTATAGCTGCCATTGCGGAGGAACCATACACCTCAATCAATACTCACTGACTACAGAATTTACCCCCAAGAAATGATGTTACAAAACAAGATGAATTAAATTGCTATTTGATTTACAGCACCCCAAAAGACTTCTTTGTTGGATTTATGATAGTGATATTAATAGTCTGAGTTCAGCAAGGGGTGAAGCACCACCTTGACTCAACACTATGAAAGTTTATAAAATGGGACAGGACTGGACATAATGTGACAATGTGCATGTTTCCCATAAAGGTTGTCCTTATTACAGGTATCATAAATGGTTTATAATGGTGTTGAATGGTTTAGTTACCAATTAAAACCACTGATAACCTAGATCAGGCTGGAAGCAATGTATAGTCTGAACAGATTGCACAGTGTTTCGATCCAGTGAACAGCATAAAACCTATTGTGCTAGCCAGCTACTTGCAGGCTGATCTGGTTTTATACTGGCTGAAAAGATTTGTTTGACGGAAGAAGGCCAGATATGGCCAGTTCGTACCAGCTGCTTGGTCTGGATGGTGGTCGAGTCCTCCAAGTACGTGGCCAGGGTCTGACATGCCTCCTTCATCTCCCCGCTCAGCTCGAACCTGCAACCACCCCTAACATCATTAGACCATTGCCCTGCTTAGCATATATGCACATCTTTACTGCACAAGATTGGCTAAAATATAAACCACATTTGTTTCATTAATGAACTGGATGTTGATTTATAAAGGAATACATGTAGAGGTCTTAAAGAATAATACATAAGTTATATTATTCAAGTTGAAGCAATATTAATATTCACAAAAATAGATCAATATCTGAATTAATCAAAAAAAGGAAAAAAATTTTTTATTACACTCTATGGACAGAGGAACATGAGAAACAATTATACAAGGAAGTCTGGAATAAATGTTTTCTTATATGATGCAGAATTACAGCTATATCATTAACAGTCATAGGATACATGTATATCAAGTTTAGGAATCCAATTATGACCAATTACTAGCCACAACAAACTCTATTTCTGCACCCCTGCAGGAGGCCCACTGCACAATTAGTACAACCTACTTCCTCCCTGTCTGAACTACTTGTCCCTGTCTGCAGTGTCTACAATAAGCCGTCTGCATCACTTAAACCACAACTCACAGCCTGTCTGTCTTCAGTGGAACCTCAAAAAGCGACAACTCTCGAGAAACGTCTTAGGTTTTCCAATGGAACCTCAAAAAGCAGCATCTTTCTTGAGAAACTTCTAAGGTTTTCCAAAGGAACCTCAAAAAGCATCACCTCTCTTGAGAAACTTCTTAGGTTTTCCAATGAAACCTCAAAGAGCAACATCTTTCTTGAGAAACTTCTTAGGTTTTCCAATGGAACCTCAAAAAGCATCACCTCACTTGAGAAACTTCTTAGGTTTTCCAATGAAACCTCAAAAAGCAGCACCTCCCTTGAGAAAGTTCATAGGTTCTTTAGTGGAACCAAAAAATGCAACACCTCTCTTGAGAAAGTTCTTAGGTTTTCTAGCAGAACCTAAACAAGAGGGCCATGATGGCCCTGAATTGCTCACCTGATTATAAATGAGCAACATATGTTGGATTTTTTATACCAAACTTTGAACTTGTCCAAGATATTATGGAAACAGATATTCCGACCAAGATACATGAAGTTATGGCCAAAAAAGTGGTCTCTAGAGTTTTAACAAGGTTTTTATAAGATTTGACATCATGACCTACTTTTTGACCCCACATGACACAAATTCAAACCTGTCCAAGATTTTATGGAAACAAACATTCTGACCAAGTTTCATGAAGATTGGGCCAAAAATGTGGCCTCTAAAGTGTTACTAAGGTTTTTCTAAGATTTGACCTTATGACCTACTTTTTGATCCCACATGTCAAAAATTCGAACTTGTCCAAGATATGGAAACAAACATTCTGACCTAGTTACATGAAGTTATGGCCAAAAATGTGGCCTCTAGAATGTTAAGGTTTTTATAAGATTTGACCTCATGATCTACTTTTTGACCCCATATGATGCAAATTCAAACTTGTCCAAGATTTTATGGAAATAAACATTCTGACCAAGTTTCATTAAGATTGGGCCAAAAATGTGGCCTCTAAAGTGTTACTAAGGTTTTTCTAAGATTTGACCTCATGACCTACTTCTTGACCCCACATGTCCAAGATTTTATGGAAACAAAGATTCTGTCCAAGTTTCATGAAGATTGAGCAAAATATGTGGCCTCTAGAGCTTTAACAAGGTTTTTCTAAGATTTGACCTTGTGACCTACTTTTTGACCCCACATGTCCTGAATTCAAAACTGTCCAAGATTTTATAAAAACAAACTTTCTGACCAAGTTTCATTAAGATTGAGCCCAAAATGTGGCCTCTTGAGCATTAACAAGGTTTTTCTAGATTTTACCTCATGACCTACTTCTTGACCCCACATGTCCAAAATTTCAAACTTGTCCAAGATTTTATGAAGAAAAACATTCTGACCAAGTTTCATGAAGATTGGCCTACAAATATGGCCTCTAGAGTGTTAACAAGCCAAATTGTTGACGCATGATGCACTTTGCATGACGCACGCCGGACGAAGGGCGATCACAAAAGCTCACCTTGAGCAACACCTATCTTGAGAAGGTTCATAGGTTCTTTAGTGGAACCAAAAAATGCGAAAGTTCATAGGTTCTCTAGTAGAACCTCAAAAAGCAACATCTCTCTTGAGAAACATCTACAGTTATTACTAAAGATGATAATACCACTATTACTCCACGCACTGGCCTCAACAGTTTAAAAAGTTATGGCATTACTTGAGCTTTCATCAAAGGCGATAAATACCCTGCAGCATGGCCATGTTCTTATACATTACAAACTTCCATGTAGCCTATTAATATCAGTTTTCTATTTTTAGTGACAAAGACCTTGACCCTTTCCCATTACAATGCTAAGCTCACAGAACTGTTCCAAGTTTCAGTATAGCTTGAGGGGATAAATAAATGGAGGAGATGTGCATGATCACACTTCACAGATGTGGGCAGGGCTGTCCAGGGTGTTTTCTCAGACTAATGAATTGATATTTTCAGGAAGGAATATAATTTACTCTTAAATTATAATTTACTCTTAAATTATTTACTTTGTAGCATTTTATAAATTCATGAATGAGACCAAGCAATATTCAACCATTTACTCTTCATGATACAGAATTACAGGTCATTAAAACTCAATATTTACTCAAATACCTTTGCATGCTGATTAAGATAAATGATGGTTTCATTTAAGTGTTGCAATTCACGTAACAAAGAGTTAAAAAAAAATTAGCCAACAGCAAGCCCTGTGTGTATTTAATGAACATTCTCCAAGGTTTTGCCCTTACTGACAGACAGACTGGCTCGTGAAAATCACATTAAATCCAAAACCAGCTTTAATGCACCATTATAATTATATATCTGGACCATCTTATGTTAGCTAGGAATAGTTAAATAATGGGGACCAATGCCTTACTACTGATAAAATATAGTTTTTGAAGAAAAAAAATACTTTGTAGTTTGGATCAAACATTGTTTGTAATTCTATAAGCTTGATGAGAATGTAATCATTCATAAAACTGCCTCTGCATTCTGAGAAGTCATGTCCTTACATTTCTTCTAGGCAGTACATTTTTACACTGTGATTTTTCATTGCCTGATTAAATAATTAAGTAAATGAGAATTGTCTCTCCTTCACTTACTGGCTTCTAACAGAAATTCATTAATTCTGCAATTTCCTTTTTATATATATTCTATTTCATGAATTAAATACCTACTTCCCTTTCACAGCATATGATTCACTTACCTTTTTTTTCCTGTTTTATGATACAAGTTCACAACCTTAAAAGCCATCTATATACGAGGAAGCCAATATACATGAGCCCAACCCCGTGACTCTGCCTCTATATAGGGTACCCACCACATGGGACCCCACCCATCCACCTGCTACTCTACTCTACAGTACCTCAGCACACATGCATTTTCTACTTTGTGGAAGAGAGATTGCACTCTGCAAAGTGGCTGATGCCACCAGTGAGATCAGTTGACACTGATGTTTTACGCAACCTACAACCTAACACGGTAAGCCTGAGGATAGCTATACAACCAATGTCAGTTTCATATTGTTCCTCTGAAAATGTTTTCTGCTGATACTTTCAAAAACATTTTAACTTCAGCTTAAAACACAAATAAATCATTCAAATTGAGTTTAATTTAATACTAATTTAAAACACTGACTTAATCACTGTGTACTATAAACAGAGCTGTTCCACTGTTTACAATCTTGTAATTTCAATGACAGAGAAATAAGGTCAATAAAAGGTCAACTACCTTACACCAACTACACACTATTTCATCTGAACCCACTATTCTGTTCCCATGACAACCATGTATTTACTAGTTGGGCTGGGCATGACAATCGCACCCTAATCTACCTATCCCCACCCTCTTAGAAGACTGTGATGATTGCAGGAATGTTTTGTGCTTTGTGAATGCATGTTTCATGAACAATTTGGGTCAAATGTAGCATTAACTAGACAGGCATTTACAGATACAGTAGCATCTCTGGTCCAATAGTAATGTATATAATTATGACTACATATCTGAAGGTTGTGGGTTCGAGCACCATCAGAGGCAAGGAATGTTCATGGGCATCCCAGGCACAAACTACTAGTCCTATCCAAAAACTGTCAAGAGGATTAGTGTTAGTTGTCAAAATTTGTTTCCTAAATAATTTGGTTGAAGTAATATAGCTGCAACTACAGTTTCTTAACTCTGTCAAGTTGATGCTACTTTTAGCCCAAACAATATGTGATATAGAACGGAAAAGTAGCCAACTGTTCAAAAATAAGCTGAAAAAAATGAGCCATTGTTAGTGACCATATGAAGTGTGTGTGTTTGTGTTTTTTTGTGTGTGCAAACTTCTCATATTTGGAGATTATGTGACTATTTTCCCTTTTCAAATTGAATGTTAAAATTCTTTCAGAAAATTAAGTCTTTAAAATACTAGATTATACGAAGTAATTCTATACCGCCTCAGGACTGAAAGATTCAATATGTTAATGACATACTTAATAAAAGCAATTTAAACTTTTAAAATGTGTGAGCCTACTTAGTGCCACATCAGTTTCCAATTAACTCCAAAATATAACAAGGTTAACACATTTTTAGAATTTCAATTGAATTTTACATCTTTTTAACAATTTTAACATTAACTTAACTGCCGGTTTACAAATGGATAATTTTCTGAACACCTTCAAATAATTGTCACTATGCTAAAAACTTACTTGACAAGGTTGCAGAAATATGTGTGAGAACAAATTTGACATGTATTTTTGGAAGAACATTAAAATGAAGAATTGTGCACTGATACTTATTGGATCTACACTAAAGTGCAATGAGTTGCTGGATGATATGGCAAAGTTTTAATGGTCTCCTGAAAATTGCAATCTCACACCGTGATGGTGTTCTTAATGTTACAATTTGACCTTTTAAAATGAAAATTAAATTGTTAAAATCTTAATATAACCCAGTATCCTTTTCTTTAACAATGGCCAATTAAGATTATATTAAGATTTACAAGTTGATCTTATTTGTGTATACATGGTCTTTCCTCATAACAGTGGTGATTTCCTGAAAGGTTTTGTAAATTAACTAAATTTCACTACTTACTATTTAATACTTCATGGCAAAAATGCTCTCAACTAAAACCATGTTCTATCTTAATAAACTGATACAATTTGGAACTAATATACACCAGATCTTATTTTCAATTACTTTGTTTCATACTATATGATCTTAGTATTTTCTTGTACTGAACAAATTAATTTGTACCATAATTTACAAGAATGCACCATGCAGTATATGCCAATGCTTGCCCATTAGTTTTTATTAGGTTTTTTTTCTTCTTTTTTTAAACAAGAGTGTTCTTTGGAACACATAACTTTGTGTCATGTGCTGAAACGTGACAGAAAAAAGTGTGACAGACAGATGATGGAAAAGTCATACCTATATAATCCACCTCTGCTTACAGCAGGTGAATTAGGTCAAAATAGACCTGAGAGTTATGGCCCTTGATGAGAATGGCCCTTATGAGTGAACAAGTATATGAAGTTTGATGACAGACAGTTTAATCGTCAAGGTTCAAGTTTTTCACATGGCAACACCAACGACGACGATGACACAAGAGTGATGACATTAGCTGGACTTTTTTTTTCTTTGAAAAACAGACTTGCTAAAAATATGTTTATTTGTGTTGGCTAAAACTAGGGTTTTTCCATTATCTAGGTAGGGAGGATTTAAAGATGATTAAATAATCATCTTAATTAAAAAGGACAGCATGACCAAATCATCATGGCATTTAAATCCATTACAAAGATAAGTTGCTTATTTATTCATTTTGACAACTTGGTAAGTGTTTTACAAAAACAAACCAACTTATATTATTTCAATTAAGTTTCTGAAAAAGTAAAGAAAATAGAAGGGCAAAATATATTTTTGAGACATGAAAAAAAAAATTAGAAGAGATAATCAGGAGCTTGGTGCATAATTATTGTAACTGTTTCTTGATTTAAATGAAGTTTATACCAGTTTTGCACCATGGGTAAAATGAAAGTAAGTCTTTGATGGCAAGAGTGAGAGAAGTAGTCATAAATTACAAGGTTGTTTTTTTAATACATTTTTAACAGAAAAAATGGCAAAAAAAAAACTTAAATCACTGTCAATATATGTGTAATGTTTCCCTTTTAATGGAGTCATTGTTAAAATGTGTTAATAATTCTGTTAAGCCACTTTGTTAAACCTAGTTCAGATTAATCTATCCTACGGTAAACCCAGCTCCTGCTGATTAATACTGCATAAAAACCAACACTAGTTGTATATCTCATTATTCATTATTTTGGTTTTCCATCATAAAAAAACATAAATCAAAAATGAACCACTCTACAATCAGATATCAGCTGTGTAGCAAACTTATTTTTAAAACCTTTTCCTGTTAATGGCAGCTAGCTCATCCACTCATGGCAGCTAGCTCATCCACTCAGCTAGTGAAAGCTACTTTAACTTCAATTTTCTCTTATTAAATTCACATTCATTTCACTCCTACAGCAGTTTGGACCTCCTAACCTTTACACATGAATAAAAGCTTGGCATCAGAAGTATGCCATAAATGGAATTTTAATATCCATTAGAAGTTTACATATTATATACACAGTAGGTATCTTTTATCTGTTATCAGTAACCTATTTAACATACACTGTAAAATGAACACATTAAATTTTGCAAATGCATCCCTTATATAGATATACAAGACATTCAAATTTTCCTTTACCTGATGTTATTATCAAAATCCATGAAAGATATGAGTAAATAATTTGCTATGAAGCATATAAACTGGAATATAAATGTCTTCTTGCTGCCTGTCACGAGTCTGCGGCTGTCATTACAGCATAATGAATCAATGACATAGTACAGGGAGAGCATAATGCAAAACAACCTTAACTACTTATACATATCAATTAACCAGTAGTACTGTTTTGCAGCAAGGCCCCAAAAAGGCTGAAGCAGGGTATGGTCCAATAAAAGGAAATGAGTGCATCCTAAGTGCGCTAGTATCAAACCCAGTCATAAACTGTTCATCCATTTACCTTCTCTGCCTTACTCTTGTTCTTGAGGAGATAAAAAGGGAAAAAAAATCTTGGATTTATTTCAAGTAGCATGTAACCTTCATACAAAAAATACAATAATTTTAAGTCTGGTTACAAACTCTACTTCAATTCCTGATGTTATTAAAATAGTTACTTACAAATATCAAAAAATAAAATATCAAACCTTTAGCTTTAAATTTCTAAAATGATTTTAAAGTATGAGCATTTTGAGTAAATTTTAATTATTTAATTTCAGAAACTAAGGCTGAAATCCTGTTTACTTATACATGTTCAGGAAGAATTTTATTAAAGAAAGTTACTTCACTGGTTAAATGTGTTACACAAGAGAAACAACTGAAATAAAAGCTGGAATCAATAAGAAATACTCATTGCCATTAAATCACCGACACCATAAGTTTCAAATAAAAGATACATAAAAAGACGATAAAAAGGTGAATTAAGCTGGCTGAACAAAGCAAGGAATGGCTACAGCTACACAGGAACCTAAACCGATAACAGTTCCAAAAATAAGGTCTAACCCAATTTTAACTAGGAAGGAAGAAAATCTCACGTTTCTCTAATGTTCTGGTCAAACATTTTTGCGCCAGGGATACCATTGGCGATTGCCTCATCATCTTTACATTTATAAACGATGCTGCCCTCTCGGCTATCATAAGATCCCTCATCGAAACTACTATCGCTGTCAGAGGTAGTCCCTCTGGAGGCGTTCTCTTCAACTTCCTCCTCCTCTTCCTCCTCTTCTTCATCGTCATCATAATTGTCTGACGACTCGTCGTCCGTTTCGCTAACAAATTAAAACTTTACCTTACAAATCGGGGTCAACCCTCCAATTACATGACAATGTGATGTGACCTCATAACCTTCTAGTTCCTTCAGACTGCATCCCTCTATTGGCCCTATGCAAACAAACATCATCCCCTGTGCCCCTTAACAATAAAACATAGCGTACGAAGCCCCATCGATGGATGAATGTATGGAACCCTGGGCCATCTGCTTGCTAATATAGACAGTGAACATAGGTCAATTTCAGGGTACAAGAATGCTTGATACAGAAGCTGTAAAAATTTACATGGTAGGCGCTGACACTAAAGCATGGATACTGCGAACTTAAAGCAAAGCGATAAAAGCTGTTGGATGGAGGGGGGAAAAATGATGACTGCTGTTGCGCTGAATCCTGCGGCTACCCTGTCACCGTGCAATTTAAGATGTTACTCTGTGTTTCTCCGTATAGTAGGGGTGCATTAAACATCGGCTGGTCCCAGGTCTTTTACACCCTATGTTTACAGACTCTTGCCAAAAAATGGCTCCTTTTTGCATCATTATATACCATTCTGTTCACCAAAAGATCAAGTAACCTTTGACAATTCTGAATTTTGAACACTAATGCCTACCCACTAAATTTTCAAACTCATATTAAATTTTAAAACCTAAGGGCCATATTGGCCCTAGAATGGAAAACTTTATTACTTTATGCTTAAATAAAGTCAAACAGATCGCTTAGGATTTGACCTTTATGACCCCAAAAATCAACAAAATTTAAGACTTTAAACCTTCTGATCCTATTGAAAATCATGGTAAATAAAAAAAAATGTTCTCATTTGTTAAAAATTTAATTCTGACCAATGGGTTTAGGGAAGAAAAACTTTGAAAGATCATTTCTGTATAGATAATATAAGACAACCAATCCCACTGACCTATGAGCATCATTTTTGAAGTAATAAACAAGGTTTTCATAACTTTTGAAAAAAGATTAGAAGTGACCATGAGTGTCAACTAAAACTAATTTCTGACCACTTCTTTAAAGAAGTTGTTCTGTTATTTTTTAAATATTCACTAAGTTTTCTTAACCCTTTCCCTCATAGAGGACACCATGAAAAGACCTATGCGAACAGCATAAAACCAGATCAGCCTGCAAGTAACTCGCAGGCTGATCAGGTTTTATGCTGTTCGCTGCTCCTCAGTGGTCTGGAAATGAGGATTTTGTAAATAAAATTGATAAGGTTTAACTGTGGTTTTCTACAGATCAGGCTTTATGTGATACCTATTGAGGGCGTCAAAATGAGTATATATGAGGGAAAGGGTTAAAATACATTTTAGCTGCTATGACTAAAGGTTTGCCCTAGATAATCTTGCCTATGAGTGAGAGATGAAGGTCATAAATAGGTATTTCATGTTTCAAAGCAATACCTTAAAGGAGTCAATGAAAAAGTGAAGTGATATGAAAAACTTAATCAAGATTCAAAGTCAAAAAGGGGACGTAATTAGTTTATGCTATGGAAAGTAAGTTAGCTCTCTTTATTTTTAAATATAAAGTCAGCTCAAAATCACACACACCCACAAACAAACAAAAATGTGCAAATTGTTTCTTTCCCTTTAATCCAAACAAAAACCTTGTATTTTCTGTACTCCTTTCCACTTCCACATCAGCTTTGATGTTGTAATATAATATTACAGGAAATTCACAATTGTGTGGGAAATCCTTGGTAAACTGTGCCCTCATTTGCATTAGAAAGACTGCAATTTACTGCAGCTTCAGATTAGACCAGAGCCTCAAGGTCAAAATTCTGCATTTTCAAATGCATCTGCCGTATTTTTGTAACCAAGTTATCTTACGTAATCCTCTCACTGAGACACTCTATGGGTTTGATTCAGTATTTCATGCGTTTCAATTATCTCAGATGTAACCTGCAGATAAAACATCCCTCTATTATATGACTCACGCTATGAGAACCAATTTTTGTCCTCTTATCATGTTACATTAAAAGCATATTATTGTCTCACACTGCGTTTCTGTTAAAATGCTTTAAACTTGTGAATTTCCTTATAAATGCATAAAAAAAATCTGATCATGTTGTTATGTAGAAAACCTCAACAGTGGATGCAACTGCATTTTGCCAGTCAGTGTTCTATAAACCAGAAATAACACGCGTTATTTGAGCATTCTGCACTGGCACGCCATTTTATCACCATTTATTTGTGTGTTCTGCGCTTATCACTTTTACTCAACCCACCCCAATTCCCTCACTATGAAAAAGCTATGTAACTTAAATTGTGCAATATCTGCCCCTAGCTTTGTAACTTTCTTTAAGAACTCTGTAAAATGGCATGAGTTTCGGAAAAAAATCCTTGAGAAAAAAAAAAAATGCCCAGCTTTATGCAGAGCTACAGAGCTTCCTATTCACATGCTGGTGCCCAAACCTTGTCTTAAAAATTAAAAACAAATTCTGAACATGCACCAGAACACTGTCCAGCCCTTGTTGAAACATAACCCCACAGCAACAAACTCCCATCTCCAAACAGTTCTGTCATAAAGCTACCACCCTTCTTCATTCAAATTGCCATTCGAAATCCCTTTACTGTGTGTGGGGAAGTTCTGTTTGCATGGAAAAGAATAAAGGGGGCAGAGAGCAACAAGCTATGAAGGTCACACCCAATTATCAGTACAATAATTAAAGTGGATATAATCATGCAAGCAGACCCATCAGTTTAGCCTGGTACTTCACCAGTGTCTCAAATTGTAGACAGATAATAAAACAATGCAGGATTTATAGACAATGCACGCGGCAAGTATTCACCCTTGTTTGCCTAAACAGCAAGTAGTTTCTTGAATGATCGCAAATATTTACAAACAGTCCAGACAACTGCAATAAGTATGAATAATCAACCAGTAAAATGATGGGTCTGTCACTGTAAACAGTTTCTACAATATCTAACCCTCTTCCTCCAAATTACAAGAAAGCACTACTTCACTTTCAAACCCAAGTCAATTCAAGTACAAGATCTAAATATGTTTATCATTCAACTTGAAAGCAAGCCTGTTGTAATCAAAGAGTTTAATGCCAATGGTTCCAAAATATTTCAACATGCAATTTCGAGATTGGAGATACATTTTTTTAAATAATTAAGTTATAGCTTAGATGTTAGAGATATCTTTGACCATATTAAATTATTTTGTTAATAGATGTTTCTGAGTATAGAATCCTCATAAAATATCTATTAATATAAAAAAGATTAATCTACTTAAGAATTGACTTGACTCAGAAGGTAGACAAAGTGCCTCATTACACAGTTAGTCCTCAAGCAATGACTCCAGTAAATTACATATTTCCCCTGCCCTTACTAAAAGTGTAATAAAAGAAATTTGTTCTGGTTATCTCAGCAACAAAAAATCTAATTTCTAACTTCATAAATTATGTGTAATGGTAAAAAAATGTTTACCTCTTTACCTTTAGTGCTATTTTTTTTTTAATTTAATTTTATTTTTTTATGATTAAATGATTGAGAAGAGGGCAGAGAAAATATATAGGGTCACACTAACTGAATAATCTTTGTTTCACCTAATTTGAATTATTATTTGAAAATTTATTCCTTTAATCCAATATTCCAACAAAAAAATCAAATATATACACCCTTAATATTACATAACAATTGCATTCAACATACAAGATATTAAAGATATTAAAGTGTAAACAATTTCCCCATCTTCTTGCAATACAAAATTCTTCAAACCAGCCTGACACAAAAATAAATGAAACATGAGCATTAAACAGTGCAGTAAGTACTGAAAAGCATATGCAGTAATTACACCAAATAATCATTTAAGAAGATAGCAAGTAATTCTGGTAAAACCTTACCCGCCAACCACACTTTCTGCGAAAGTGATTCCTCTTTTCTGAGATCCGCCGGATCTGAGCAGCTTTTCTTCATGATTGACTTCAGAGTCGCAGAGGGACTACTGGCAGACATCTGGGAGCTGGATGACACTGTTCTAGATATGACTTCTGATGAACTTGACGAGGACCCTGAACCACCACTGGAGTTCAGTCCGCTGTCATAACTTGTGGTAAAGAATTCAGTCTGCGGAGAATCGCCATCTGAGGAGTATGTCTTTTTAGACACAGTCATCTTTGGAGAGGACGAGCCCTCCCGGATTATTGTAGTATGGGTGACAGTGCCATGTTCAGAGGATGTTGACATACCACTGTCGCTCATGCCTTTAAAATCATCAAGGTCTGATGACTTCAATTTTATATTTTCTTCTTTCACGTGCTGTGCAAACTCCGGGCCCAGCACTCGCTCAATAGCAGTGGCACCTTCTCCTTGTTTGAAATCAAGTTCTTGAATACTGATTTCTGTGCTAGACCTTACTTTTGACCCAGATGAAACCCCTGACCTACTGGAGCCAAAGATCGCTGCTTCGCTGATAGGGGCTTGAAGTGAACTTCTACGGCCTCTCTTTACTTCCTCCTGAATGATTTTTGCATCAGCCCCAAGCACCTCAGGACCACCTGTGACAGTCTTAGTCTCAGTTTTCACATCATTTTTGCCGTCTGGACCAAAGACCTTTCTGGTGGTTATTGTGGTCACAGTAAACTGACCATCCCCACTTGTCCTCCAGATCTTCTCCTCCACAACTTCTTCATTCTGACTATCAACTTCCTCTTCTTCCGACTCGCTCTTCTGACTTGACTGCATTGCATATGTGTCCCCAGAGTACTCCCGTTTTATTTCATATCCTTTATTTGTAGTTGTTGCCTTCTGATCTCCAGTTGTCTCGTAATAAACAGTTTTTGTTTCAATTCCTTCTTCTTCAAATCTGTACTCTTCCTCTGAATTCTTATCGTCCAAATCACAAACAAAAGAATCTATACGATCCTCACTAACTCCAATTGTCCTTCGTTGTTGTTCCTCTGTGTTTATTCCAAAGTTCCTAGAGTTTTTCAAATGTAATGTATTCACCCCCATATCCCTAATTGGTCTTAAAACAGTGTTCATTCCAGTATTGTAAGTCAGGGTTTTCTCAGTGTTGCACCCAACAGCTTTCAACTGATCTGTTGCTGCGAAAACTTTATGGTCCGTCTGGCAAATCACATTATAATTAGCAACCCTATCAGTCATTGTGAAAGAATTATATTTCCTGACATCCTCCGTTTGTGTCGAAGAACTTTCAACGAATTGTGACACTGTATTGGTTGCTGAATCGAGTCTCCAGCCATAGTCTGTGTTCACTGCTCGGTTCATTCTATCTGGGAATGCATCAATACCGACAGAGCGGCGGGCTACAGGGTGACGCACTTCCACATCAATACTACAGTCTCCAACACCTATGCTCCTCAAATTCCAAGCCGGTGAGGCATACTGAATTCCAACGTCCCTATATTCACCTTTCGAATCCACCTGAACACCAAAGCTACGAACGTTTTTGGCAAGTGCATTTCTTAAAGCAGATGTGAACTCTTCACTCCTGAAGCTAACATTTGTCACTAAAGCCGTTGTTTCTGTCGTGATTCCAACTGTCCTAGTTGATGGTTTTTCAACTAAATCGAAATTATACGAAACTCCAACATCTCTCGTTGGAACACGACACTCGATTCCAACATTTCGCTTCCCTACAGAAGAACTCTGTCCAATAATCACTGTTCTTAATTCCTTTTCATGAATATGTAAACTGTCATCAAAAACATTGCCTTCTCCTACTCCAATGCTCCTTGTTAGAGGTTTTGTACTTTCTGCAAGCATCATTTGTGTCTTCTGAGCCCTATCAATAATGATGGTTTCTTTCTGGAACACATGGGTACTGTTATCCTTGGTTGTGTAACTTGATGGAAGGTCCTCTTGCAGAAGGTACGGCTCATAAACACTATGGTCACCCACCGCGGCCATTCTTACTTTCGGCTTTGGTGAAATTGGTGGGGGTGACTTGACTGGGAATGTGAACTGAGGAACTGGTGAATGTATCGTGTCTTCACCAACACCCCGACTCTGAGTGTTCACATGTTTCTGGGCCTGCATCTGGAGACCTAACAGCCGTTTCTCCTCTTTCAAGACCGAGATCCGAACCTGCAAAACTGGAATGGCTTTAACCTGTTCTTCTAGGTCCTTCATTCGCTGTAAACTTACAGCCATGGCCTCACGGATTGCATTCAGTGACTGTTTACTGATGTTGGCCATGTTGGACTGTGGAGAGGCTGCACCATCTTCCACAGGAAAGTGGGTTGCCATGGTTTCAGCCAGCTGCTGTGATGTCATGCTTGACATTTTTGTGGTGGTTGTTTCAGTTGTAGTGTATCCACCAATTTTTTCACTGGCTGAGGTGGAAATTGAAGACAGGGAACTATTTGAATCAGCCCTATTTGAATTGTTTAAGGTTGCTGTAAAAGTTTCATTGTATGTTTGGAGTTCTTTGGCAACCTGGCGGCCCACTTTTTTCGGAAATGTGTTAAACTTGCGTGGCGCTTCATTGACAGTTGCAGTACCTGAATCCGAGTATTGCTGAGAGGTTCTCATCATGCTCTCTATAGAGGTAAGCGTTTGATCCACTGAGGAGTCTATATCATCCAGGAGACGATTGGTTGTGGTCTCCTGGTAGTATTGATGATTTTCCATGGGATTCTGCAGGGTCGATTGACCCTCGGTCTCCTCCTGATCCTGAAGGTACACCTCCATGGATTTTCGTAACTTGCGTTTTTCTCGCTGAATTCTCTTCAGTTGCTTCAGGTAGGACTGGTTGGAGAGTGTATCACAGTAGGACATGAAGTCCACATCCACATGGTAACCGTACGGGCAGCATGTGCACTTCCCATCTATGAATGTCACTTGCTGGTCCGTCATCTTGTAATCAGGGCTCACATCTGCAACACAAATGAAGTTGTTTTTTGATTGGTGTTATTTTCATTATATTTCGATGTGTGTATCTGTTTTGTTTTGGGTTTGTTTGTATTTTTATTTTTTTTATCAAATTGTTAATAAATATTACTATCTTAGAATATATTTGTTTGTTTATTGAAATAATGATCAATGCTAATTTACATAAATAAAGCACAAACTCTATTTTATTCTCAAGTTTCCTGTGTGTAGATACACTCAGTCATAACTAATTAGAGACAGGTATTTTTGCATTTTGACTTTCTTGTTATATTTTTGATACAATCAAATTAATCAATAACTAGAGCACAATTTGTGTCTTTTCTATCATTTTGGATATAAATATTGCCCTGAAATCTCCAGTCACAGACAGAAATTTTCCTCAACATCAAACTAGATCCCCATTCAATAAAACAAAACAAAAAATACAATCAATATATGCTGCGCTTTCAATTCCAAGAAACAAGAGCTAAGATAAACCAATCTTTCCTGTAAACGACCCATCTTTATTTTCAATGATTCATCCTCTGATCAAATAAAGCAAGATGGAGCCATTTTTTATTTACTACATTGCCATATAAATTAAACTAGAATTGTGTCCAGAGGACACTGATGCCCCCACCCGTTGCATTTTCCAAAACAAAGGCCAACACCCAGGAGCTCAAGTCATGTCCTGAGTAATATATCCAAGAAGTTTAAAGTCTGTAGCACAAATACCTTCAGAGTTACCTGTGTCAGAGTTTTGGGATGGACGGACGGACAAAGACAAATCTATATGCCTAACCTTTTGGTAGGGGGCATAAAAATACGGGACGGATGGACGTACATACGGACATATGGACAAAGGCAAATCTATATCCATTTTTGGTGGGGGCTTAAAAAAAAATAGACAAACATCCCAATCATCAGGGTTTTTTTTCATTCTTTTTCAGCGAACATACGTTCATGTGTCTTCCCTCAGGAAAATATTTGCAATTTACCCCACAATTTTTCTTTCCCCATGAATCCCCAATGTAAAGAAAGTGGCTATATTCCTCCCAAGATGGGTTTATTTTTCTCCTAAATGGAAAAATCATATGCTTTTTTATCCTTTAAAAAATGACTGGCCATGCACTTTCCCAAAATTAGAAAAAAAAACTTACCATCATCATCATAATCATCATCATTAACCGTCAAGGTGTATTACACAACATAAATATTAGATATTTCAAAAATTTCAAACTGAATCCAATATGTTTATCAGTGGTTACATTAATTACAGAGTAAATTGAACACCAGTTACAATAACAGTTACTGATAACTGGTTGTTGTTGTTTTTTAACTCAAATCAGCAAAACAAATCAAACCACTTCACTACCTGCATGATGAATTACTGTAACAGAATACACTAAATCCTCAAACACAGCCTCCAAAATGTTCAAAATGGTAACCAAATCAATCCTGCTCCAATGTCACAAAATTACCCCAAAATTCTGACACGTCTCTTTCACAAGATTCCTGAATAATCCAGAAATTCAGAACTTGTCCCGACCAAACTAGTTCAACTTTCCCCTAATCCTTCAGCAAAATGCCAGTTTCTTCCCAGCCAAATTCAATTTTGATCCATGCTAAAGTACAAGGCCCCAATAAAGTATGTGAATGTTCTCGCTTCCAGCCGTAACCGATCAATCCTGTCTTTTGAAGAAGCTGACAACGCATCCTATGTCCATATACACTCTTGGGGGGGACCAACCTTCCCCAGAAATACTAGAAAAGGTCATTAACAAACTAATCTTAAGTCATCCATCATCTTTGCTATTAACACTTCATTCCCTTTTTTTTCAAGCCCATTCCCAATAAACAATACAACTCATGCTTGAGTAGCAACCCCTCATAATAATTACAGACTTGTGTATATTTAATAACTAGCCAGAAACAGATGGGCATGACCTGATAGATCATTCAGTCTACATAGACATTAAATCACACCTGGTTCCTCCGTCAAAGCCTTTATCAACTTTGTACTCAAATTAATTCTCCATTGTAAGTGACCTGCTTGTTTGGAGAGCTAATTCCATGCCTTTTTCATCAGGCTCACAGAGGTTCAAACAGAATACTGGTGGTACAAACCACACCCCTAACACTACCCAGACATTGATTTAACCCTTTCCCTCATATAGACTCATTTTGATGCACTCAATAGGTACCACATAAAGCCTGATCTGCACAAAACCACAGTTAAACCTTACCAAATTTAATTACAAAATCCTCATTTCCAGACCACTGAGGAGCAGCAAACAGCATAAAACCTGATCAGCCTGCGAGTTACTCGCAGGCTGATCTGGTTTTATGCTGTTCGATAGGTCTTTTCATGGTGTCCTCTATGAGGGAAAGGGTTAATGATAATATACAATTCAATTGTTAAAACACTTGCTGTAATTATACCACTGTGATATATATATATCTGTTGCTAATGTCACATGAAAGTTTCAATTTTCAGGAGAAACAATTCAATTTCTACAAATCATTTACAAACATTCTCTATTACTTACTGTGGGTGCATACAGATTGGCATTTTATTTATTTGATTGTTTCTCAAAACAATAATAAACTCAATACAATAGAATATTGAAAATTGGCATCCATGTTAAAAGTCAAATATGACCTTTTAGAAACAGGGACAGTTCCACAAATTCCACAAATAAAAAACCGATCTAGGACAAACACATACGCCTTAACCAACCCCTCCGAACATGAAAAACACAAAGATACAAGAAATGTATTCTACAACTTAAAAAAAATTTCAATGTCACCTGAAGATCAAGGTCAAAAGTCCATAGCTATTTCAATGTAAAGGTACTATCCTCAGACATTTAATGTGACTATGTGCAAATCTATAAAGAGATCTTAATGCTCACCTGAGAACAATTTGCTTCTAGTGACCAAGTTTTGGATCCAAATGCATGTAATTTGAATAAATGACTTGGTAAACAAGTCAACCAAGAAACATCAAGGCCAAAATTTTCAAATCCAGCCAGAAGTTTTGAGAGAAAATTTCATAGTGAACTCAAAGAGAAAATTAGCCCCATCCCTGGCAGTCATATTTTCAATTGATCTAAATAGTTCAAACAGTCTTCATTGAGGATTATTCAAGATATATTTGTGTCAACTTAATTCAGAACTAGTCAGTACCAACTGACAAGAAGAATTTATATGTTGTCACTAAATACAATATCATACAGGCTGTTGATAAAATCCTCTGGCAGACATGTGTTTGTTTTCTGTTTGAGTTAAACGTCCCATCAACAGTTTTTCAGTCAATTGGAAACTATGTCTACTTGAGACAGATATAGTGCTGCCAAACTGCAGTATGATGCCATAAACATGTGGCCTGATACCACACCTAGTCACATTATCCTGACAATGGGCCAACCATTCCTGGAACTACCCTTATATGCTGAGCGCCAAGCAAGGGAGCTATACCAGTACTATTTTTTATGACTTGTACGTTGCAGCCAAGGATGAAACCCATGACCTACCGCTCCCTAGGTAAACACTCTAACCACTCGGCCACCAGGGACGGTTTGAACAACTTTAAATTGGGGATTTTTGCGTATTTTTTAGCAGTTTAGGAGAAAATGAGCTCATGCACAGGTGACCTAACAACGTTGCAAGCAACTTTGTTCAAAAATGGCCGGAAAAAGTATCTTAAGTTCTGACATTCTCATAGGCATTTTATAGTAAACTCTACCAGAGCCTGACTTTAAACTACACTGTATACATGTATCAGGTACATATATTAACTTTTTATCATATGTTATTCAATTGCTCCAGAAAAAAAGTTTACCTCTTCGTTTGAACTCGGCTGTAGTTTTCTCTCGACGGACAGGTGGTGGGGACAGAGTACCAGCAGGTGAGGACCCAGGCGACGACCCAGAGAACGAGTTATGTGATGCATTTCTGCTGGTCACCGTCTTCATGGTATTTGATTTCATCTCTGGATTGTTTAAGGTTATGGTTTCTGTTTTTCGCGTTATTGATGTCGACTGCATTTTCTGTGACTGATTATGTGATTGTGATTCCCTGTAGAACTCTGCCGTGTTGTAGTGGTCGATTGCCTGCGGTTTGGATTCTAGAACCCCGTTCTCCGACTGCAAGCGTCTCTCCCACATCTGCGTCTGACTTGCGCCCGAGTTATACCCACTTTCTGACATTCCCCTCTTGGCGATGGGGTCTAACTTGATTGGTCGTAATTCCGTAACGTGGATCTCTGTTGTGAGTGGATGGAACTCTTTCTTGACCGTCTGCTTCATTTCCTTCATCTCAGCAGTTGCAGTCTCATTCTTATACATAACATGGCTGTCCAGAGTCTGGTAGGGCCGATCTGGACGCCCCTCCAAAACAAAAATCTTCTCTAGGTGAGCCATTTTGCTTGATTTTGGATCCTAATTGTGATGATTTAGTGACTAACCATATTTAGGGAATCTGAAAATAGAAAAGGAAACTTATTAATCCATTAGTCTTATATTTCTTTAAAAAGAAAAGAGTATTTGTTTTTTTTTAATATGACCCAATTAAGTGAAATTATTTCCATGACATATTGTTTTTATTTTCTGAAAATATAATTATTCTAAACACAATAAAGATTAATTTCCTACATGATCAAATTTTACTTTAGTAGTTTATTATGCAATGAAAAATATACGTTCCTGAACACACTAATACAATGATTATAAACACTGTACAAGCTACACTGAAAATAAGCATCACAAATTCAACACTTTCATTCCTCAAGGATCTCCATTAACTTTCCCAAATCCAAAAACCCTGAGCTTAAACAAAATACAAAATGTTCAATAAAAGCATAATTCTACAGATCATTCCTGACATGGCAAAACCTTTCCATGGAAGAGAACAGCAGAAACTATTTTCATACATTCTAAAAATATTTCCAGAATAGAGAATAACAAAAGCACTTTTGCCGTTCATCATGATCATTTTGCTAAATTTTACAAAAGCTAAACCTGAGGGTTCCAACTTAGAAGCCAAGACAACCAATTCAGTCTTTATTCAGCTGTGGAAACTGCAGAGAAAACAATGCATGATTAAAAAAAAGACAGAAGTAACCGATCTTGGGCATTAGTCTTTCTAAGAATGGCTTGCAGAAACCAAGCAAAAGATTTTGCAGAAAATAGATTGATTGCCCACAAAGAATATTCGATGCATCTCAACTAATTAAATAGATGATTTCAAAAATATCTTTTAATCCTAAAAACTACTGTTTGAAAAATTCTGTTTTTTTTTCTCTTGAATTAATTTCCAATTAAATATCTCTCCCTAACCAGGGTTGTACTTGTTTTGTCTGCAACAAGGGAGAACAGCAGTCTACTTGATTCATGTCAAGCAGCAGCTGTTTTGCAGAAGTTCTAAACATTTTAAACTGTGCAACAATCAATATTCAAATTTAACAGCAAGGAAATTTTGATTAATTTTCTGGTTCTGCTTAAATTACATCAAATCACTCCCAATCACTGAAACTCATCTCATTTAAGACAGCCAAAGTCTGATTGTATTAAAAAAACAAAACAACAAGAATCACGTCAAATGATGTGGATCCATGTTGTGTTGCCCCAGGCAAACTTAACTATTTTTAGTAACCAGTAACAGTGACCTTGACCCTACTGACCTGAAAATCAATCCCAATTTTGCTCTTCCAATAAGGTATCTATCTACTAATTCTGAACATTATATCTCACTCCTTCAAGAAGTTAACTGACGGAAACAAAAAACAACAAATTTTAGTAACATTATCATCCTGAAAATCAATCCCAATCTCTACCTACCAAATATACAGAAATCAGTATCTCTATTCTAACAGGAGATATTTGACTGAAACAAAATGTTTGACGCCAAACTGCCCTGCAGTTTTTTTAGAATAGAATGCAGTCAAGAGACATCATATGGTGTGTACCCCTTTCTAATAACCAGGATTTTTTGTTGAAAACCTGGTTAAAAAATACTCAAACTTTGGTTATGAACATTACGAAACCATCACCTAACCATAACCTCAGATACTTCTTAATACCAGAGCAACTGGTTCCACTTATTTTCAAGGCAACAATGAGTCTGATAATGTCAGTTAAGCAAAACTATACATCACCTTGGTATCAATATAAACAAAATACTATTGAATTATTCATTTTTACAAGGGATTGATTTTCCGCAGATTTTGTGTATGGTTTTATTCCTAAATATCATTTAAACAAAAACAGTTTAACCCTTTCCCTCATATAGACTCATTTTGACGCACTCAATAGGTACCACATAAAGCCTGATCTGCACAAAACCACAGTTAAACCTTACCAAATTTAATTACAGAATCCTCATTTCCAGACCACTGAGAAGCAGCGAACAGCATAAAACCTGATCAGCCTGTAAGTTACTCGCAGGCTGATCTGGTTTTATGTTGTTCGCATAGGTCTTTTCATGGTTTCCTCTATGAGGGAAAGGGTTAATTATAGAGATGCATTGTTCCGATTCATCAATGTACCACATGACCGTAGTTCTAAAGATATGTAATTTACATACCTGGGTATGAATCTGCTAAACTATTTTCAGGTTGTTTTTTTTGTCAAAATATTCAGAGAATATAGGCAGCATTCCCCCCCCCCCCCCCCCCCCCCCCCTGCCTGGAATATATATTTTTCCCCCTATTTATTTTCATTTTCCCCCCTCCATGCTTATGGCAGTATTCATACCATATTGTGTGCATGGAATCCCTGTCGCAGTGTCTTTCCAAATGTTATATACTTTATGAAACTGTTCAAACAATTGTTATATCTTTGCTCTTTTATGCAATATAACATCATTAAATAACAGTTTAATACAATAAAAGGCCTGCATTATACTTAGTAGAAAAATCCCCCTTTTAGCTAGTCTCCCCCATCCCCCCCCCCCCCCCATGGGCCTGGATCCCTTTTCCCCAAAAGTAAAAAAAAACAACTGATACCAAAAGGTCAAGAGCATTTTTCATTAATTGTAAAGTCCTTGGATAATTCTACAAACACCCTCCATGTATTTACTTTACTTAAAGGTTCCGGAGGATATTTAACCAACTGTTCCAGTACAATTAGAGTACTTTCCCTTGTCTATGTGTTTTAAAATATCATCCAATGAAAAGCACGGTATGGACTAATAAGAATCTTTTCCAAACAAAACAGCAAAAAGCTTAACAAAGAGAGAAAATAAGTTAACAGTCCAATATGTAATGATGCATATTACAACAATGAGACTGTTGTATTGGAAGATATCACAATACAATTTTCGGGGATGATACTCAGCCCTTTTACCATTCAACCTTTTATCTCATGGACATTTATGTATGAATTCATGACTTTATAGAATATCAATTTTCTGGAACTATAAACGGTACATATAATAATGGATTTTTCTTTGCTAGATCTGAGCTACAATACTGTATGAGCAAAATGAGAACACACTGACAGAAAATGAAAATTTAACAGTCAGGATAATTCTTTACTCTATTGAAATAATTTCACAGCCTTTATAACAGCAGACAGCTAACCAACCATGCTTCAGCCATCTTGTACAATGTTTTCACCCACTATCAACATCACAAAACTAACATTTTGCGACTTAATGTTAGGTGCACTTAACAGAAGGATTCTGGCAGATGTTCAACTCTCTGCAAATGATGTCAGGAAAAAAGCAATTTATGCCACACTTATATATCCCTGTAAGTGTGCTGCCAGTGTATTATACAGATACTCTGCAGCAAGAATCTAATGGTAGAAGACAACCTTGTTCAGAATTATTGCAAATTTAGAAATCTGTGTTCAGACTGAACCATTTCATTTTTTTTCAAGAAATAAAAAGTCACTCTGAGCAATGACTTTACTGATCTTTATCATAATTATAGTAATTTTTCTCCTGATATTTCAATGCACATCAATCAACAATTATTTCTCTTCGTGTCATAAAAGATTTAGTGAATTGGCACCAGCAATTTTCTTATTTTTTTGGGAGTGTGTGTGTGTTAAAGTCCCATCAACAGTATCTTATTCATTTGGAAACAGTGGGTTGACGTTCCACCCACAGTATTTCAGTCATTTGGAGACTTGAATCTGTCTATCTGAACAGACATAGTGCTGGACATTCCCTAATATGCTCAGCACCAAGCAAAGAAGCTATGCCAGTACCATTTTTTATGACTTTGGCTACTGAAGACTAAAAAGCTAATTTTTGGCTCCATCTTTTCTATCACAATTTCTACTTAAGGTGGGTCACCCATACCATACACAATTATGCTCACCTACTTTTCTATGTGTCAGCTTTTAAACTTTTCATGGGTGGTAAACAGACCAATCTCAGTATTACCTCCAATAGTCTAGAGAGCTAATTTCTCCCTTCTTCACCGGAGATTCCCTCATCTTAATATCCCTGAGTAAACACGTCCTACTTGATAATGCAAACATTATTCCTCCTAATGTCATTCCTATCAAGGATCGACCCAATATCATAACCACCCCCACAACTACTGCATTCAAATCCTGTCTATGATACTTCATATCAATTTCTGAATGGCCAAATGTGACAGCCTAAAATACCACCAGATTAACTCTCTCCGCAGTATGTGGGACTTCGCCAATATGTAGACTTCTAAATGTCTCCCAGTTAGGTAATCTCCTTCGCTTTCAATCCTGTCTTTTAATCAATTGATTCAATCCTTGATTTCTAATCTAAATTTTGTAGCAGAGTTTCAAAACAATGCTGTGAGGAATTTATTTTCTGGGATGTTCATCTCTGGAACCTAAAGCTGTTCAAAACAGATCAACCTATTTCTAGCATTAAGATTTCAACACAGGTTCTCACAACTTCAATTTCATGGACAAGTACTTTTTTGCAATAGGCTTACATAAGGGTGCTTCTAAGTCCATGAAATCATAGCCAAGCACAGAATCCAAATAAAGTCAAAATGATCATGATACGGTATATATTTCTTGTGGCAATATAATTTCTAAGAAATCTATAACAAAAACATATACCATCCCACAAAAGGGCATCTACATACAGTGATTTGAAAAAAAAATTCTATTATAACAAGTAACTGGTGTTGTATGCAACACATAAAGTCCCCTACCGGCTCCACCTTGACTCAATATGGTAATCAATCCCATTTTTTGCCATATTTTCACTATTTCCGTTACCATAGCAACCACAATTTTAGTCGAAGAACAAAAATAAAATGAAGTGCATAATCTACACATTGCCATCTAGTCATATACCAAGTTTCATCAAGTTTGCTTGCTTAGTTATCGCGGAACCCATTTTTGCCATATTTCACTATTTCCGTTACCATAGCAACCACAATTTTAGTGAAGAACAAAAATAAAATGAGTGCATAATCTACACATTGCCATTAGTCATATACCAAGTTTCATCAAGTTAGCTTGCTTAGTTATCGCGGGGTCCCATTTTTGCCATATTTTCACTATTTCCGTTACCATAGCAACCACAATTTTAGTTGAAGAACAAAACTAAAATGAAGTGCATAATCTACACATTGCCATTTAGTCATATACCAAGTTTCATCAAGTTAGCTTGCTTTGTTATCGCGGGATCCCATTTTTGCCATATTTTCACTATTTCCGTTACCATAGCAACCACAATTTTAGTCGAAGAACAAAAATAAAATGACGTGCATAATCTACACATTGCCATCTAGTCATATACCAAGTTTCATCAAGTTAGCTTGCTTAGTTATTAAGTTATCGCGGGATCCAGATTTGAGCGGACAGACGGACGGACAGACGGACGGCAAACCTATAGTCCCCTCCGGTGTAAACACCGGTAGGGGACTAATTATGTCATGTTGAAGTTTATTTATTTGCCTAAATATTGCAAAAACTAACCTACATCAGAAATGTATACAAAATCAGGTCATATGAGTTTTATTGGCCATTTGGGTATTACTCTTTACATTAATAATCAGAAATCAGAGAGTCACTCAACTAATCAAGTTAGAAATCCAATATTGTTAGTGAGTCAGATAGATTTCAGTTGTAATAGTATGGATATCTAACCGGACTCAAGTAATGTTACACAGAACTTATAAGCGCCCCAGACCTTGACTGAGTTTTGTTTACAATAAATTAGAAAATAGACCTTGACTGAATTTTGTTTACAATAAATTAGAAAATAATTGGGTATTTGTAAATTTCTTAATGTGTAGCTGGGCACAATTTCAGACCAATCTGCTCCTAAATTCATCAGTACACATACCTGCATGAAAACAACATTCAATACTCTTAACCACTTGTGTAACAACTTCATAAGTCAAGAGAACAACCAACCCAGACATGATCACCTTACAACCAATCAACCAGGATGTGAAGCAGAAACTGTTCAGGACTTGCAAATTCCCACATGCATGTTAAATATGACAGTCGGTGTCACAATGTACAATAAACTTTTTATGCCCTTTATGACACAGGAGACCCTATAGTTAACTTTTAACAATTGAAAGGTTGAACTCATAACACTGTGAATGCCATCTATACTTATTCCTGCTTGTTTGCTCTGTACATGGCCAGTGTTTGAACAGCCGTGTGCGGAAGTTAGTACAACAGAACTATATTTGGCAATGGTTTATCTAGCAGCAGGAAATATTGGAATCATGAGTTCAAAAATCAGAAAATGGATTGTCCTGTACCTCAAGAACTGTATACCTATTTGTACATGTATCCTGGAACATTTTAAACACAAGCCAGGAATGTCTGGAGTCCCAATCCAAGGGAAACCAAAAAACTCAGATATGCCTGGAAACCATCACAACCCAGATATGCCTGGTCTGACAATCACTACTCAGATATGCCTGGTCTAACTATCCCTACTTAGATATACCTGGACAAACTATCTCTACTCAGATATGCCTGGTCTAACTATCACTACTCAGATATGCCTGGTAAGACCATCACAACTCAGAAATGCCTGGTCTGACAATCACAACTCAGATATGCCTGGTCTGACCATCACAATTCAGATATGCCTGGTAAGACCATCACAACTCAGAAATGCCTGGTCTGACAATCACAACTCAGATATGCCTGGTCTGACCATCATCACAATCAGATATGCCTGGTCTGACCATCACAATCAGATATGTCTGGTCTGACCATCAATACTCAGATAAGCCATAGAACACAATGTCTACTGATAAAATTATTTTATTTAACACCATGTCTAAGAGTCACTTGTGAGACATGCCATAATTATCCTGACCAACCAGTCCTGGAACTACCCTTAAATACTGAACACCATGCAAAAAGATATATACCAGCACCATTTAACTTAACAATTTTGGTATGTAAGGTAAGGGATCACACCCACGACCTCCTGGTTAGGTGTCAGAAGCTATAACAACACGCCTACTGATGCAGGTACAAAACTGATTAATCTGCCTGCTTGACAAAATAGATTTCACAAAGATGGCAATAAAACCACACATATTTATCAGTAATTGATTACAACGAGAACAGATAACTTGGAATGTCACAATAGATCATGCCAGGCTGGCAGTTTAATATGAGTGTTTACATGATTTTAAATGGGTACAAAGCCCTTATCCACTTGAAGGTTCAAACATGCAAATTCAAGTTGATAAGGGAATGGCAATGGAAATTAGTGGAGCTCTTCTTCACAACAATTAATTAATACAAGTAAATAATGATTTAGCCGTCAGCCCTTTATTTATAAAACCCGTAATCTTGAAAAAGCATGAATAATAATGTAAGAAATTTTGAAACAAAGAATGATTCCTAGACTATACCTATAAGTTTAAAGTAAATTCCTACCTTTATACTAATTAAATCTCAAATTACACTAGCTGTTAATAGCTTAAACAACCCTACAACTGACTTGATTACTATAAAAGTGATACAAACATTACATGGCAAGACAAAAATGTTGCTTCAGTGACCTGACAACAAAAACTTGACCAAATAAACATGACCCAGTGCCAGCCAGACATCCTGTCTAGCTGTTAAAGCTTGACCAGGGTCACAGGAGAAGTGAAAAAAATCTTGACCAGTCATAATAAACAACCGTTGACACATTTAGATATCATTTAGATATCACAGTAATACAGTCTTTAACCTCACACCTGTTGTTTATCTTTCCTTTTTTATCTCTTAATGATAGTGAATAAAATATCTCTCTTTGATGTTCACTAAATCTACCTCTTTCCCTTTGATCTACCATACCTACCAAAAGATAGTATACATACATATAACTTGACCATTTTATTTATTCAACCTTGCAGAAGTTCTTAATCCAATGTATTTCACCTCACTGAAGTCAAGTAAAGCCACATTGTTTAATGGTTTACAACATGTAGGCTATCAACATTTTAGACTGCCTTTGTGACCAGTGCAGACTAGTATCAGTCTGCACATCTGTGCAGTCTGATCATGGTCTGGCTCTGCACTGTTTGCTATTCAGTCATTTTTTCTGCACCCCCCCCCCCCACACACACACATAAACAACTACTGACATAGTCCAAAATAAGGAAAGGACAAGTCCAATTAAGAAATTTAGCATGGTAAGTGTTGAAGAAATGACACATACTAAACCAGTAATTTTAATGAACATGCCAACTTGCATATAATTACTTAATAGCTGACCAGGTTTTCATACAGTTAGCAACTTCCCAATACCCTTGTTATATCAGGCTTGGGCAATGATAGGAAAAAGCTTTGATAAAAGGGTGCCATGGTCCGTTGAAACATATACCTGACTCAAGATCTGAAACCCCATTTAGAGGAAAGATTTTTCAAGATCTTCCTTGGCACAAAGTACTGGTCCAACACAGGAACCATCAGGGGGGATTAGTAAAAGTTGTAATAACTATTGTTTCCCAATTGACATAAAATAAGTTTAAACTAAAAAGCTCTGATAGAGCATTGCGGCCATGCAATGCTCCTTGGTCTAGTATACAAGAAATAAATAAAATTGATCAGTTCTTATGCAGACTGCTGTTCAAGCAAACTATCAGGTTCTAATACCAACAGCCCTATCAGTTTTCTCTCCAACATCAACATCCCTCCGATGTCTATCAATCACTCACCCGCCATTAATTAATGAACAATCCCACTTAAATAAATAGATCAAGTTTCCCACTTAAACTGCCATTAAAGGTTGATTACCCAGAACAAAGGCCCAGCTCCCCCTTTCACAACTGCTCCAGAACATGCAGCTTTTTCTTTATAACCCCATTGTTAACATATAATACTGCCCCATTTTTCACAAATTTAGTATTAACATCTTGTGAAACATTACCCCTCTTTGTTATTTCTTTTGATATA
>CM037777.1:100959846-101009846 GCA_021229015.1 Solen grandis | reverse complement strand
ATATCTCTCCCTAGAAGCAACAGTATATCTGCATTTGGATCAATTTCAGGGATACAACTTGCTATATCCTTAGGTGTTGGGATTTCTTCGCGCGAATTTGGCAGTTGATTACATTCGATCAGAGTTGGGGGATTCAAAGTATGACTTCGATCATGCGCTTCGATGATGAAACCATCAGCTTTCCTTCCAGACGTGTGCATGCTTCCACCACAAGATGATAACAGGTAAGTTACAGTGTCACTCTTACAACCAAATATGTCAAAAAACTTTGAGCCAGCCAGTGACCGATTTGACTGATCATCAACGACATGTTGACCGCACGCTGCGGACTGTTTTCAGGGTAAACGCGCACAAGAAGAGTTTTGGCACAAGACTTTCCATTGAAGGAATCACCACAAATCTGAGTGCAAGCTGAGATGACGTCTCTAGACGAGCTCTGGCTCTCCCCGCCATTCTGTCGCCGCGGTGGAATGTCGACATGCAGAGCAGTAGGATGTGTAGAACTACTGCATTCTTCACATTTAATTTCAGATTTACAGTCACGTTGTTTATGAGAACGCGATTCACAACACTTGAAACAAAGGTTTTTCTCTTTCAGAAATTTTCTTCGCTCTTCAAGAGATTTGTGCCGGAATCCTCTGCACTTGTTTAATGTATGGTAAGTATTGTGTAATGGACACTTTTTGTCTTGAGAATCTGTTTCAGGCTGAACAACTTCTATTTTCCTTGCTGTCACATTAACAAGCTTGTCTTTACAGCGTTTACTCTGAAAGTCTACCTTTGAGTCCACAGAAAAGGTGAATGCTGGATTGTTTCTTACACGGGATTGTTCACGAATAAATGAAACAAACACAATGAAGGGTGGGAATGGTACCCTGTGTTCCTGCATATAACTACTGGCAACACTTGTCCATTTTCCTTGAAGGAAAATAGGAAGTTTCTTCACAATAGGTGTCACACCGGTGGAACTGTCAAAATATGCAAGTAAACATGCATAATTTACATTTTCTTTGGCAGATTCAATTTCATCTAAAATGTCTGAGAGATCATACAGGCGGTGCATGTCTTTATGAATTGTCGGAAACGCGTCCAATTTTGACTTTAGAGCCGCTTCCATCATTTCTGGGCAGCCGTACCTTTCGTCCAATCTTGCCCAGCTCCTTGACAGAGCTTTCTTCGGGTTACACGAGTCAGCAACTTTGATACTAATCATGTGACGCTGTGATGAAGGACCTGACCACTTAATAAGAAGGTCCATTTCTTCAGCAGGGGTAGCTTGCAGTTCATGCATGATTGTTTTGAAGCTATTTTTCCATGTAGGATATAATTCTGGTTTATCATTGAAACTTGTAAGGCGCGACAACAATAAGTCCTTCTTCAACAAATATCTTGTGAAGGCAACTAGAATGGCATGAGACTCTTCAACACTTTCTTTTCTATTCCTAATTTCTTCATTTTGAAACATTTCATTGTCAACATTGTTAAACTTAATGTCATTCGACAAGGGCACACTTCACAAATACGCCCGCGTCCGCTCAATGGGAGTCTCTTCTTCAAGATCTTTTAAACTACAATCATCTTCCTCTAAAGCCTTGGCTTCTGCAGACAATTCAATGGATTCACGTTTAATGTTGAGCAAGTTTATTTCAGTATCCATATTTACATTTTCTTTCTCGGTGATCGCCTTCTGTACAATGAGATCCGCTTGCCTTCTTTTTAAGCGTGCTTCGTCCTCTGCAATAGCAAAAGAAGCTTTGAGAGCTTCAGCCTTGGCACGTTTTTTAGCTGCAATAGATGATAGACTGTGATGTGAAGATCTTGAGGACCTTGTTTGCTTTGAAGAGGTTGAACAATTTTCTCCAAATTCAATTTCTTGTATTTTCAGAGTTAACTTTCTGATAGCAGAATCTATCAAAATTCTAAAACCACACAACTGTCTTTGGAAACGTTCCCTTTCATCATTACTTTCAACCGAATTATGTCTGTTCAGGAATTCAATGTATGAACTGCAAATCTGTTCAAATTCAACAGCTCTTTTTTTTTTTTTTAAAATGCTTTTTCATTCGGTAGCTGATCAGCATCTTTCAAATGAGTGTCAATCTCATCCCACTTTTTCGGCGTAGCTGTATAATTTCGATTTCAACTCGCATCTTAAACCAATCAAATGTACGCTAACAGCGGTAAATAATTCTAAGCTGAATAAAAGGACTCCTGTTATTGGTTAACGCATCGTTATGGACTATAAAATTACTGTAAATAAGAGGTGCAGCTTGTATATATCATTCAGCTTGGTGTTATTACTTTTCTTTTTGATGTAAACATGAAAATGATTTCAGTAAGTTAAATACAATCCTTTTCCATCAATTGAGGAATGCTACTTTGTGAAAATGATTTAAAACAACAAAAAAGAATCCACCGTGTTATGACATGAAACCCCTTAATTACTATGTATATTGAATTCTTCCAGCCTGCCGAGATGCTCTCATTGAAAATTAATTCGCCAAAACCAAAACAAAACTTTTTTATAAAAATTTAAAAAATATAATATTTTTAGAGCGTACTAAATTTGTTGTGCGTCGGTCTTTCGCGCGCTTTTCTTTGGAATGTTCTAGAAGACTGGAAATCTCGTTTTTCTTTCATCCTACGCCGAATATCTTTTTAGCTCACCTGAGCACAACGTGCTCATGGTGAGCTATTGTGATCGCCTGTCGTCCGTCGTCCGTGCGTGCGTCCGTCGTCAACAATTTGCTTTAAACAACATCTCCTCATGAACCGCTGAAGGGATTTTGACCAAACTTCACAGGAATCATCCTTATGATGCCCTCTATCAAAGTTGTACAAATTATTCAGATTGATTAAAAAAGTAGGTCACAGGAGCTAAAAATAGATTTTAAAAATGCAAACTTTGAAAATCTTCTTCTGCAAAACTGCAAGGCCTAGAGCTTAGATATTTGGTATGTAGCATCATCTTATGGGCCATTACCAAGATTGTACAAATCATAGCCCTACGATGATAAATGACCCCGCACCAGGGGTCACTTGTTTTACATAGAGTTATATAGGAAAATCTTTAAAAATCTTCTTCTATGAATCCATTAGGCCTAGAGCTTAGATATTTGGTATGTAGCATCATCTTATGGTTCATTACCAAGATTGTACAAATCATAGCCCTATGGTGATAAATGACCCCGCACCAGGGGTCACTTGTTTTACATAGAGTTATATAGGAAAATGTTTAAAAATCTTCTTCTATGAATCCATTAGGCCTAGAGATTAGATATTTGGTATGAAGCATCATCTTATGGTTCATTACCAAGATTGTACAAATCATGACCCTATGGTGATAAATGACCCCGCACCATGGGTCACTTGTTTTACATAGATTTATATAGGAAAAACTTTAAAAATCTTCTTCTATGAATCCATTAGGCCTAGAGCTTAGATATTTGGTATGTAGCATCATCTTATGGTTCATTACCAAGATTGTACAAATCATGACCCTATGGTGATAAATGACCCCGCACCATGGGTCACTTGTTTTACATAGATTTATATAGGAAAAACTTTAAAAATCTTCTTCTATGAATCCATAAGGCCTAGAGCTTAGATATTTCATATGTAGCATCATCTAATGGTTCATTACCAAGATTGTTCAAATCATAGCCAAACGGTGATAAATGCCCCCGCAATAGGGGTCACTTGTTTTACATAGAGTTATATAGGAAAATGTTTAAAAATCTTCTTCTATGAATCCATAAGGCCTAGAGATTAGATATTTGGTATGAAGCATCATCTTATGGTTCATTACCAAGATTGTACAAATCATACCCTATGGTGATAAATGCCCCGCACCATGGGTCACTTGTTTTACATAGAGTTATATAGAAAAAACTTTAAAAATCTTCTTCTATGAATCCATTAGGCCTAGAGCTTAGATATTTGGTATGTAGCATCATCTTATGGGCCATTACCAAGATTGTACAAATCATAGCCCTACGATGATAAATGACCCCGCACCATGGGTCACTTGTTTTACATAGAGTTATATAGAAAAATCTTTAAAAATCTTCTTCTATGAATCCATTAGGCCTAGAGCTTAGATATTTGGTATGTAGCATCATCTTATAGTTCATTACCAAGATTGTACAAATCATAGCCCTATGGTGATAAATGACCCCGCACCAGGGGTCACTTGTTTTACAGAGAGTTATATAGGAAAATCTTTAAAAATATTCTTCTATGAATCCATAAGGCCTAGAGATTAGATATTTGGTATGAAGCATCATCTTATGGTTTATTACCAAGATTGTACAAATCATGACCCTATGGTGATAAATGCCCCCGCACCAGGGGTCACTTGTTTAACATAGAGTTATATAGGAAAATCTTTAAAAATCTTCTTCTATGAATCCATTAGGCCTAGAGCTTAGATATTTGGAATGTAGCATCATCTAATGGTTCATTATCAAGATTTTCAAAATGGTGGCCCTTTGGAGATGAATGATCCCGCACTAAGTCTTCTCCTCTGAAACCATAAGGCCCAATGCTTATATATTTGGTGTGTAGTATTGTCAGGGCTAAAATGTTTAAGATTGAGTTATATCAGAATTCTTGTCTGTTTAAAAACCTTGTAATCAGTTGTAGCAATGGTACTCAGGTGAGCGATCCAGGGCCATCTTGTTTAAAGATATTTCTTGTTTGTGATGCGTTGAATTTGAGGGTCAGCTAATCGCTGGAATTGTTCTTGACCCTTTGTTGTCATGACCGTTAAGCGGCGCGACTGCTGTGGTGGATCCTGATCCATGGTTGTAGTCGTTTCTGGTTGTTCTTCGGTAGACATGATGAATTCCGACTGATCTTTAGATGTTGACCGGCAATGTCGATGTCTGTATGGAGGGAGTCCGCATCAGGCCAGTTGTGATCTTTATACTGTAAAGTCCCAAGACGACTAAACGTATAACCTCTTTATTCTGGTGAATTCAAGGTAAAAAGCTGGAAATATACAAAGAAAAAGCACACTAAGTATATGACTAGAATAAAACATCATACATAGATTTCTTAAGAATAATATGGACGACCAATATTGAACCAAAAAAGGAAATCATATTCATATACATCATTTACGCCAACTTACTGCGACATCACATATGTTTAACATCAGTCTATCGAATAACACACCCTTATTTCCACTTAATAATCAAATCGGTCAGAAAATGCAAGACAATAGAAACGAAAGTAGAATCGCTAGCCTCGTGCTATAAAGCTGAACTACGACCTTCAGTATTCCAAAACATATCGATGCATGAATAAAATAAACACATGCACATGAAACAAAAGATAATAAGTGACTTTAAAATATGATTTATCAGGTCTATAATTATATCTTACATCGTGATAGGCCACAACTTGCCTCCAGAAAAGTCAGTTTTCATAAAAACAACAATGGCGGGAGTAAAACAAGGAACGATAACTCTGAAAAGACTTAAACAGTAAAACCAAGAAAGACAACTCTTGTCAGGTAACGTCACATCATGCCTGCTTCAGAACATGAATGTCAAATTCTTTTTTTGTAACAAAAAGTGTTAAAACTGAAAGCAATTCCAATTTTCTAATCTACCTATTACCATCATCCTTTGATTATAAGCCGCAGTTTGTTTTTCTCCAAATTTTATCAACTGAAACTGTACATGCAGCTTATATATGTAATAGCATATTTTACCTTTTACCCAAAATATCTACTGAGAATCGGTCTTTTTTACAAGTGCTGCCATTTTGTTTACTATTCTACGAATTTGTGAAAAAAATCCAGCCTATCAGCCAATTACAAGTCGAAATTAAATGGGGGAGGTCAAACAGGGGGATGAGGTGTCACTTTGACACTGTGTACCAGATTTATTAATACTAACTTGACATTTATCCGACATATTTGAGAATGTATACAGGTGGCATGATTAGCTGAGGTAGTGTACTGTGTTTAGTATGGGTTAAGACAACTTAAAATTTCACAAAGTGTAAAAATTATGGGTTATATTATGTCCACGACTTATATGCTATTTTTGGCATTTTTTTCCGATTTGGGATAATTTTCGGGATGCAGTTTACCCATGAATGCTGGCTTAAAATCAAACTACGATGGTTATTATGATGATAATATTGTTATCATTAGAAAAGTTATATCAAGGAAATAATCCTATTTTTTTGTTGAAATTTACCTGGTGCTTCACAGCAGTCATACAGATCAATATCTGTAAAGTCTGTCAGTTGTATTTGAGTTTGTTGGCCTTCAGTAACATCATTGAAATCAGGATCCATGATGTATGGATCGGCATCTGTATCTGCGAACTGAATAGCTGGATTATCAGGAAGGAACTGTAAAATAAAACAATATATACTTGAATCAGGAAATTTAAATAAGGAGCTACTATATTTTTGCTGAGAGGTACTTGAGTTTTGAAGAAAGAGGTCATCTGGGCTTTCAGTCTAAAATGGTTCAGGACAAAGCCTGCAATATAGATTGAATCCTTATAAATTTGTTATTTTTACAGAAGTTTGTACGTTTGTGTTATAGTGTATGATCAAGATCCCAGTTTGACAAATATTAGTGGTGACTATTGTTGCAAAATTTGCTATCATGAGAGTTAAGGCAACTATCACAATAGTTAAAAGACAGTCTGACATACTATTATGATAATATCATGAAAGTTGTGTATATTTAATTTTTCTTTCTTCATTAACCGTCACATTACATGTACTTGTTAAATGGGGAAATTAATAAAATAGCATTTAACATATAGAACATTCATTTCCAGGGGACACAAATAAAATAAATGCTTCCAAATGGCAGAATTCATTTTATGGTAAATGACACATTATGCTTAAAATAGCTCTCTTTCATGAAAAAAAAACATAGTTTTGTCAAGAATTAGTAAAATATCAGCCAGAAGAATGAATGAAAACTGAAAGTAAGCTAACTACAGAAAATGACCATAACTGAGACTTCTATTGATGATAGTTATTGGTTTGAAATCCAGAACTCCAGATATTTTTTTCCCAAAGGAGTGATCACTACATAGTTTCATGACCTAAAGCATTAAACACAAAGAAAACAATAAGATGTTTCTCTATTGAAATAAAACAATGAAATTAGCACCACTTGTTAAAAGTCTTCAAGATAGGTATATCTACTAGGGATAATGCAGTCTTGATCAATGCTTTTACAAACGATTGAAAAATCGAAGTGCTACTTTTCTCTTCACTCATCAAAAATAAACCTAAGTGGCTGATTCTGTATCTGACTTTGGTTTTCAACATTCCTACATTATTATGGTAGAAGTGTTTACAGATGAATACACGATACTTACAGTGCTTATAATGCAAAAATACCAAACCAGTTATTGGAATACCCACTGCACCAGTACTGTAAAAAGTTCTGCCTATTCTGGCGTCATGAAAGGAAATTTATCGGAATGCGTAAATACCTTTTATATGCGTTTTATGATGCTAAGAAAAAAAATTCAATGGATGTTTTAACATTTTTAACTGTGTAATAACACATTTACGCGTCATATCTACTGGTGCTCTGTAAATCCCTATTCATTATTGAACTATTGTGTCCATTGATATTGGGATTTATCAAGACTAACAACAATCATTACACTCGTAAAAAAATCAAATTAAATTTACAAAAAGTAATTTAAAAAGCAAATTATTCGATTGTTTGCTGGGATGTGTTGTATATGTTATGATGAATAAGTTTGCAAAGTATCATAAAGATCTGATTTACGGTTTCTGAGAAATCAGCTTAAACGCAAAGGTAAACCTCAGCTGTGACCAAACAACGGAGTGTCACAGACAGACGTAACTCGAAAATTATTTGACGGAACTGCCAATTTTTTTCTGGAATGTGTTGTCCATGTTATGATGATAAAGAGTGCAAAGTATCGTAAAAATCTGATTTACGGTTTCTGAAAAATCAGCTTAGACGCAAAGGTAAACTTGGGGTGTGACGGTCGGACGAACAGACTGACGGACAGACCGAAAAACTATATACCCCGCAACAAAGTTGGCACGGCATAAGTATGTAATCTGAGCATATGACAAAATTGGCATGTATATATTTTCTAATGTTTCGAATGAAATGGTTTTAAGGATCAACACCTTATTATTGTAGAAATCATTATCCAATATAAACATCTACACAAGTCCTTTAAGAATCAAAATCAAGACTACAAAGAGCATTTAATCAGGACGTAATGTTTGCCTATCAGAAATAGTGTGTATTTATTATTAAGAATTCAACAGTGTCCAAGAAGACAAAATACTGTTCATTTGCTCTGCAATTAAAGTCTTGTCAATCATGTTCCACCATAAAAAAGTACATTAACCAGTTACCTTATACAAGACACCATAAAAATACCTATATCAACAGCATAAAACCAGATCAGCATGCTCACAGGCTGCTCAGGTTTTATACTGTTCACTGCTCCCCAGTTGTTCAAAGATGAAGTTTTTACCATTAAATTATTTACGGTTTAACTGTTGTTTTCTGCAGGTCATGCTTTATTCAGTACCTATTGAGGGTGCTAAAAAGAGTATGTATAAAATAAAGGAATAAAATTCATTGAATAAATGAAAATTAGTCACTTCACAAACACTGGTTGGACTACATGTTAGCTGGTTGATGTTGTTGAACTTTTTTTTATACACTGATGTAACTTTAATCATGTTACCCTTGTTGTAGGTCTGCTGTGCATTTTCACCAAAAAGACAGACTTTAGCAACACTCTCTTCATCCTTGATTAGCAAAGATTTGACAGCCAAAGTACCTTCCCGTCTGTAGAGCACAGGCGATGACTTCAAAAAAAAATAATCCTACATGAAACTTGAACATTATTCTTTCCTTTGTAAACAATAACTCACACTGTTAACAGTTTTTCAGCTGAGAGTGTTTGATGGCATAAAACATTGATCAAATATACAAAATGTGAGGTATTAATCAAAAGACACTTTTGTTTCTTGTGTGCAACATTTTCGGGGAATTCTAATCAAACATTCTGGTACCTTGAAAAAGAAAATTAAAATATAAATCTTAATACAAGTAGAGGGTTGAGGGGTTGATCTTAAAATAAATAATACTGTTTTTCTTCACATTATTTAACAGAGGTCTATTAAAGCCTACTTTCCAACAGTTTTTTTTTTTTAAATCACACAGTCTTCCTTTAATTTCAAACATAATCAGCTCTATTTCCTAATTGCATTCCTAATGTGTCTTGATTTCGCAGTCTTAGCAATGGTCCATCCAAAAATAATGAGGCCAAGGCTTTTTATCAATGTTAGTAGCAAAAAAAAATAAAAAAAAATAATAATAATAAAAAAAAAAACTGAAATGCCCACCTTTGCCAGTTGAAATATATGAAAGCTGAATGTGAGTTACACTTGTTTTCCAATCCATAAGTAATGTATACTATATATATTTTCATGTGTTTTTAGCTCACCTGAGCATAGCTCAGGGTGAGCTTTTGGGATACTTGATTGTCCGTCGTCAGTCGTCCGTCAACAATTTTGATGTTTACACACTAGAGGCCACAATTTTGATCCAATCTTCCTCAAACTTGGTCAGAATGTTTGTCTTGATGATATCTTGAACTCTTTCGAAAATGGGTCAGGTTGGATCAAAAAGTAGGTCAGTAGGTCAAATCTTAGAAAAATCTTGTTTACCTACTAGAGGCCACAATTTTGATACATACGTGATATATTAAACGTGTTTACTCTCCTGCTGTGCGGGATTCACTTGTTTATAGTTTTGTGACTTATAGTTTTGTGACTTATCGTAATTTTAAGCGTCTTTAGACACCATATGACGTCTTTCGACTGTTGCGGTGTCTTTAAATCAATATTCTTTTCTATTCTACTATAGGAGAGTGTGGCATTGTGTCATCTACAACACTAGATACCCTGCAAACTTTTGGATCATCAAATAAAACATTTATACATGTTGGTATCTTTGAACACTCAGAAGAAAATAAAATTTCTGTAACAGTTCCCAATGCACCATTCACAAGGCCTCTCTCAGTAAAGATATTTCTGATCAGCAATACTCTTGCTTGAACTGCAATATAAAGAACATTGTGAACATTGCCTAAAGCATGGTCATCACTGGTTGAAAAATAGTGTGCAGCTTGTACTTTTATAACAGGCGAGTCAAGTCTTGCCAAGCAATAGTTGTTATAATCATTTACATGTTTTCTGGTGGGGAAAATGTGAAACTGTTTTGAAAAATTGATGGGATTGGTATAAAGCAAAATGAATATCTTGTTCATTTGGCAAACCAATACGAACTCTGTTTTACATTTAAAAAAAAGAAGTATTTCCATTCCCTCACATATTTTCCTTTAAGAAGATTGGGTGAAATAGATACCATAAAAGAGTATTTTTAAATGGGAAACTACCCTTAACTGGTCTCAACTGAAATTAATCTCCGACAACAATAATACTGCAACCACCAAACGGGCGATTGTCATTTCTGATTTCTGATAATCTGCGACTTATGAAGGACAGCATCTGAGAACTGACCATACTGATTTCATCAATAAAAATGGTATGAACACATGCAAATTTTTTCCTGAGATTTTTTAATGTAAAACTTGATAAAGCCGAATATTCAAGATAGTCAGACACTGATATTTTCAAGCACGAATGCAAAGTTTGCCCGTTTATATTATTAGCAGCTGTTCCAGTTGGAGCACATACAATCACAGGGTTGGAATTTGAAACTTTGGCACAAAATAATTGTAAGTATGCTACAATAATCTTTGTTGTGAAAGTCTTTCCAACCCCAGCACCACCAGTTATAAACACATGAAGTGGTAAAACTTTCTCTTCAAACTTTTTCTTAATATACTGAATGGCAATCACTTGGGATCTGGTTGCTTTTTTAAAAGCCTCATGGAATTCATTTAAAGACATTGAACAGTGAAGAGAATGTAAATGAGTATCATTTTCAAAATTACCAATTTCAGATTCTGTTTGAAAATTTGGTATAAGTGTTTGAGAACATGAATTAAAAAAAAATACTGGTTTCATTAATATGAGAAGCCTCATTATGCAAAGTGTTATCTGCAGTTGAATTACAAATGTTCAATAGATTTATTTTTCTCATTGCATTGTCTATTTGCTCTGCAAATGAAAAATGAGTGAAATTAATAGAAGTATCTAAAAGATCTCTTTTGTTTATAAATGCTTCCTCTGCATTCAAGTATGGAGTTAACAACTCATCCTCACATCTATGTGGAAGTAACATTAATAAATGGAATAGTAATAATCTTCACTAAAAGCTGGAAATTGTGGTGTTCTGATGACAAATGCATGTTTAGTTTTCTTCATCCATATATTGTACTTTGATATATATATATTCTCTCTAAAGTACTTTTTCTGGAAGGGGGTACAGTGGTCTTTTCATACTAAGGGCAAAATTTGTTAAGACTCATTTCCTGCACAGAAGTAGTGCGGCAACGATAGTAATCATAGGTATTTGTCATGAAGATGTCAGTAGAATCATTTGGTAAGCTTTCAATTTCTTCACGTTTCCTCAACATTTTGTACCGTTGACAAGGCTGTCTTGCGTTAAGGTATACAATGCGTCTGGTTAAATGTATCAATTTGAGATTTCCTAATCTATAGGCAGCCTCTAGACTGCTCAGTCGTCTATGACGCAATACAGTAAGACATATTTTGTATAACTTCACATGTTTTGGAATATCAGGGTTGCTTTGGAAGACTTCATGAATAAGAGTTCCTAAAGCATTTTTCAGTTCATCAGGCTCAGATTTACAAATATAACTACAAACATAGTAAGCAGCACCTTCTGCATTGCAAATCATTTGAATGTCCATATTTGCACGCCAATGGCGCAAAATTACTGGATTAAATGATAATCATAGTAGCATTTTTGTACCGCTTAGTGCAATAAAACTTGCCTTTATTTTTACTGGATAGATTTATGTTTGTAAATATTTTTGTTTTATCACATTCTTTCTTTGGAAATCCAAACCAACAAGAAGTCTTGAAATTACGACAACAGTATGAAGTGTGGCTATGTGTTTGCAGCTTGCAAACTAAGTGATTCATTTCAGGATCATCATTTTTATCTGGTATACATGAATGAATGGTGTTGTTGATGTATTTTTCCAGGTCATGACTAATAACAGATGGCACCTCATCGATCCATAAAGACATGTGTATGTGTGGACTTCCACGATTTTGAAATTCAACACGTGCAAAGTAATCTTTTACTTTACCTAATAGCTGTACCCCATTAAGAATGACAAATTTCATCAAACTTTTGAATCGTCTTTCAAAATGTACAGCTGTTATGAGAGGATCTTTTTTAATTCCAGAATAGTTGTCATCAGGTACGTTTTCAAAATCAACATTGTGAATACTCATGCTTAGTTCTTTCCAGTGTGAATCATCTGCTGACAATGTCATAAAAAGAGTAGGAGGGCCTAGTAATTTAAACATTGCAAGGAGGTTATAGAGCTGATTGCGAAAATAGGCAACTGTGCCACGATTATTCTTCATGAACATATATGAATTTTCTATAACCTTAGAATTTTGATTTAGATTTTTAATATCTGATGCAGACATGCAACTTCTGTTTCCAGCGCCTTTTGTCATCCTCATTTTAACATTAACCTCAGATTTTAGTAAAGCCATATCTAGTGAGACTGCTGAATGCAATAAGTATGTTGGGTCTGTTCGGAAAATACCTTTTTTATTATATAATCTGTGTTTAATATACATAGAGCGTGAGATTTGTATTTTTCTGCTGTAATTAAAACCGTACAGGCCACTTGGAAATAACCATGGAAATGCTTTTTCTTCTCCAGCATCCATTTCATAAATGTTTACTGGCTTATCAGTGATGTGGGGGATTTCAATTCTGTTACTCTGAATGAAGTCTCTAACATCTAAATTTGGAAGAGAACAGTTCAAAGGTGTTACAGAATAACAATCCATACCAAAAATATTTTCATCATTTTCAATATTTTCACAAGAGCTACTGTCACCAATATCTGCTGGAAATTCAACTTATATAATGCATTATTTTCTTTCAACCAAAGCAAGGCTTTTTTCAGTTTTGTAGGATTTGCCTCATATGTATAATTTTCATTTACCTTATGCTTATTATGCAAGAAATGGACTGTGAACAGATTGAGATCTTTTGTATTACGGGGCAACTGATTTGCGACAATTTGGACATCTAATGGCAAATTAAGAATCAAGCCTTTTTCTGCAAGTTGTCCCCCAGGTAAGACAACAGTAGTCATAAATATTTCAACTAAAGCAATAAGTTTTTTTTTTCAACTGTACTGAGACATTTTAAAACATCTGGGATTTCTTCAACATTAAGTTTATTTTGATTTGATGACATGTATGGCACTTCATGCTTCTTAATTTTTTGGTAGCAAAAGCTACAAAAATGGTCTCTTTTGCTAAACTCTTCATTTCCATTTACAGTAAGCTCCTTTAACTTATACAACTGGTCAGAAAATAAAAACCGGTCACAACATCTACAGAAATAGCTTGATCGTTCCCTTATATAACTTCCATATTCACTAACATGATGTGGATCAATCAGATAATTTATACTGTTTTCTGCAGATGTTTCAACAGTCAAAAAGGTTGCAACTGAGATGGTTTCTTCATTAGCAGTGTAATTCTGGTCAGATATCAAACTGTAGTTGTGCTGAAATGAAGGCTCATTACTTACATTATTTATGTCAAGAAAGGCATTTGCAAAATGACCTTTTTTGGTTTTCTGTACCTTTCTTTTTCTATTTGATGGAAGACAATAGTTATGGCAACTGTTTACATTTTGAGTACATGTAGAATTATCAAGTGGTAGAGACAACTCTAAACTTGTTAAATCATTCTGGTATGTTTCTACAGTTACAAATGCTGCAACAGATGGTGACTTGTCTGCTTCAATGCTTATGTTGCTTGTGTTATTGTCAAAATTCACATTACTGTTTTGCTGAAAATGATCATTATGAAAACTGTTATTTTCGATGTCAACGAATGTTTGTTTTCTTGCCTTAATTTTATTTTTCTGCATTTTTTTCGTTTATCAGGTCTACAAAAGTAATTATGAGTACTGGTTACATTTAAATCTGTTTTATGTGCATTACAATCTAATTTCTTAACAGATTCTGAATGTGTTGGTTTTTAGCTCACCTGAGCACTTGTGCTCGGGTGAGCTTTTGTGATCGCCTTTTGTCCGTCGTCAACAATTGCTTGTGAACACTTTAGAGGCCAGTTTTGGCCCAATCTTCATGAAACTTGGTCAGGATGTTTGTCTATCTCGGATGAGTTCGAAATTGGGTCATGTGGGGTCAAAAACTAGGTCACCAGGTCAAATTTTAGAAAAATCTTGTGAACACACTAGAGGCCTACATTTTTTTCCCAGTCTTCATTAAACTTGATATGAATGATGACTGCATGAATTCCGAGTGCAAATTCAGGTAGGATCAAAATGTAGGCCACTTAGTCAAATGTTAGAAAAACATTTTTTTTTCAGAATTTTAACACAGCCATCTTAATCAGGTGAGCGACACAGGGCCATCTTGGCCCTCTTGTCATAATTATGGCAAACATAAAATTTTATTCAAAACTCCTTAATTCTAACTCAAAAAGGTGTTTTTCTTCACTCCTTATATCTCAAAATATAAACAACAATTTATTAACACCTATCAATAGCTATAGGCGAAATATTTTGCTTCACAACATGTAACTATAACACGTTTTCTTTAGTGATGAAGTGTGTCGTAGAAGGAATGGTAGTCCGGGGGGATCACAACCTTCAGCTGCTGCAGGTGATCGTATTTAGTACTTTTGATCTTAAGAGGGCCGGTGTACAAGGGGTCCACCTGGTCGGTTCCAGACGGCGAAATTACATTCCTGCGTTTCGGGAGGTCGCTGTATTCTTCCGCATAGCACAGCCTGTATTGAATAACTCCATCTGGCAAGTACCTGAGGCTCCTGATGTCCGAGACCACGGGGTCACCAACCTTGTTTCCTGGACGAATAGTGTCATTGTATTTTAAGCCGTTGAAATCGCGAAAGAAGCTGTGATGTACGTACTTCACTTCGTATGGCTGTACCCGTCTGGCCTGTCTGATGCATTCTACATAATTTGAGGGTGAGTAAATGGGTCTGCGGTTGATGGAGCGTTCAATGGTACTGTGAACTGAATCAACCTCCATTTGGGTGTGACCTTTTTCCAAATACTTTTGTGATATTATTACCCTGTGTTTAACAGCTAGTCACAGAAAAGTATTTGACATTGTTACATTTCTGTTTTGATAACCACATCCGTCACTGTAGATTACAATCTCTTCGGTTTCTGGTCCGATAATACTTTCAATATAGTCGCAAATGAATTTGCCGTCAGTCCCCCCTCCCCTTCATGCCAAAAATAACACCTGACGTTTCTTGACGCTAAGTCATACAACGTGAACCTATGACAAGCCAATTTAGTTTTATAATAAATTGCTGACGCCTCAATTTTTGGGCACAGCAGTACACTCTGGACGTCCATGGTTATCACCTTTAGTTTATTGTTGGTCAATGCTTTCTTCTTATCATCATCTTTCTCAGCCCTAGCTCCTTCTTTTCGGGTTATGTGAAGAGTGTATTCTTCATTGCTGACGTTTTTAGTTTCAAATCCAACACATACGTCACATTGGTCCTTCTTAGGCCTGAACAGTGACAAGTTCATTTCATTGAATAATTTGGTCAAACGTTTTCTTCCTACTGTTGTTTGATTATTTTTTTCACAATGATGCTTATATTCACGCCCCAAGTCTGCAAACGATGTGAATACTGGTTCTAGATAACTCTTTGTAGAAGTTGATCTGCAATAATCTGCAATAATGGGAGGGCATCTTTGGAAGTAACTCGAGAAACGTTCTAGCATACTCAATCTTCTGTACATTATCATCATTCATCCTACTCCTTGGTCTACTCTCGATTTCCGTAGGCAGTCCGTTCTCATCAGCTGTGTTTGTCCATGAATATACGGTATACTCGCCAAGGTGATATCGGTATGTGAATTTCCTTCTCTCTCCACTTTTGGTTGACACTTCACAAGTAGTATAGGTATTGAGCGTGCCTAACTCACCGGGTCTAACACACTCCCTCGTTTTCTCAACTCGGGAGTGTGTTAGACCCGGTGAGCCTAGAAACTTCCAATACCTATACTACTACTCTATATTTGTGATAAAAAATAAAAAAATCACACTAATGTAAACTTTAAAAAAAAACAACAATGAAAAAAATAAAGAAAATTATGTTTTTTCTTAAACCCTTTTTTTACATTAATCCTCACTCTGAATATGGAGGAGGGTTTTCTAACGTATTATAAAAATTCAATATTATACAGTTTTTATATTTTTGGATATTATCTCCATTGCTTCTTGTCTTCCCTGTTCTATTAATTTTTGCCTTTCTTCTTTTGAATAGTTTTTTGGAACCGCAGAGTTTTTTGTTAATTGTTTAAGCTCATTATATTTTTCTAATTCATCTAATTTATTAATTTTGTTCAGATATCTCTCCATTGTTTTAAATTTGCTAACAATTTTTATAGAGGCTCCAACTCCTCCACATGTAATGGCAATAATTTCAAATGGTAATAGAACAGGAATAACCACTCCAACAATTCCTATAATTACACTAGCAGACATTAAAGCTGTGTCTACTCCATCTGTTATATTTATTCCTCTTTTATATTTTTTATATAATGCTTTACGAGTATCTCTCTCATTAATTAATGTTTTTTCAATCTCTGAGATTTTTTGTAATCTATAATTTTGACTTGGTTCCTGGAGTTCACTACGGCTGGAACTTCGTTCCACTTCCGGCTGCTCTGCACTATGGATAGTTCTATAGTCCGGTTGTGAATCTAGTATTTTACTATTTAAATCAGGGTATAAATTTGGGGCCGTTGGTTGCTTCATTTTTATATATATTATTTAAATTCAAACAATAACGAGGCAACAGTATTAACTACAGTTGTATTATCTATCAGACTAACAAAATTAATAACACTTCCAGCCTCAACTAAAAAAGGGCGTTCAAAATTATCATGTTTTGCTGTTGTTGTTTGTAAAGTAATATCACACCCACTTAAACGCTCTCCATCAACCAACACACCAACTCGCACTTCACCACTTGTCCTTTTACTCGACAGACCAATACCAGTAATATAACCACGCCTTATCACAACATAACCAACATCTTTTTCTCTACCGGCATTTCCAAATGAAAACACCTTACTTTTAAATAAATGACCTTTTATTTCAGCACTTATTGTAATGTTTTTAAGGATTCCTCTATTCTTTTTACCACAAGGTCTAATTTTGTTAAAGTGTCAAGTAATTCTCTATCTAAATTTGACTTTAAATTATTAAATAATTTACTTTCTAAATTTGACTTTAAATTATTAAAATATAAATCTATCTTACTATCATCTAGTATATACTTTTTATAACCAAATATGCTCATTTTTATAGAATAAAATTTCAGCTATGGAACACACTAAGGAATAATTTCTAAAACACAACTCATTGGTAATCCATGATTATCTATTTTTTGTCTTTTTTCATCACGAACACTTATATTTAATTCAAAAATATCTCCCATAGTTAATTTTTTATACTCTGGATTACTAAAATTTATATTAACAATATCCCCAAATGGTTTATTTTCAACCGGAATAACACCAAGAATATTACTAGGTGCACCATCAAAGAAATTGTAAGAAGTATTTATTTGTTCAAGGTGAATATATAATTGTTTATAAGGAGTTAAATCTATTGGTTGTTCACCATAGCATGGGAGGTTAATAAGAGGTGAATTTTCCAAATAATGACTCTCTTTAAATCCTAACATTTTTCTTAATTCTTTGGTTATTATTAATCCATAGGTTATATCACTAACTGAACTTATTGTTGGGTATTCTTCTGCTTTTAAACAAGCAATACCATTTTTTTCATCAACAGTTAATGTTATTCTGTTGTCAAAATTTTTAAATACATCAACTATTTGTTGAAAATTAAAAAACCATCTGAAATTATTTTTTTGGGTGGTGGGGATTTACGAATGTTAGTATCAATCCATTGTCCAATTAAATTATACCAACCTATATTATAAGTAAAACCTCCAATCCAATTTTCTTATCTCCATGTTTATTATCTATATATTGTTGTAGGTTTATAGGTTCATTAATATTGGAAATTATATGATTCATTTTATTGATAAAAAATAAATTTTATATAATTTAGATGATTTCTAAAACACAACTCATTGGTAATCCATGATTATTTATTTTTTTCCCCCATTCATCACAAACACTTATAGTTAATTCAGAAATATTTCCTATAGTTAATTTTTTATACTCTGAATTATCAAAAATAATATTAACAATATCTCCAAATGATTTATTTTCAACAGGAACAACTCCTAAGATTTTACTAGGTGCTCCATTATGAAAATTATAAGTACTATTTATTTGTTCAAGGTGAATATATAATTGTTTATAATTACTAATAATATTAGCTTTTATTTTCTCTTCTTCCATTCTTTCTCTTTCCATTCTTTCTCTTTCCATTCTTTCTCTTTCCATTCTTTCTCTTTCTCTTTCTATTCTTTCTCTTTCTAATATTTCTCTTTCTCTTTCCATTCTTTCTATTTTTTCTAACTCTTCTATTCTTTCTCTTTCTCTTTCTATTCTTTCTCTTTCTATTTCTCTTTCAAACTCTTCTATTCTTTCTCTTTCTCTTTCTAAATTTTTCTCTTTCTCTTTCTCTTTCATATTTTCTTTCTCTTTCTATTCTTTCTCTTTCTCTTCCATTTTTCTCTTTCTCTTTCTAACTCTTCCATTTTTTTTTCTTTTTTTTTTCTCTTTCTCTTCTTTTTTTTTTTTTTTCTTTTATTTAACATGCAATTCTATATGATTTTTAAATGATTCTATTACTGATTCTAAATTACCTACATCTCTTTTTTTTAAATGTTTGAGTGGAGAATTTGAAAAACCCATTATCTGAATATTTTCTATATTATACCATCCTATAGTATAATTAAAACTTTTTAATCTAATTTTCTTATCTCCATGTTTATTATTTATATATTGTTGTAAGTTTATAGGTTTATCAATATTGGAAATTATATGATACATTTTTTACTGATAAAAAATGATCCCTGAAGTTTTTAAATATAATGAGGATGTTAATTATTTACATGGAGGAGTGTTTAAAAAAAGAATATTAACATTATAAAACAAGAAATAATAATTTCATCAGATGGAAACGGAACGGCTGCTCTGCACAAAAGTTTTAATGTAGATTTCCTAATATATTGAAAAATATTTATTACCTAAAGTTACATCAGAAGAAATAGTAGAAAGGTGGGAAAGTGATTTGATGTTATTTGGCAGAATCAAATTTTAAAATTTGCTATTGGTGTTCAACTTCAGGTTGTGGAGTTGACATAAAAAATCATATAAATGCGGGAGGATTAACAGGTTCTTTTTCTTATTTCATATTTATTATCAAACAAGAAGATATTATTTGAATTATCTATTCCTCTTCCACAAGATAAAAGTTGGAATGCTTTTAATAATATTTATAACAAAGAAGCTTATGAAAGAGTATGTAAAGAGTTTAATGTAAATCCTAATGTAGATTGGAGACATAAAGAATATACAGATGGTGGTGTCTTGGATATATATATCAAAAGATTCAAATGTTTGAAAAAACTTATTTTAAGGATAATTTTCTTATGTTTTTGATTTATCTGTTTTTAGACTATATAGATTTTTTTTGGCCCTGGAGGTCCTGTTAAAGGTAAGTCTTATACAAAAAACATTTCTATTGATTATATCAAACAACCAGATGAATTTAAAAACATATGGCCCAACTTTTATTCTTGATGAGTCAAAAGGTTTTACACAAGCAGGAGTTAAAAGGGAATTAATGACCCTATAAGAATATATTTTTGGGTCTATTCTTGAGCACAATCTCAAACTAGAACAGATATTTTAGGAATAGGAAACGGCATTTTGATGCTCAAAAACAATTTTTAGTTAACATTGAAGATTGTTTAAAACAGTCTATAGATATACTAGTCAAATAACAAGATATGAAAACACATTAAAATATGCAAGAATAAAGTTGATTATGTTTATGGAATAGGATTATATTTGTTCCTAGTGATATGGAATTAAGAATTGGAACAATACAAGATTATAATAATGAAATTGTAGTTGCAGAAGAAGAAAAAATTCAAACACTTGGACTAAATAATGAAATAAATAGTCAACCTGTTCCTACCACTAAAAAGAAAAATGTTGAACTCAGTGGTACACCAACAAAAAAATCTTTACCAGAACCTACGGATGAAGTCCGGACTAGTGAACCAATTGTTTCCCAGCCGGACTCTGTCCGTAGAAAACCTAGTGAACTCATTGAAACAACGGATGAACATGAAGATGATAAAATATCTATTATAATAGGAGTATTTACAGCAGGCTTTTAGCTTTATTTATTTACGAGTATGTTCTCTAACGACTAAAAGCTGTATATATCATTCCTATAACTAAAATTAACAAAGCCCATAAATTACTACCAAACCATGCAACAACATTTCCTGTTGTTTTTAATAACCATCCTACAATAGCTCCAATAATCCCTGGTAATGCCTCTACCGCTTTTCCTGCAAGTTTTGCTAATAGTTTAGCAATATTTGATAATTGTTTTTTTATCCTATTCTTACATTTCCTCCTTTCCCAGGAGGTTTGGGTGTTACAGTTCCACCACCACCAGGAAAAAAAAGTCTCAACAATAACACCAATAATCATTCCAAAAGCAGTTAAAATACTAACAATTGTAATCCCTGTTCTCTAAATAAAGTTTTTATTCTTTCTGCTAATGTTGTATCTTCATTTAATATTTTTGTATTGTCTCTTTTATTCTATTTATTTGAGTTCTTAATTTATCTCTATAGATTCAATTACTTCTATTCTTCCACTTCTCTCTATCTCCAAATCTATTATTCTTTTAGTGATTATTTCTATTTCATATTCATCATTATCTTCCTTAGCTCTTTCTAATTATTTTTTTCATATGCTATTTTTTTGTTTGTTTCAGAAAGTTCAGCCAAGTTATTTGCAAGCGCTTCTTTTACAGTAGTATTGCTTTAAGGACCCCATCATATCTCTTTTAGTTGTAAATGTTTGTGTTCCTGATCAATTCCAACTATTTCTTTCACTCTAGTTTCGGCTTCTTCAGAAAAAGATGTTTCCATTACATTTTCAGCAGCATTTGCTACAGTTTCAGCTGCTCTAGGTAAATCAATCATTTCTATAGTATTATTTATTTTCTATATTATTAATTTATCTCGTTCATTAATTAATTTGGCAAACTCTTTTCTTACCATGACTAACCCTTGTAGAATAAGATTGAAAATCATCTACTCCTAAAACCTTCGAACAAAATCAATACGATATTTCTTCTGAGTTGTCAAGTGAATAATTTTTTTAATGTTTCATTATAATTGTTGTTTCATAATTGATATAGGGTATTTTTTATTACCATCTGAAAACATATAACACAGGTCTGTTGAATTTATCCTTTTTTATTAATGTATTAATTTCCCTCATAGGTTCTTGGTTTCTTTCAAAAAAGTTCGTCATATGTTTCAATAAATATTCAGGTTTGTTCCTGTATCAACATTATTATAAAATTATCAATAGAAGTACTTTGACTTTGTTCATCATTATCATCTATAAGAGGGATTTCCTCATCATAATCATCATAATCATCTTCATCATACAGGATTTTCAAAATCTTACCCCCTTCTGCCATTTTAATACGGATTTATCCGGCTGCGGACGGCTGTATAACACTGTGAAACATTAAACATTTAAAAATTTCCTCTAAAAAATGTCGCTTACGGAGAAAAAACTAAACCCATACAGAGAATAAGAGAACTAGAGGTATTAGGTATTCGTCAAAGTGTTGTAAAAAGCAATAATCCTTCAACTATTTATCAAATCAAGAATTGTCAGTAAGATTTCCTAAACTAAGTGTAAAAGAAGTTATTGTTCTGGAACAACAAGATTAGCATTTGAAATTGAAATCAAAAGTGATAGTGATGCAAATGCAACAATATATCCAAATAGGAAGATCAATAATTAAGAAAACAACAATAAAAAAAATCAGGAAATGATTAATTCAATTGATGATAGTGATATATTTCATTGTTATACAGATTTATGAAGTCTCCTACAGAACGTGAAAATATTGGGATACCAAGGAATTGGTAAAATAAACTGTTAAGACATAGGGTTGGATCTGGTAATGCTTCTTCAGATAAACAAGATGAAGCCATTGTAAAAGCTTATAAAAATAGATTTTGTATTCCTCTAGATTTTGAATTATTAGAATCACATATGCCTTTTTATCAAGCTGGTCTAGGAGATAGACTTGGATATGAACTTACATTCAATGATTATAATAAAGTAGTTAAATCTATGACAAAAATTTCTTCTTACGTTATTAAGAATATTTGTTTAGAATTTGAAAGTGTTCCGATGTTGATTTAGCTAGAGTAATTGAAATAGATTTATTGGTAAGATGGTTATTTTATATGATAAATTACTTAGACATAGTAAAATAAAAAAAAACAAATCTGATACACTTTGGAATATTAATCTAAATGTTCCAGCTAGAAGTATGAAAGGTATTCTAAAGTTATTTGAAGATCCGGATAGAACATCAACAGAACATTATTTTAATCCTGAAATAACAAAAGTAGAAATGACAATAGAAGGAGTTCCAATCAACTATACAGTCAAGGAATGAAAACTTATCAACAGTGGGATGAGTAAATAAATTTTTGCTTTGAATTCAAAAGAGGATAAGAAATTAGTAAAATGATAAAAAAATTAATTTTACCTATACAACATTAGAAAAATATCTAACAACCAATTATGCATTATGGTTAGATTTCGTTCAACGGATGATAACTCTCTACATGGTTCAGGGAGAAGAATTGAAAATGCTCAGAAGGTATCACAATACAAATAACGAAAGACGCAGGATCGGATGAGCCAATAATATTTATCTATTTGTTATACAAGATGCACAAATTAATTTTGATGAGGGTAGATTTAAAGAAATTGTGTATTAGTGTTCCATAGTGTTCCATAGTGAAGTATATAAATTACTAAATAATTTACTAAATAATTACTAAATAATTACTATATATACCTTAAATAATTACTAAATAATTACTAAATAATTATAAATAATTACTATATATACCTTAAATAATTACTAAATAATTACTAATATTACCTAAATAATAAATTAGAAAAATGGATGAACCAAAGGTTCAGACACAGAAGTTAGAACTACCTAAATATCCACCACTGTGCAATTATTTGGGACAAACAGGAGTGGAAAAACAGAGTTTGTTTTAGATCTTTTAGAAAATGAATATAGGGGTGTATTTAAATATATTATTATATTATGTCCAACTATTCAATGGAATAAAGCATATAAAAATAGAGAATGGATCTCTGATGTTAAAAACCCTAAAACTAAAAATTTTAATAATTGTTAATCCTATTAGTAATGGAGAAGAAAAACTACAAGAACTATTAAGAATATTTTTTTAATATATATAAAGGAATCAAACACTATATATTATAGATGATTGTAGTGCAACTAAACAATTAAACGAAGAAAAGAGACATGTTATCAGAGTTAGCTTTTTCAGGTAGACATGCTGAACAAAGTGTATGGGTTATATCACAAAGTACAATTCTTTTTTTAAAAGATCTTAGGGAACAAACAAAAGGTTATGTTTTTTTTTATACAAAGATAGGGATAGTTTTGAAAATTGTCTAAGAGAAAATGATTTATCCCTACATTAGAAGAAAGAGAAAGAATTAAAGAAGAATTGAAAAAAAAGAAACATAGTAAATTAATTTTAAAAAATGTCAACTACAAATTATTTAGTTGTTTAAAATGGAGATTTTGTTTAACAGTTGTCTGTATTAAATTTTTTACCAATATATGTATTTTAAATTTTATAGGTTATTTTAGTTATAAATATATAACAATTGTAAATCAATATTTTATTTATGAAAAATATTTTAAACTGTTTTAATTTTTAAAAATGAATGCTGAAGAAATACTAGAAACACCAAATCCACAGAATAATGCTAGGGAAAACGTATACATAATGAAAATGAAAAAAAGAAAGACTTTTAGCTCTTGTTTCTGGAGGAATGAGTAAACAATATTAGGAAAGAAATCTCAATTTTAGATATTGAAAAATTACCAGATGAAGAATTGATAAATTATATATTCGATATGAAGCTAAATTAGGATCAACAATGACAAAAACTTTTGGGAATTCTTTTATTAATTTATATTTATGGGAGTGTCTAAATATTTTAAAGTTAAAAATCAACCTAAATTAATAGAAGATTTAAATGAAGATCCTTTTTTAAATAATGCTTTAAATTCTTTATGTTGTAATTATATTATAAATATGGAATGTTTCTTGCTCCTTTTAAACAGTATTAACAACAATAGAAAATATTGATTTTAAGCAAAGTGTACGCAGCTGGACAAAGTCCATAGTCCAAACCAGAAAAAAAGGAAGATCCACAACCAAACTTTGTCCCATTAAAAAATGAGTGAAGTACAAATCCAGATCCTGTTAAAAAAAGTAAAAACCCAAAAGAGTTGAAGCAGGTAAAAGAATTGCGAAGCAAAAAAAATAAAAGCTGAATTAAAAAGAAAAGAAAAGAAGAAATGAAGAAAGAAAACATTCAATTAAAATCTATTACAAAAGAGGACGGACAAAGTCCGGCTACGGAACAAATAATAAAGTTAAAGAATTCAACATAGTGGACAAAGTCCACAACCAGATTTCATCCATGTAAATATTACAAAAATTATATACCTTTATGTCTAATTGGAGTTGTTGGATTGGATTATATATGTATAATTCTAAACAAGTAAACCCCATGCAGAAGAAATTAAACCACAAGGAAAAAGTTGAACCCAAGAAAAAGTTGAATATGGACCATTTAATCTTTAATGTTTCACAAATTTGTTTTCTAAAAAATGGCGGATGAAAAACAAATTGTTAATACGCTTTTCATGGAGTATTTATTTCTGCTTTTACAGTGGGTTATTCAAATTAATTAGAAAACTTTTTAGAACAAATACAACCAAACTACAAATGGGGTTTTAATGATGTTTTCAATGTTAACTCTTGATATTCTTTTTAGGGTAAATTATACAGAATATGTTGGTTAAACAAGGTATTATTCTGATAATATTTGAAGTAATTTATGTTTATTTTTTTAAAAAAGTAAATAGTGTTTACTTAAAAAGTACTACGGATTTAATCCATAATGTTTCACAGCTGGGAAATTGTTCCATATAAAATGGCAAAATGCAATAGCGATGATGGTTGGTGGAGCATTAACAAACGCATTAGCCTTTTTCGGTAGTAATTATTTGTTTTCTCATATTTGGGGAGTAATATGATGAAGAGAAAAAAAAGACATGATAAAGCAATGAAGAATATCAAGCTTCACATAATAAATGGAGTGAAGAAAGAACACAAAAATTGATTTTTTAAATGAACAAACGAAAAAGGAAGATCATGCTGTAAAAACCTTTGAAGATGTTGATGAAGCAATGAAAGAATATTACTATATCACAGGTAAACAATTAGAACCTTTACCTAAAGAACCTACATTAAGTGATTTTTTCTCCTTCTGAAGATCAAAAAAATAAAGAGATTGTATTTATTATTGGGGGAATGTCATTAACTGGATTTGTTGCATGGAAGCTATTTAAATGGTAAGTATCTATTCCATTGTCACATATATATCTTTTATCATCAAATGGAGGGCATACTTATTTTATTTACTTCATTAATATACATTCATGTTTATCAAATTTAATGTATACATCTTATTTATTTGTTGTGTTTCATTAAATAAACAATTTTTATAATCATCAAAACTTTATATCTTTAGTTATTGTTGTTTTACCTATCCTTTTAATTTCTTTATTTCCTTTAATTCAGAATCTGTTTGTAGTTGTACTTCAGTTTTAAAGTAAAAGAATAAGCTTTACTTCTTAAAAAAAACTATCTCATTCATACTTTTTCCATTTTAATTCATCTTTTAATTTTCCAATTACTTTTTTATTTTTTTGTGAATGAAGTGGGTGTCTTTGGATAGTCCGAAGTATCTAGATTTCATCTTTTATTTTTTTCTAAATCTTTATAAACATCTTTTGTTATTATTGATAAGAAGATACTATCCGTATCTGAAGCAACAAGTTCATTATTTTTCCCATAGTTTATTAACAACATTATAAAAAATTGATACATTAATAATTTAGAATAAACTAAAATGCTTGTCCTAAAATAAATAGGTTTATTTAATGTAACAGAAGTAACATTATTTACCAAATTTCAACAAGATTATCATTGAATATAACTGAATCTTTAAAATTAGGTTTATTTATATATTTCTTACTTCTTCTTATTGGTAAGTAGATTAATCTCATTTCTTCCTCTTATTTTTTCTAAAGTCTTTCCATAGAAAGAATTATTCATTAATTTCCAAAGATCCTTTCAAAGTTAGAGGGTCTATATGTGATGTTTTAAGAAAAAACTTCTAAATTTTTCAAACGCATCTGCTAAAATAAGAACATCTGTCTTTAAATATAGTTCATGATAATCTTTTAAAGATTTACATTTATAATGAGAGAAAACTTTTTGAGCATGTTGATATTCTTCACCCGTAATTGTTGTTTGAGTTAATGTAGATTTAATATCTGGTAATTGTGTTTCATTTAATTTTTCTATGGAATCTACATATTCATATGGATAAAATCCTTTTTGTTTTAAAAATTTAATGTCTTTAATTTCACTTTCTAAAATAGGAAATTCATCTATTGATTTAGCTATATCTGATAACCCTTTACTCATAAATCTATAAGAATCTAAGAATCTTAATTTTTTATAATATGATCCATAATTATATTCTTCTGAACTTTTTGAAAGAAGTTTTACTTTATTATAATTATCTTCATATTTCATAAGTTCTTCAATTAGAAAATGGAAATCATAATTAGAACCATTATGAAAGAATACAGGTATTAACTTTGTTACTTTACCTTCTTTAGTATTACATGATTGACATGCTGCTCCTCTATATTTCCCAGAAAGATGATTATGTTCTCTTACTTTATCACTTTGTTTTTCAAAACCTTTTTCATTTTGAAATTCTCTTCTTCATACTTATTTAATATTGGTTTTTTTTTATATATATTTGGATAATCAGATTTAACATATATTCCATAACTATTTACTTCTTGTTTAAATATTTTATTTGTGTAAGATTCATTGGGATTTGGTTGAATAGTAGATAATGGAATATTATTTGATTCAAAGGTAATTTATTTTTGAAATGGTAATTTTTAAATTTAAGAATATTTTAATTTTAATTTCTTTATGATTAATTAATGTTATTTCTCTTTGAAATCCTTGTAAACAATTTCTACATGTAAATGATTTATGCTTATTCTTATCATACTTGAAACTATCTAAATTTTTAATTAAACAATAATGGGTATTTTCATTACTTTCAATGTATAAGAGATCAACTACATTTTCACTTTCTATGGAACTTTTTCCAGCTGTAAATACTGTTTGAAACATAAACTGGATATGAAGATTGTTTATTAGATTGATCTTCTAATGCAAATACATTTATACTTAAATTATTTTGTCTCTCTACTTTTGGAATATCTTTTATTTTAACTGGATATTCAATCCCATCCATATTAAGTTTATTTTCATATGGTTTATATTTTGTCACTCTTTCTTTATTATCATCTGCAGGGAATAACTTTGATAGTATTGCCCAGAGAAAACATTTATTATCATTTTTATTTTTAACATTAATAATATTATTTGATTTAAATTGAAGAGGTATATAAGATGAAGCTTTCTGATAATCATATTTATATTGTTTTACTTCTACACTTTTGATATTTCTAAAAACAAAACCAGATCCTCTTTCTTGAAATTTATCTACCCAAGCTTCAAATTTATCTCTCAAACTATTATAGAATTCTTTTATATTATTTTGTGTTTGAATAACTTGAACAGGGTGAGAGTAATGACTTTCTATTATATCAGTAACTAAAGGGGTTAAAAATTCACTTGTTATTATTATTTTTATTTTCAAAGGAAAGTTACTAATAACTATTCTTTTTCTTAATAACTTAATATATTTAATTATATTTTCTTCATCTATATCATCAATAATAGTTTCACTAATAAGATCTTTAAAATTTCTTGGTCTCATTTTAAAAGAAATAAATTTTAATTAGGTGTTTCACTGTGTTCCACAGTCATAGGATAATTTTTCATATAATCAGGATTTCTAACAATAAACTCTTGATACGCTTTTTTATACTTTTCTTTGTTGTTTTGATAATGTTTTTGTTGATTAGGCTTATGACATTGTTTACATGCAGATTTAATACCAAATCTTCTTCCTGTTTGTTTATAATATTCACTTAGTAGTTTGTATTCTTTACATTTTGTACAAACTTTTCGATCTGCCATTTTTTAAGAAAACAATTTTAAGCTATTTAAAAATGGATCACCCAAAAATATATTGTTTACGTTGTAAAAAAAATACTGAAAATAATTCAGTAGAACAAGTAACAACAACCAATAATAGACAAATGTTAAAAGGTAAATGTTCTGAGTGTGGATCTAAGAAAAATAGATTTATAGGAACAAAAGGAGATAAATTAGCAGATGAATTACATCATAGAGTTATAAAGAAATTTCCTAAAAGACGTGTTTTTGTTGATTCAATAGATAAAATATGGGCTGTTGATTTAGTAGATATACAACAATATTCAAAACAAAATAAACACTATAAATATTTATTAGCAGTTATAGATGTTTTTAGTAAATATGGTTGGTTAATTCCATTGAAAAATAAAACAGGAGTAACAGTAAGTGAAGCATTTAAAACATTATTTGAAGAAAGAAAACCAATTTTTATTTGGTCAGATAAAGGATCTGAATTTTATAATCGACAAGTAAAAGAATTGTTAAAAGATAATAACATAAAGTTATATTCAACAGAGAATGAAGAAAAATCTAGTGTAGTAGAACGTTGGATAGGAACTATGAAACAACATATGTTTAAATATTTTACTGCTCATGAAACTACTAAATATTATGATGTATTAGATCAATTAGTTAAAGATTATAATAATACAATTCATTCTTCAATTAAAATGACACCTGTTGAAGCAAGTAAATCAGAAAATACATTAACAGTGTATGAAAATTTATATCCAGAAGAAGAAATGAAAATTAAGAAACCTAAATTCAAAGTTGGAGATAGAGTAAGAATAACAAAAAAGAAAGGTAAATTTGAAAAGGGTTATACTACTCGTTGGACTAGAGAAATATTTGTAATTGAACAAGTTTTAAATACAAATCCTGTTACTTATAAAATAAAAGATTTAAAAGATGAAGACATTATAGGTAGTTTTTATGAACAAGAATTACAGATAACTGAGTTCTAAATGGAGATAATATCCAAAAATATAAAAACTGTATAATATTGAATTTTTATAATACGTTAGAAAACCCTCCTCCATATTCAGAGTGAGGATTAATGTAAAAAAATGGTTTAAGAAAAAACATAATTTTCTTTATTTTTTTCATTGTTGTTTTTTTTTTAAAGTTTACATTAGTGTGATTTTTTGATTTTTTATCACAAATATAGAGTAGTAGTATAGGTATTGGAAGTTTCTAGGCTCACCGGGTCTAACACACTCCCGAGTTGAGAAAACGAGGGAGTGTGTTAGACCCGGTGAGTTAGGCACGCTCAATACCTATACTACTTTCACATTTGCCAACCAGACTTCTGACATAACTTTTCTTTTCATCCCAGTTCATTCTGTTCCAAAATGCTTGAAAAACTTCCTGTCTGTGCGCTTCACTGATATGTTTACATCTTCTTGTCTTTTCACAGCGTTTATTACATCTCCGTTCGCCCTGTATTCTCTCACTTCTTTCCACACATCTCATTGCCTTTCCATTAATCTGCTTCACCCCTTTGAAACCCCCTTAATCTTGTTTACATTCTTGGCCCATGTATTTGGTTTCCCCCTTTCTTTCCGTTTTCTTACATTTTCACTTAGTTGCTGAACATCTTGGTTTTCAGTGGTAACCTCTTCTTCATGGTCCACATCGCACGCACCTGTATCAGCATGTTCAATGTCTTGACTTTCCTCATTCATTTGGCCGTTAATGTTTGTCAGATTGGTATTCTGTTCAGTTGTTATCAAGTCTGTTCTCAGGGATTGATTAACAGTGACTGCTCTTCGTTTTCTTTTCACTCTTCGACTTGGTTTTGTGTATCGGTCACAAGAATCAAATTCTTCAGATTCCGATGAACTCTGTTCTGTTCCGTTTATGCTCTAATTTCAAGTTCCAGTCAGGCTCTCTCAACGAATCGTCAGAATCAAAGTAGTCGTCACTATAAGACTCCTGTAGGTTTATATCAGGGGTTTCTGTTACCGTTTGTGTATTAGTAACAATTTTGTCACAAGCACTGATACTTTCATTACAACGTAACCGTTTGTCAATACTTGTAATACTCGTGCCTTGCAGTCTTTAATTTTTTGTTTCAGCTCCAGCCAGTTGTCTGCGCTGTTTCTCGAGAGACAGTTTGACCATAATTTGGCCACGACACGCCATTTTCTGATATTATACTAGTTTAACAACCGTTAATACAAGATGGATGAAACTTCATTTCAACAGATTTAATATTATGTTTGTTAATGTTTTCTACGTATATGTACCTTGGTGTACTTTCCCTGAACAATGAATAGTAACTGTCTGTAAGGAACCCAAAATGTCGGCCCCTAACAGAGTAATATCCCCTCTCTCGCTTTTGTATAAGTTTGCTAATATTTATTGGTTCACTGAAGAAGTCATTTTTTTTTCTTAGCCATTTACTCGACATTTTCACAATGACAACAGTAATAATGGGAATTAATATCCTCAATTTGGTCATCAATGCATTTCAAGTGAAAGCGAAGCCTACAACCCCAACAGTAAACCCAAATTTCTCCGTTCGAGTCAGTAAAAAACACCTTTGTCCCAGAAACTAGTTGTTCTTCCAACACAAGCCCGTTCTCTGGAGTTTTTTTAGCTCATCTGAGCACAACGTGCTCATGGTGAGCTTTTGTGATCGCCTTTTGTCCGTCGTCCGTGCGTGCGTGCGTCCATCCGTCGTCAACAATTTGCTTTAAACAACATCTCCTCATGAACCGCTGAAGGGATTTTGACCAAACTTCACAGGAATCATCCTTATGATGCCCTCTATCAAAGTTTTACAAATTATTCAGATTAGATAACAAAGTAGGTCACAGGAGCTAAAAATAGATTTTAAAAATGCAAACTTTGAAAATCTTCTGCAAAACTGCAAGGCCTAGAGCTTAGATATTTGGTATGTAGCATCATCTTATGGGCCATTACCAAGATTGTACAAACCATAAGCCTACGGTGATAAATGCCCCCGCACCAGGGGTCACTTGTTTTACATAGAGTTATATAGGAAAATCTTTAAAAATCTTCTTCTATGAATCCATTTGGCCTAGAGCTTAGATATTTGGTATGTAGCATCATCTATGGTTCATTACCAAGATTGTACAAATCATGACCTTATGGTGATAAATGCCCCCGCACCAGGGGTAACTTGTTTTACATAGAGTTATATAGGAAAATCTTTAAAAAAATCTACTATGAATCCATAAGGCCTATATCTTAGATTTTTAGCTCACCTGAGCACAAAGTGCTCAAGGTGAGCTTTTGTGATCGCCCGTTGTCCGTCGTCCATCGTCCGTGCGTGCGTCCGTGCGTGCGTCCGTCGTCAACTTTTCGTTCAAACGACTTCTCCTCCTAAACCACTGGATGGATTTTGACCAAACTTCACAGGAATCATCCTTATCATGACCTCTATCAAAGTTGTTCAAATTATTTTGATTGGGGGAATAAGTAGGTCACAGGGTGAATAAGTAGGTCACAGGAGCTAAAAATAGATTTTTAAAATGCAATCTTAGAAAATCTTCTCCTGCAAAACTGTAAGGCCTAGAGCTTTAATAATTGGTATGTAGAATTGTCTTATGAACATCTACAAAAGTTGTTCAGATCATGACCCTGGGGTTAGAATTGGCCCTGCCCCGGGGGTCACTTGTTTTACATAGACTTATATAGGAAAAACTTTAAAAATCTTCTCCTATGAAACCATAAGGCCTAGAGCTAAGATATTTGGTATGTAGCATCATCTAATGGTTCATTAGCAAGATTGTTCAAATCATGACCCTATGGTGATAAATGCCCCCGCACCAGGGGTTACTTGTTTAACATAGAGTTATATAGGAAAATCTTAAAAATCTTCATTTATGAATCCATAAGGCCTAGAGCTTTGATAATTAGCTCACCTGAGCACAACATGATGAGATTTTATGATTGCCTTTTGTCCGGCGTCTGTCGTCCGTCCATCTGTCCGTGCGTGCGTGCGTCTTGCGTCAACTTTTTCCATTAAACATCTCCTCCTAATCCGCTGAAGGGATTTTGACAGAATTTCACAGGAATCATCCTTATGATGTCATCTAACAAAATTGTACAAATTATTATGATTGGTTGAAAAAGTAGGTCACAGGAGCTAATAATAGATTTTAAAATGCAATCTTAGAAAATCTTCTCCTGCAAAACTGTAAGGCCTCTACAGCATGTAGAATTGTCTTATAAACCTTTACAAAAATTGTTCAAATCATGGCCCTAGGGTCAAAATTTGCCCTGCTCCAGGGCTCATTTTATTTTACAAAGGCTTATATAGGGAAAAACTAGAAAAACCTTTTTATCAGACACCACATGGCCTAGAGCTTAGATATAAGGCTTGTACCATTGTCTAGTGGATCTCTACCAAAGTTGTTCAAATCATGGCCCTTGGGTCCAAATTGGGTCCGCCCCAGGTGTCACATGATTTTACATAGGCTTATATAGAGAAAGAAAGGAAAATCTTCTTCTCAGAAACCACAAGGGCAAGAGTTAAGATATTTAGTGTGTAGCATTGTTTAGTACATCTCTATCAAGTTTTTTTTCAAATCATGGCCCTGTGTCAAAATTGGTCCCACTCTAAGTATGTTCATATTATAAACCATTGAAAGCAATATTTCTCAGGTGAGCGATTAAGGGCCATCATGGCCCTCTTGTTGGTATGTAGTATCATCTAATGGTTCATTATCAAGATTTTCAAAATGGTGGCCCTTTGGAGATAAATGACCCCGCACTAAGTCTTCTCCTCTGAAACCATAAGGCCCAGTGCTTATATATTTGGTGTGTAGTATTGTCAGGGCTAAAATGTTTAAGATTGAGTTATATCAGAATTCTTGTCTGTTTAAAAACCTTGTAATCAGTTGTAGCAATGGTACTCAGGTGAGCGTTTCAGGGCCATCATGGCCCTCTTGTTTAACTGAGTTGGAGGTAAATAGGTTTGTTTTTATTGAAAGAATTTTCACACTGAACAGGTGTTATCTCATAGGGCAACATACCATATGCAATATAAATATACTGAATATATTCGTCAAAAGACTCAAACAGAACACCACTACCATTTTCACTTGGAAATCCGGAAGTGTTTCTTTGGTGTGAATCAAACACATACACAACTCCCTGTGGAATATCAACCATAACTGCTACAGTACTGTCACCAAATGTAGAAAGAAGAAATGGCGATATCTGGATATTCTGATGAAAAGCATCAATATAAGCCATCTGTCCTGTCTCAGCATTTACTGGCCCATTTACCACACCATAAAATTGATCAAAGGTGTAATGGATTCTATCAGTGGAACCAAAACTTGATGGTAAATGGGTTGGTAAATTCCGGTGTAATAGATATTCTTGTGACAATGATAAACGTTCAGAAATAAATCCATATAAATATGTACCGTTTAAGATGATTTGGTCGAGGCCAGTGGGTGTGATTTGATTCAAGTCTCGAGACAGATGAAATTGGCGATCAGGCATATGTTGCATGAAGGTAAACAGGGCTATAAGAGCAATTGTATGATCTGTATGTTGTGACAGTCTTCGAGCTTGATTATTCTTCCAGTTAGCTTGGTTCTGCAAAATGGCGGGAAAATTTGCGTCATATCCGCTTCGCTGGTTCCCCGCTACAAAAAGTTCGCAACTATTAGTTTCGTACTGACAGGAGGATGTCTGAAAATTACTCGATAAAAGATCCAGCTTTCACTTTACCTGTATGGTTGATAAAAGTTCCATTGAAAATTTCATCAATTTCATTAATAATGTTGTGTTATTAAGTTTGTATTCCCAAAGTATAAAGCAGCCATTTCCATTTGCAGAAAGCACGAAAACGACGAATACGTGTAAGTACAATATAATAATATCCTGCAGATAAGGAAAGAAAATATGTAAATAAATAAAAAAAAATCTACAGAATGGTTATATCTGTTCATCATCATTGATTTTTTTAAATTCAAAAACGTATATTTTTTACATTTTTCTAACCTTTGTACAAAATTAAAAGTAATGACAGGCACGAAGAAACTCATTATACAGCTTAGCCTGGCAAAAACCGTATCAGTAACCGGGTCGGCTCCTGCCGGCCCGGAATGAGTGTCATATATCAAATTAAAGGTCTTGAAATATACAGCAACATGGTGATTGTTTCAAACATATATTTATTGGTTATGGAGAAAATCAATTTTTAAAATCTGAGAAAACTAGAACTATCACTGAAGGTGATTCATACCCCCACCCCCATCTTTGACACAGGATGTATTCACATGACACATAAAACGAATGTTCACACATAGGATTTGGGCTTATAAGCATACCAAAAAAAAATATTATCACTAAAGGTGATCAATACCCACACCGGAAGTCTGTCATGTGTAGGAGTACAGTTTCAAAAGTTTGCGTGAGTGAAAGACTACATGTATGTAAGGTTTAAAGTTAGTGTGAGCAATGGTTCAAAAGTTTTGGACAATGCTAAAAGGTTTAGACAGATAGACAGAGAGACACACATACAGACACACAGAAGAGCTGAGGAGAATAAAAATGCAGTCTAATTATGGTTCACATCCATATTTATTGTTTGCAAAAACCTGTCTTTAAGAATTTACATTGTGGTTTTCTTATGCACTGCACTTCCTCTCATCAAGATCAATCTACATATGAAGTTTCATCAACCTAGCTACTTTAGTATTGGAGTTATGCTCCGGACAAAATCAAAAGATTAAAAATGACAAAGGGCAATAACTCCTTTCAAAATACATGTAAAGTTATGGTTCTTGTGCACTGCACTTCCTCTCATCAAGATCAATCTACATATGAAGTTTCATCAACCTAGCTACTTTAGTATTGGAGTTATGGTCCGGACAAAATCAAAAGATTAAAAATGACAAAGGGCAATAACTCCTTTCAAAATACATGCAGAGTTATGGTTCTTAGGCACTGCACTTCCTTTCATCAAGGTCTATCTACATATGAAGTTTCATCAACATAGGTACAGTAGTTTTGGAGAAATGCTCCGGACAAATATTTGTAGACCAACCGCCGGACCGACGGACCGACCGACCGCCGGACCGACCGACCGACAGGGTGACTCCTATATACCCCCCCCCCCCCCCCAAATTTCATTTGTGGGGGTTTAATTAAGATAAGTATTTCATTTTGGAAAAGAAGAAAGATGTCCCATATTGATAAATTAACAGTAAAATCATTATTTCTTCCATTTTTAACGCATTATTTTACTTCTTTACCAACACCACCTCGTAGGATAATGGAAAATATACATAAATTGTTCACGGATTTTTGTATGGGGTGAGCGAGTAAGAATCAAAGGTACTTTAACATGTAAAGATAATTGTGATGGGGGATTAAAGATGACAAACATTTTTTCCTACAACTCATTTAAGCTTAGCTGGTTACATTTGTAAGAAGATATATAAATACAGTAAATAGTTCATATTTGTTAAATCAACATTTAATAAAGATATGTTGTTTTGTACTGGAAAATTGTATGCAGATAGAGTTATTAGTAAAATAAAAAACAATGTTTGGATGTTTTGAAAAGTTATACAGAATATGTTACCAGTTTAGTGATCAATACATAAACTGTTTTCTTAGATTTACCATTGTTTCATAATCACAATTTTTTGTCTGGAGTAAATGGAATTTTTATACAAGAATAACGTTTTGTTCAAGATATTATGAATAATAAAGGAGAACTTTTAATGCTCTGTGAAGTGGTTAAAAACAGGATGTTATATCAATTTTATACATTATGTAAAATTGAATTCAAGAATAACATAGTAAACTTTCCATTAATCAATTCATACTTAAAACCAATTATTGTTGGTGCGAATACCAATAAACAAGTTTATAGAAAACTTATAGCAAAAAATGATATTCCAAGTAGTCAAGAAAAATGGAATAATGTTCGCTCTGATTTGTCTTTACCATGGAATGATATTTACAGTCTAACATTTCAATTTCAAGAGATTAATATTCAATGGTTGCAAGCAAGGATACTTCATAGAATATTAGATACTAATTATTTGTTGTACAAAATGAATATTACAGATAATAAGATGTGTACTTTTTTCTGTTTGTTACTTCAATATTTTTTTGTCCTTTTTTCCAGACCTTATAAATTATTACTGCTAATGTATTGCATAAATTGTATATATCTTATGTCTAATTATGTATGATGTGGAGTGGGATCGCCTCGACCCACACACACCTTTTGACGAGGAAAAAATAAATGGGGGGATCCGGATTTTAGGGACCTGAAAAAAAAAATCACAAATTTCTTCCGATACATGAAACAGTCAGTTGCATTACTCAAACTTTATAAAAACTTAAAATGTATCTTTCTGCTGAACTTGGGAATATTTGACATATTTATTACACTCTTGATACAATGTTCATAAGTTTCTTTGAATTACAAACATGTTCAGCTCCTAAACAAGTATTTGTAGATCTGCTTGTTCATGGTCAGTATCCAGATGTTATGTGTATATGGCTGGATCCTTGTCGTAGATGATGTTAAACCAGTCTGAGAATGATGGGATCTGAAATCATATATTGTGCACAATTAAGATATTTTAGTAACATAGAAAGTGAACATATTTACACATGCAGTAGTACTTCAACAAAATGCATTATTCTAATTTGAAGACATAGACAGTATATACCAAATATATTTTTTTTGAACTAAATATTAAACAAAATACATCTGTTTATGTACAGAGTTTATGTTACTTAAATAGAACATGTTTCTTAAATATTTTTGCTAAATATCAAAAACACCCTAGAGGATTAACCAGTTCATACTTAATTTATAGTATTAGTAAATATATGACTATTTGGGTTTACGGTCGCTTCGACAGTATTTCAGTCATATAGCAACGTCCAGCTAATTACAGGTGAAAGACCACGAATGCACGGAGGCATCCGGGTAGAACCATCGACCTATTGCAAGCCAGCTGGAAGGCTTCCTCACATGAAAATCCGTATGACCTTGCCGGGATTTGAACCCACGTGGTGAGGGGAGTAATATAAATATATGAAACAAGTGTATTTTTTCACATATGATAAAAAATATGTTGAAAGTTAATTGGGCTTGTCAGACTGCATATATCCACCTAGATACCTGCGAAATCACTTTCCCTATGTACCATTCAACTTGGCCATCTTTGATAAATCTGTGTCGCACTTTTCTCCCTACTAGTATGTTTCTATCATCATCTTCAACTATAGCTTGTGCCACACGCGCTTTCAAGTTTGCAGTTAACTCTTCAGCTGTAAAGTCTTTGTCCTTCTTAGAGAAATTGAAAAGAGATTTAGTATTTGGAATCTGATGAAGGACATTTTCTCTGAACCGCAACTGTGATTTCAGGGCTTTAGTCTGTTCACTGGGTTTGTAGTATGATAAAAGCATATTATCCACTTAACATTCACTTTGCCATAAGCCATGATTGATTATGTCCTTTGTATACTCATCTTGCTGTCTTAACTTTTCCTCCCGGTAGGGACTTCGGATTTTTCATGTGAGGAAGCATTCAAGCTGGCTTGCGGTAGGTCGGTGGTTCGAATCTTCATGAAACTTGGTCAGGATGTTTGTCTACATGATGCAAAAGCTAGATGATTGTAAGAGAGTTAAACAAATCGGCTGCAAGACAGAAATATAATGCTACAAAAATTAGAAGCAAAATGCAAATGGTGAATGTTGCGCAGAAAGTAGACAGAGAATAAACTATTTAGAAAAACAGTTGCTTAAAAAAGAAAAAGGAACTTGCTGACTTGTAAATAAGCGTTCCGTATTTAGAAGACATAATAAATGACAATCATATGAACAATAGACAGGTTGTGTTGTTTGATGAACAAAGTAGGGATCATTAGTTACCTGTGCTGCCATTTTCACCTGTTAATTTGCAGTGATTAAGCAATGTCTGTGTGTATGAATCACAAGGAAGAGAAGTATGGGTAATACTATCAGTTTACTGGGTGTCCTCGTTCTGATAATTAATGAGAGAATGATAAATGCGCGACTTGTCTGGTTTTTGGAATCAAATAATAACAAATTTTAAGTGTGGTTTCAGAAACCAGAGAAGTACGACGGACCATCTTGTTCGTCTTGAAAGTTTTATCCGTGATGCTTTTGTTAAAAAAGAACATTTAGTAAGTGTATTTTTTGACCTTGAAAAAGCATATGATTACCACGTGGAAACATGGTATCATGAAAGACTTACACGACTTTGGTCTTAGAGGTCATTTACCTGAATTTATTAATAGTTTTTTATCCGATAGAAATTTTAAATTAAAAACTGGATCTACTCTGTCTGATAGCTGCAATCAAGAACAGGGAGTTCCACAGGGAAGTATTCTCTCTGTTACTCTTTTTAGCATTAAAATTAATAGTATCGTTAAATGGTTTAAATCCGGGAGTTGATTGTTCTCTCTACGTTGATGACTTTTTAGTTTGTTATCGTTCTAAAAGTATGAACACAATCGAGCGTCAACTTCAACAATGTTTAAATAAAATTCACAAATGGGCAACAGAAAATGGCTTTAGATTTTCTAAATCTAAAACCCAGTGCGTTCATTTCTGCCAGCAACGAAAACATCATTCATCATCCTCAATTAACCCTTCTTGGAACACTTATACCTGTCGTAGATGAATGTAAATTTCTAGGCGTAATCTTTGACGAAAAATTAACGTTTATTCCCCATTTAAAATACCTAAAAAATAAATGTTTAAAAGCGTTAAACTTACTGAGAGTTGTTGCACACGCTGATTGGGGTGCAGATACCAAAGTCCTTTTAAATTTATATAGATCTCTTATTCGCTCTAAATTGGACTATGGTTGTATCGTCTATGGTTCTGCTAGAAAATCTTATATTCAAATGTTAGACACGATTCATCATCAGGGTTTGCGTTTGGCCCTCGGTGTTTTTAAAACTTCACCTGTTCAAAGTCTATACGTTGCTGCCAACGAGCAATCCTTATACTCTCGAAGGGAAAAGCTATCTCTGCAGTATTTAACAAAACTTAAGGCATGTCCTGACAATCCTGCATTCAATATTGTGTTTCATCCAAACTATAAATCTCTTTATGAAAATAAACCGAAAGTAATAAAACCACTTGGTTTACGTTCTGGAAATCTTTTATCAGAACTAGACATGGATATTGATTTGATAAAAAACAAAACTGTTCCACATATTCCACCGTGGACAATGAAGAAACCTGTAGTAAACCTTAGTCTTCTTAATTCTAAGAAATCAAATACTGATCCAATTGTGTTTCAATCCAAATTTAATGAAGTCCGATCTATTTATAATAATCATTATGAAATTTATACTGATGGCTTAAAAGATGGTAAAACGACCAGCTGTGCAGTGATTAGTTATTTTTATACAAAATTATATCGTCTTCCAGACGGCGCTTCCATATTCTCTACTGAAGCTAAGGCTATTGATTTAGCCTTAGACATTTTTTCTTTAAGGTCAATTGATAAAATCATTATATTCTCTGACTCATTGTCAGTTTTACAGTTATTAAAAATATGAATTTTTCAATCCTCTTATTCAAGATATCCTTATCAAGGACCATACCTTGTCTTTGACTAAAGAAATTATTTTCTGTTGGATTCCTAGTCATATGGGAATTCGTGGGAACGAAAAAGCTGATCGCGCTGCGAAGGCAGCCTCCGATACGGATGAAGCTGATATTAAAATCCCTTATACAGATTTTAAATCATCTATTAATAAACTTATTCACTACAAATGGCAGACTGTTTGGGATAATGCTCAGTATAATAAACTGAGAACAATTCAACCATTTTTAGGACTTTAGAGTCCGGCTTCCCGCGCTGTGCGTAGGGAAGAATGTGTTATTAATCGTTGTCGAATTGGTCACAGTCGTTTGACGCTCTCTTATCTTTTAAATCGTGATGTTCAACCCTTCTGTATTCCTTGTCAGGAACCGTATACTATTAAACATATTTTAATTGACTGTGTAGATTTGAGTCTTATCAGGACGAATTATTTTAATGTAACTACTATGTTGGAGCTTTTCAATACCGTTTCTGTTGATGCTTTGATCGCTTTTATTAAAGAAATTGGCGTATATAACAAACTTTGATTTTTACATTCGTTGAATTATTGAACTTGTTTACATTTACCTGCTGTGCGGGGATCACTGTTTGAAATATTTTATTGTAATACATGATAAATATATTGATGTTTTTATATGATCGTTTAGACACCATATGACGTCTTTCGACTGTTGAGGTGTCTCAAATTCAATATTCTATTCTATTCTATTCTGATAATTAACAACAATTTCAGTAGTTTTCGATACATTTTCAGTGTGAAAGTTTGCTAAGAGGATCTGGCTACACTGTGTCTCAAACCTCCTACAAAATCCCCCCCCCCTTTCAATGGTCTGTATATCTCTGTCTATGAATACATGCGATGTGTCTTTCAAGATAAAACGAGTAGCACGTAGCCAGGGTTATGTGAGTGAGAGTCTTATTGAAAACTTTAAGTTTATTCTCCTCCGTCAGCAATGTGCAGTCAGTCTGCGTGGAGATCGTTCTTGAGACCTCAAAGACCTGCAAGAACTAGTTACTCTCAGAGGCATACGGGTATATATGATGTATAAGCATTGCCATACAGTCATTGGAACATTTGGACACTGACAACCAAGATATAACAATACCTTGATAAATGTACTAATAATATATTTTTCCCCAAATTATATCAAAAGTATGCAATGCCATCCAAATCTTATTAGAACTAATTATTTTAATGTGACATGTATGTTAGACCTTCTTAATACTGTTTCTGTTGATTCCTTGATCGCTTTTATTAAAGACGTTGGTATATATAACAAGCTTTGATTTTACATACGTGATATATTAAACGTGTTTACTCTCCTGCTGTGCGGGATTCATTTGTGTATAGTTTTGTGAGTATCGTAATTTTAAGCGTTTTTAGACACCGTGTGACGTCTTTCGACTGTTGAGGTGTCTCTAATTCAATATTATATTCTATTCTATGCAATGCCATCCATAAAGATCAGAAATCTCCAATGACTGTATGTGTAAGAACAAGCAGGAAAAAGCAATAGCTGTTACTAGGAAGATATACAATGAAATATTGTTTATTGCCACTCCACTAGAAAGTACAAGTAAGCTTGATTGCGGGTTAAGTGTTATATGCCACACATCTAGAAAGGATAAGTAAGCTTGATTACACGTGAAGTGTTACATGCTTTTGCATACATTAAACACAAGGCTAAACAACACACATACTATAGTTCTAAAGAATGTCTGAATGTGATACAACTGCTAATATTTGGTAAGTCCAATATTCATTTTCACTAATATTTTAAGACTGATTGACTGAATAAAGTAATAAAAAAAGAACATGTCAAAGTAGTTGCAGAATCCTTAACATTGACATATTTATTTGTTTATTAAATGCAAGGCATCTCTCTGTATTGAAGCATGTCAGAAATTTTCACATTCATACATTCTGTAAGAGTTAGTAAAAATATGCTATATATCCATTTTTTATTACCTTGTTTGTCAATGTACATGTCGATGACTGCGATATCACTTCTTCAGATGGAACTGTAGATGCCTGCGAATGAGTCGCATTTACAGCAGCATTGCGTCTGTGCTTAGCTCTAGGGAACACAGGACTTGGCTGGAATAAAAGATTTGTTTTTGTTTTAGAATTCTTCAGTCAACACAGGAAAAATTCCTACATATTTTTGAGTTTATATAGCTAAATTTGTTTGCATTTTTTTTATTAGCTCGCCTGAACACTTGTGCTCAGGGTGAGCTTTTGTGATCGACTTTTGTCCGTTGTGTGTCGTCAACAATTGCTTGTGAACACTCTAGAGGCCACAGTTTTGGCCCAATCTTCATGAAACTTGGTCAGGATGTTTGTCTACATGATATCTCGGATGAGAAAATGGGTCTTGTGGGGTCAAAAACTAGGTCATCATGTCAAATCTTTGAAAAACCTTGTGAACACTCTAGAGGCCACAGTGTTGGCCCAATCTTCAATAGATTTTGTCAGGATGTTTGTCTGTATGATATCTTGGATGGGTTCGAAAATGGGTCATGTGGGGTCAAAAACTAGGTTACCAGGTCAAATCATAGAAAAATCTTGGGTCAGGGTGGCTGTTCCTCCAGTACTTCCTCTCCTCCTAATTGAATGTAGCAGCTATGAGAAATCGCACCTTCCAGTATACCAAGATTTATGGCGAGCTTGTCCAAGGTTATATGCCTATGGGGGGCTTAACCTAAAGGTGTCTACATAAGCCCTTCATCATGGTTGCCTGTGACGTGGATACTTCCCAAGCGCAGGATTACAGAAATTGATCCTCAGAAACTAGAGGAGGTCTTCAGGTGTTGAGGGTCTTCTCAGTAGCCATCTCGCAGCTTGTTCCACAGCCTTCAACAGGACTGGTTGGCCCGGTGTCAGGATAATGTGACAAGGTGTGGTATCATGCCATATGCCTACGACGTGATACTGCAGTGTGGAAGCATCAAGTAGACATCGTCTCCAAATGACAGCAATATTGTCACCGACCCTACAAACAAACAAACAGCCTTAAATCGGGATTCGTTGATCTCTGGGTTATCCACAGGTAGGGTTTCTTTCAAAATTCTCGGAATGTGGCTCTTGAAAGCACGTGGCTTCAAGTATCTGGTCTGCTCACGTGCACATTATGCTGTACATAGGTATACATGAACATCGATGTCTATGGCAATGTGATAGTTTCATAGTACGGTTGCATACAGTTTGTCATACTGATCGCACGCCAGAAGTTCGTGGGTGGATACAGTTTTAACGTAAAACTTATATCATACCAAATGCATAGTATAAAGTTAATTTCATTAGATTTCTGTTGTGTATATGGACCACAGTATGACGTCTTTGAAACCAGTTCACACATGTCTAACATTATATTTCATATTTAGTATTTCAGAAATAAACCTTCTCAATCAATTGGATAAAACGGATGTCTTTTACTAAACACATAAACATGAACGATAAAATAGAATCCAGTGATGAAAAAAGTATGGTGAAGAGTATATAATATTGTCATTTCACCAAGGATGTTTTTTTGTTTTTTTTCAGTCGGTCCGATCTGGATTGTCCCCGATGAATCAATTTATTGTCGACCTGATTCGCCTCCAATTGTTCCTTTTTTGACCCGATTGAGTCGCGGCCAATGGACCACGGTGTGTGACGAATCACGGACGTTCTTTGTACGATCGACTCGTTTCCGGGTAACTTTATTAACTTTATTTCAATCCTCCATAAATATGAAGAGTACAAATTCATATATATAGGTATAGGTAGTGCTTGACAGTGCTCGCAGGTTCCAGACTAGTTCCGCCAAAATGCGGCCGACCGAATCGGTTACTATCGGGACCAAATCAATCTTTGATAAAATGGCCCCTTCACTTTAGATAACATTGATTACTGTTACTAATTAGCATTTTCTTTTAAATGCGCGGAACCCACTGGCGGATTCAAAGAGGGGGGGGGGGGGTCGGTTACGGGTACGGGATTCGGCGCCGCCTCCCCCTAAAATTCCCCGACCATGAATAAATGTAGACACACAACCCATATAAAACTCATCAGAATGCTCCATTTCACGTCTTTCAATTAAAAAAAAGTCGCGAGTGATTTCCCCCGGATGCCAGGTCCAACCAAAACTATACCCTTCTTACCTACCTATATATAAATAAAAACTTATATAAATAAAAATTTGTCAAACCATACGTACACAAAAATTGGGAGAGACAATAAAAAAGTTAATTGGAAATCATGGTATTTTATTCTACATAAAATAATTCCTGATAACACAGTTAAACAGTTTAAGTATAAAGCTCTTCACAATCCCACTTCAACAAATCTTAATCTTTTTAATTGGAAGATGAGAGATTCTCCACTTTGTATTTTTTGTAAGGAAATAGAAGATCATGACCATTTCTTCATTTCATGTGGATATCTTAAACAGTTCTGGAATACAATTAACAACATTTTAAAAGGTGTGGCATAAATAAACCAATGAATACTTTTGAAAATATTATTGTAGGTTGTAAAATAGATTCATGTGAATATAACTTAGTAAATACTATACTGTGTCAAATTGGATATTGCATATATCCTTTATTTTCGTTGTTTAACAAAATATTTGTAAGGTATATGGGGGATGGCTGTCCGACCCCTTTATATCTATGACGGAGATAATAAATTGGTCACCTTTGAGTGACTGAACCCCCCCCCCCCCCCCCCAAAAAAAAAAAAAAACCTTCTTACCTTCGGCTCGGGTAAGCGGCTTTCCGCTTTCATTGTCACAGCGTACTATTTTTTATTGGCCCGGTGTCAGGATAATGTGACTGGGTGTGGTATCATGCCACATGTCTACGGCGTGATACTGCAGTGTGGCAGCACTATATCTGCCTCAAGTAGACATCGTCTCCAAATGACTGGAATACTGTCGGTTGGACGTTAAATCCAACAAACCAAACAAACACAGTTTTGAGAAAAATCAAATAGAGCATTTATAGTGAGTCTATAGAAGAAAAAAAAACACTGTAAGTATTATAAATTCAACGAAAAAAAAAAAATATATATATATATATATATAGATTTAACACCTATGCAAAATAAATTACAAATAAGGTATGAGTTGTAGCTAATAGAAGTTTAACTGCAATGCTGATCAGGCATATATCTTATGTTAGCTAATTGTGAGCTTAGCTTTTATTGATGTACTGTTTAGGTATCAATCAAAGTATAATAGAGAAGATATATGTTACCCAGGCATTATTAGATAACATTTTGTAGTAATTCATGTTTCATGTCATATTTGTTTGTGTTGAAGTGTCATTTTGTGAGTGCTGATTGGGTGTATGATGGGTAAATCAGTCAGGTGTAACGTTATTTTCTTCCTTTCCTTTCTAGTCTTTATTTCTCATTCTCATTCTGGTTTTCACTTTCTATGAGAGCAGATGTACGTTTCATAACTTTACATCAGAAAATATAATTATTTTCTTTCATATAAGTCCACTGCCCGGTAAGTTAATTCGATTTAAGTTTTATTTATTTGATTAAGCAAATTCTATATTTAAATTGTTATTGCTCTGTGCATTGATTTGAATTTATTGAAATAGCTGGATTTATTTATTTTGTTCTTTGAATTTCTAAATTATTAATATGATTATTATTATTTTAGGTTAAATGGAATATTGAAACGAAAATATACAGTACTAGAACCTGCAACCGGACTTGTTATTTCTAACCCCGGTAACATATAGATGCAAAAATATATATATAAAAAAACTAGATATACAAGACTAGAGGCATACTTATTAGATAAATGACATGCGCAGAAATAAATGTGAGTAGTGTTGATTTATTTCACTCCGAAATGAGGCGTAAACCAACGTAAAACAACGTAAACCAACGTAAAACAACGTAAACCAACGTAAAACAACGAGCACTTCCCGAACACCTTATCTACACGCTGGAGAAAAAATTCCAACATTGTTCAATGAGAAATAAATATACACCTCAGTCACTGACTGGTCAATGTAATTCAGCGAATTATACCGAGTATTGTCGATCTTCTGAAATGGTCAATTCGGTTGAATGATTTACGGGTTAGAGAGTACAATTTGACAATTTCTAACAAGATAAAAACATACTATATGAATATAAAAGGCTTGCAACGTGCGATATTTTCCGATATACGCACGGTTAGAAAATAATGTATATGACGTCATATATATATATATGATTCGTAAAATAAAACGATATAAAATCAGTCGACACATTTCTATGAATTAAAAAAATAACTTGAAGTAAACGTTTCGTTTTTTTTTTTTCATTTTCCTATAAGCAAATTCTTGAATGCATAATCGTGTTATTTCACTCTGTTTCAATATAAAGTTTGAAGTCATCCTAAATTTATTTGAAGCCAATCAGTAGCTCTGATAATTCAAACTGTATTATTTTTTAGCGAGTGAGTTATTTTATAAAAATTAAAACACCTGCCCATTTAGAAAATAGAGTTTCCTTTTGCGTGCTGTATCGCAGACTAATGCATGGTATTAAGTTCAACTTGAAGCTTTCACGAGCGAGAAGAAAAAAATGTGTACTACTACATATGATATTTTTATTTTTGCTACAGAAGTAACGGAGCAAAACAGAACAGACGATAATTTTATTGAATATAACTTAAACAACATTCGTCATCGTTTAACAGGTACAACTAAACACAGGAATATAATAGCAATGCGAGAGTGAATACAACATGTCTAAACATAAAGTAGTGGAAAATATGTGTTTTTAACATATGATTCTAGTTAACCGTAATACTTATGTGAAAGGTTTATAAACAACGCTTTATGGAAGTTAATGTCTTTTATTTACTAAACATACCAAGTTTGTACAACAATTTTATAGTATCAATCAGTTCAATGAACTTGAACATATTAAAAAAATACTCGGGTAAATTATGACATTCTTAAATTATTGTAAAATTAACAATGAATAACAAAATGATATTCATCATTAACGAGTATAAACAATGAATAACAAAATGATATTCATCATTAACGAGTATAAACATGAGAATAACAAAATGATATTCATCATTAACGAGTATAAACAATGAATTACAAAATGATATTCATCATTAACGAGTATAAACATGAGAACAACAATGGAATTGTACTATAACGTTAGGGGATAAAGAAGAAGAAAGGCCCGTTTTATTTATGAAAAGAAAAGGATCTAACTATACATATGATGCTGATGATAAAAAAAGTACACATACTTGCAAACGTGGTTTAAGCCGCAATTATTTCGGAACCGAAATATATCCTTTTAAAGATTCATCAAATTGCTCTTTCCGCCTTGAATAGCATTCTGCAGAGGTCAAAGCACTATTCAGCTGGCCGATATAACTCTGGGGTTCTAGGGCTTTCCGTAGAATGTCCGGTATCAATGGACTGGCCGCAACCATGTTTGTGATGGCCAAGACCGCTACAACTCTAGTTGCTGAAATATTGAATGATATATTTTAACAATTATCAAGGAAACGTGTAAGTTTTGACTGACTTACTGAGCAACATTTTTTATGAAAATAAATAAATAAATAAATAAATTACAGACATGATTTGATAAGGCTGATACGGTAGAGTTCAGTTGTAAGCAGATATTTATTTATTTATTTAATTATTTATTTAATTATTTATTTATTTATTTTATTTTTGCAAACTGCAATAAATAAATATGAGTAATGAGTTATTGGATATATAGGATTTATAAACATAAAATTAGACTCACAAATTACAGGAGCCATATTGAAACACTATTTTTAAGTTGATCAAGGAAGACTATTTTGTGACAGCAAATGAAAGGCAACGAAAACTTTAATGTTTTACCGTTTATATATTCGCACTTACGCGATAACCGGCTTTTTACTGTACCAGGATGTCTGTCGAAAGTTAGTGAATATAATGTACGCGTGCGTTTTTCCTGGCCAAGTTTTTACGCCTTTTCATAGGGTTAAATTGTTATGAAAACTCATTTAGGGCGGAATTTCATAATGACAAGATTGACTTTTCCATTCACGTGCCCTTCTCAGTAATAAACACATCACGTATGGAGGATCATTGCACGATTTTCATTTTTGTCTTCGCAAAAGTGGACACTTACATAATTAGGTGTCTACCAAAGCTGAATCGTGTTTGAAATAATCTTCATGACTCAGAAATTGTCATAGCTCAAAGTCCAGCGACAACCTGTAATGATAAAGGGCTATAAATATGAAAAGAATGTTACTCTGACGTGGGAGTAGATATAGGGAAGAGGGGAGCGAGACAAAAGCAAAGAAATTCAGAAGAATAAGCATGCGAAACAGAGAGAGAGAGAGAGAGAGAGAGAGGGGGGGGGGGGAGAGAGAGTATTTCTCCGTAACTTATGTGTACAATGTCAGTTAAAAGATAAGTGAAATAAACAAGATATTGAATAAACGACGTCAATCATGGGACCCTTCGACGTTTTAAATGTATTGATTAAATATAAATATATAAATATATATATGAACCTAAAACTTTACCGAAAAAGAAATTCTGTAATTTTTGATGTCATTATCTTGAAACCCACATTTTTTTTTCAATTCGAATATCTTCTATGTCCCCTTTATGCCACCGTACTTTTATTCATGAATAGGAAAATGGGAGAAAATTATTTAATTATTAATCAGAAATAAATTGAGTGAGTCAATTACATACAATTCAGCATATGTGCGTCAGTGGGAAAGTTAGAACATTAGAAACATTCCTTGCATTTAAGCAAATGCAGGATATGATAATAAACTGTGATTTAACTCGATTATTTTCACAGCAATGCTAGGAATTCTTCTGTGTATTACGATAAACAACAGAAAAAAGGCCGTAATAGTGTATCAAAAATTGCTGAGCAGCAAGTATATTCAATTGTCACCATGTCCGTGGTAATATTTTCTAATAAAAAGCAGACAATATACATCTCTTGTCAAATAGAAAAAAAAGTGAAAGATTCTGCAAATTGAAGACACACATAACGATAGTTCAATTTAATCTGAAGGTATTGTTTAAATAGCCTCAGGTACTTAATTGTCCCACAAATGGACAACACCCATTTTTTAACTTCAATTCAGACATTTTTTTACAGAAAACCCTTCAATAGATTTTTTTATCAAAACAAGTAAAAAGTATAGGTCAGCGAGTTCATTTTTGAGGTACATGTACTTAGCTATATTTTCTTTAAACAAAGTTTTTAACCTATTAAATATAATTAATTCATTTAAAATTAATAAACTATTTGAAAAGAAAATGCTATAAATACAAACAGACGTCCTTTTTCTAGCAAATCAACTCTTTAAGCGTATTGTGACAGCTTTATATCCAAACATTTGGAGTACCCGAAACATTGCGATGGCAAACTGTAACATATTCCATGATTTTCTTGTTTTATTTTTCTTCTTCTTTACTTTTTACTTTAAAATAGTGTTTTTATGTCCTTAGTTATTAAAACTAAAAATTTATCTAAAGCAAATTATTATCATTTGAAAAAATATGTGTCCTTTTTCTTATTTTAATGCATTTTACACTAAAAACTAAATAAAAACAGATCATTATTATTTTAAAAATAATTTAAAAAATATGATTTTATTT
>CM037777.1:100914549-100959746 GCA_021229015.1 Solen grandis | reverse complement strand
AGATAAACAGAAGTTTTCAAGTGAATAGAAGTTAAATTTTTCATAATTTGAATACGTTTTCACCACCATGACATGACGTATTCCTATACTTTGGTGTTAGTAGTGCAACTATGGTTATTTTAATTCTCTTCTTCCCGAACATTTATTTGTAATGCACATTACGAAAAGGAAGCAATAAACCATAACCTTTACCCGTTGAAATACAGGAAGAAATCAAAATATGGAATTAGTAGTAATGTCCTTTCTTTCACATATTTTCTGTCTTCCTTTATATCATAATTCCATTTAAAAAAAGGCTTTTTATTGCCAGCCCATAACTATTCATTCGCCAATAAAGCAAGTTTTAAGTAAAATATTTTCTCATGTCATTTTCAGATAATCAGAATCACATTCACTTTTTTTCTATAACTTATAACTTACAAAATCGATTTGATTTGAATAATAATGGAACAACAGAACCTATTCTATATCCATAGACATATTCACCAACCTGCATATGTCTGTGCTATATCTTATATATTTGCACTAATAATTCCTTTTACATTATCTTGAATGAAACTTGCTGATCTTAAACGCTAATTATGACTTAATATGTGTCATTATTGACTAAATGATAATGTTTCACCATTTAAGAACCCGACCGTCTGTAAGCATCTGCTCACATCTCAAAGTGATTGACTTGACAATATGTCACACCCAGGGCCATAAATTATACCCATCAATTAGTCACCAAACAATTAGGCATCTCTCTGACACACACACCCGGATCAATTAACCCGGGTAACCCTTTTATTACCCCTTGATTGACCCCAAACAGGAAATTGCATAATCATACCAAATGAAAAAGTTAATACTTATCAGTAGAGATGTTAGGGATTTTACTCATTTAGAATCATGGTCTTTGTGGAAACCCAACGCAGATACAGGATTTTAAAGGGAAATAAGAGGGATTTGATATGAAGGTATGTAAACGTCTATTAACGTTACTCTTATTCAGGACCTTTATGTCAATATGATCAAATATTGTTTAGAATACATCTTGATATGACATTTTTTCATTATGTTCCCCAATCACTATTCAGTACATAATGCGACCAGTTTTATAAAGTCCGAATGAAGAATATATCTTAATATTTTTGACAGAAATGTAAATTAATTGTAAATTTAATTTTTTCACATTTTCACCTTTATTCATTCATTGTCATCTTGGATTTACCTTGAAATTAGTTTAGTGCTGGCAGAGTTTTGTCTATTGATGACGTCATAGCAAAGGGAGAGAAATCAGTCAAACTATTCTCACCTGGGTCATTTTTGCAACTTTCAATAGCCGATTTCATACAAACTACAAATAGTTTTAACATATTTTTTGTACAGAAGGTCTTACACTTATGTTTTCTTACAGATAATAATGAATATGAAATCTTTGTGATTGACTATTAAAAACAAACATTTTCCTGTTTACTTATTACTCTTTTTTTGTATTAAGTTGGTATATTCTAGTGTTACAGAACAGGAGTTTAAATTTCTATCAATAAATAAGTAATATATTTATTCACCGATTAGCCCTGTACATAATAAGAAAACAACAAAAACACAAGGAATGCAACGCCGTTTCGACACCCAACACACAAGGGTGAATTATACGATCGGAATAATGAATGGTAGCAATCTAGTGAGCCTACTCGAAAGAGTATACTAAAATACACCCAAAACAACCGATGGTATTTTATACCACGCCATTCTACAAGCAGAGAAAAAACTAACAAAACCAAATACGCAAATTTGCACAAAAAATGTAAAGAAAGATAAAAAATTATAAAAAAGAGTGAATCTGTAGAAATCATACCCTACCGTTATTGTCCGAAAAAGCATAGGGAAATCCCAAATGTTTGGTATTGAAGAAATAGTTTAGGCCCACACGTGCTCATAGATATTTCTTCAATGGTTTCATCATTTTATAATTGGTTTAAGTTTGTATATATAAATGTGTAAATGCTTGAGCGAATGAGAGTGATTTGGATATGTATACATTTCTTTTTCATTCAACTGAGGCGTTTAATATCATACGTGCTGCATCTAATTAACCTACTTGTAGATGACATGCATTTGAATATGTACTCCAGGCCCGGATCCAGAAATTTTCTGCTGGGGGGGCCAAAATCCGAATGTGATAGGAGTGGTACCCCCCCCCCCCCGGGAGGTTTCGGGGGCATGCTCCCCCGGAAAAAAAAGTTTTTAGTGTGATGGAGATGCATTATGAAGGGTATCTGGGGATAATAGTGAAGGTTTTTGTTGTTGTTTTTGTTTTTAAATCCGATATATTTGAAACTTGAAGGCCTAGGTCCCACGGGGGAAAAAAATCGGTGATGTGGAAATAAACATTTTTTTCTACCGATGGCTCCCGATGTTTGAGCCAAAAAAAAGACTGAGCAGTCCGTTGAAAATGACAATTATTAGGCTTCGGGATTGGTCCGTTGAACATTCACTGTTGTTTCGGCTATGACACAATAGCCTTGAGTCCCGATGTTCGGAAAAGCACCGGGGGACCTCCTCCGATGATCGGCGAAGGTGCCCCGGAGTTTAACTGAGTTTGTAACATCATCGGGGGAATATCCCCGTAGATTAGGGGATCTTGCGAACCATCCTACGTGTCTCGGGGAAGATTATTGAGAGTATGAAAATTTGATGGTGGAATTAAGCGACAAAGTCAAGAGAAGACTTTTGCGGGGTTTAAGGGGATGCCCTAAGCAATGTCCAATTGCCTTTTTGACCGTCTCAGTCTAAGACTGGCCAAAACAGAACCTAGTTTCTGGGTGCGCTTTTCAACCCTTGCCATTTTTTTTATTTTTTTTTTTTAAGATCGGGAATGTGTCACAGAAAGGCCGCCTAATATCCCCGAATGCCCCCCTGATACTTCGGCGAGACATCACAGACGCATCGGGGATTCATCGGAGGAAAAAAATCGCGGAAGCTCCGTGAATGCTGACCGGAGCTTCTCTGCGGATATTTCCCCAGCTTGTTTTCAAACATCGAGAACACATCGGGAAATTTTCAATGAATTCTTTTTGCAGTACACCCGAGGCCTCCCGATGACTCCACGTGGCTCGCGACACTATTTCCATCGGGAGTGCGTATGCATCCCATCCCCGAGGCAAAAAAAAAGGGGGACCGAGCCTTAAGCACTGAGCGATATAATGTTATCTTTTACTGGCGCAAAATCATGTTATTGAATAACTGCTGTGCAATCGTATACATTTGATTACAATTGCATTTACAGACCCCGATCAAAAATAAATAAAATAAAAATAACGGTGGGGGGGCACTGATATTACTGAAAGGGCATTACCTCCTCCGGGTAAGAAATACGGGCTTATCTTGTATTTTCATTCACAAACTGGCATAAAATATTTAATAAGGGTTTCCTGAACCCCCACAAAAAGTGATTTGTGATCATTAGTTTTTGACTCGACAGTGTAAAAGACAGTTTTGTCAAAGACTGAGAAAAAAAATCAATTTTCACGTTAAACATAATCATTTTGTCAAAATTGTGGAAGGGAATAGGTTCGACCTTAATGATATTGGCTGTCAAATTGTCGATCTGGAAGCAGTCTTCACACAGAAATTCTCAGAAAAAAAAATCAGGCGCACGTTATAGGGTAGGTGTGGGCCCCTTTTGAGTGTCATTTTTTTGTGTACATTTTTAGTTTTAGTTGAAACATTATGGTTTTTCTAAATGTTTAATCAGTGACAAAACAAACAATAGATGTTGATATTTAATATAAAATCTTTAATATCCGTTTTATTTTGCACATTTTAAAAGTAACATTGAACAATAACTGATTACCTGGATTTGATTTGAATTAGTAATCATAATCTACACATACATTGTCCCAAAATATGGCAGTTAACAATTTTCAAATTCTTTCATTTCTTAATTATATTCATAAATCTAAATTACACATATTTTATAATAATTATTATTATTTTATTCGTAAATAATAAGAAAAGTGAACATGATGATGTATAGACCTACTTTTTGTATTTATATATTGAGAGAGTTAATTAAGAAGAATTTAACTGCTTCGTTAAAATAATACTTACAAGTTATGTAAAAATAGTATAGGTGATGACATTTAGAAACACAACCCATTTCTGATAAAGTTTAATTTACATGGCTAGCGATGGGTATGCATCTTCCCCACAGAATAGCTTTTTAATTTTTTTTCCAAAACAAAATCGGCAATTTTTCATACCTGAAAGTTCATCAACCTGGCAGTTCAATTGCCCGCTTTTAATTCAAGATTTAAAATTTTATAGATGTAGAGAAAAGTGAATTTAAAATTTCGTTGATTAGATTTAGTCAAATTTATTAAAATTTCGAAGCAATTACATTTTAAGTCCAACTTAGTTGTTGTTTTTAGTGGCTAATTTTATACTAATCGATTTTTATGTTATTTCCTAAACATCACCTGTCTAGAATAGTTTTACTGATATAAAGTTTTTGTAATTGCCTATTTTTCTTCAATCATTAGATCGCTCGGCAGACGAGATGTCCTTAGGTATCACTCGAACAAAGATGAGACGTAAATAAAGAATATATATCTCGACAATAGCCTGTGAATCAGTGAAGGTGTCAATCAATTTGCATACACAGTATTTTTTTTTTTTTTTTTTTTTTACTTAAGTGTTTAAAGACTCACAGCCTTAAGCCATAGGCGGCTCGGCATTATGCGAAGTCTTTTAATTTTGAATTTCGAATGTAAATTTTTGAAAAAGTACGTTTTACTTAATAAAATAATCCCTAGCTGCCAAAAAGGTGCCAAATAACTGAGAAAGGTCTTGGAATGCATACACAGTACCCTAAACACATGCTTATCACTAAGTCATGGATGACTGCTGATTCGGATTACCTACACATTAACAGCAGGGGGCCATAAGACAATAGGAGTCTGGCTGGTCAGGTGGTTATGCGGTTGGTTCAGTATGGGGGCCAACGAAGGGGATTTCCTCTAGACAGCTCGGACATTATGTAATCAATGGATTTTATAGCCTATAAAAAAATGTATAACCAGGGCAGCTGGGGGGGCCAAGGCTCCTTCGCCCCCCCCCCCCCCCCCCCGGTGAATCCGGGCATGTACTCAGGAAATGCACAACGATACAATTGTCCGATTGATTAAACAATATCTTGTCATTTTCTTTATTTTGTATATTTTTTTATATGTATATATCAATATCGATAACTAAAAATTACAGCTGCGCAAAGTTGATGTCATGTTGAAGGAACAGAAATAGCTAATATAAATATCTGAGAGTTGACTTGACTATTTGAGTTTACCGTCGCTTTGACAGTATATCAGTCATATGGAGTTTTTGGCGTCATGACCTTTGTCTCTGCTGCTTCAATCATTACTGAAACTTGAGTGCTTTGATTGTCGTTATTGTTGATGCTACTTCTGCTAATGTTAAAACAATTAAACATTTCCTGTATACTTACTTTTTTTGGTATCAATTTTTTGGTATCAGTTAGGTATTTTCTAGTGTTACACCACAGGAGTTTGAATTTCTATCAATAGAAATTCAACGATAAGACCCATACAAAATAAAAAAACACAAGGAATGCAACGCCGTTTCGACATCCAACACACGAGGGTGAATTATACGATCGGAATAATGAATGGTAGCAATCTAGTGAGCCTACTCGAAAGAGTATACTAAAATACACTCAAAACAACCAATGATATTTTATACCACGCCATTCTACTGGCATAATTCAACAAATTTTTGCTCATTTTTCTGAGTTGACAGTTTGTCGTCAAAGTCAATCGCTGACGTCACACAATTACAGCTCAGTGGAAATATGAAGCAAGAAAGAGTAACGTCCCTTGATCTGTTTCCCCACCTAATTCTATTTTATTTTAAATATTAAACAAGTATTAGCATTTCAAAAAAATGCTAAAAATCGCCGTTAGCTAAGTGAACATCAAGTTACACTGTTACGTAAAGGGAAATTAAATGTCGAAGTACTTTGCCAAAAAGAGCGCCCACACGTGCGGGAATTTTTTGCTTTACCCAAAAGAGCGACATAAATTTGTGGGAGATATTTACTTTACAAAAAAGAGGGCCCATAATTGTGGGAGATACTTACTATAATACCAAAAGGAGCGTCCTCTAGTGTGGACGATATTAACTATACCAAAAAAGCGATTCAAGTGTGGTAGATATTTACTATACCAAAATGAGTGCCCTCAAGTGTGGAATATACTAGCATTATTAAAAAAAGGCGCCCTTAAGTGTGGGAGATATATATTTTTCCGAAAAGAGTGCCCTCAAGTGTGAAAGATACTTTACAAAAAAGAACGCCCTTAAGTATGGGAGATATTTACTATACGAAGAGAAGCGCCTTTAAGTGTGGGAGACATTTACTATACCAAAAAGAGCGCCCTCAATTATGGAGATATTTACTATACGAAGAGAAGCGCCCTTAAGTGTGGGAGACATTTACTATACCAAAAAGAGCGCACTCAATTATGGAGATATTTACTATACGAAGAGAAGCGCCCTTAAGTGTGGGAGATATTTAGTATACCAAAAAGAGCGCCCTCAATTATGGAGATATTTACTATACGAAGAGAAGCGCCCTTAAGTGTGGGAGACATTTACTATACCAAAAAGAGCACCCTCAATTATGGAGATATTTACTATACGAAGAGAAGCGCCCTTAAGTGTGGGAGACATTTACTATACCAAAAAAAAGCGCCCTCAATTATGGGAAATATTTACAATACCAAAAAGAGCTCCCTCAAGTGTGGGAGATATTTACTTTACAAAAAAACCACCCTCAAGTTTGGGAAATATTTATTATTCTAAAAAGAGTGCCCTCAAGTGTTGATGATACTTGTATTACAAAAAAGAGCGTCATTAGTTTGGGAGGTTTTTAATATACTAAAAAGAGTGCCCCCAAGTGTTGAAGATACTAATATTACAAAAAAGAGCGCCCTCAATTATGGGAGATATTTACTATACGAAGAGAAGCGCCATTAAGTGTGGGAGACATTTACTATACCAAAAAGAGCGCCCTCAATTATGGGAGATATTTACTATACCAAAAAGAGTGCCCTTAAGTGTTGGAGATATTTACTTTACAAAAAAGAGCGTTTTCAAGTGCGGGAGATTGTGTTTCACCTGCCAGAACTAAAATATTATTAGTCCTTCCAAAAAAGAACATGGTTTCTTGGTTGATTACATTACCATCAGAGTTGATGGCGAACCCAAACTGCAGTGCTTCCTTCCATCTTTGAATTACACTGACTCCCTACACAAAAGCAATAGAATTATAATGGTTCTGTAAAATACTAATCAGAAGGCTAGGAATTCAATGTAAATATGTGAGTGAGAGAGAAAGCCAGAGGTGTTTGTTTCAACAACTTAGCAGACCCTTTATCTTGGCTAAAATTGAGAGATAGAGAGAGAAAGAGAGGGGATGGGGGATCGAGTTTCATTAAATAGCATAAGCAGTATTTTTAATGACATAGGAAAGACAGTTTGATCTTTATTTTTGCTATCAAGTACACCATCCCTACTCATCATTTTCGACATTTAACGAGGTTAACAACATTTTTTTTATTTATTGAGTTTAACGTTCCACCGACAGTATTTCGGTCATTTGGAGACTATGTCTACTCGAGACAGATATAGTGCTGTCACACTGCAGTATCACGCCGTAGACACGTGGCACGATACCACACCCAGTCACATTATCCTAACATTGGGTCCTCAAGTCCTGGAACTACCCTTATATGCTGAGCGATAAACATGGAAGCTATACCAGTACCAATTTTTACGACTTTGGTATGTTACGGCCTGGGATCGAACCCACTACCTTCCGCTTCCGAGGTGGACACTCTAGCCACTCGGCCTTTGGGAATTTAAGATTAACAAAACATTAAAAAAGTTGACGAATCAAATTTCCTTACATACTTTAAAAGGAATATATCTCTTCGAGTGCCCAAACTGCGCCCCTCTAAAATTTATTTAGGAAATGCAACATAAATAAAAAACATAAAATAAAAACTGTTCACGTACCAATTTTATCACCCCCCCCCCCCCCCAAAAAAAAAAAAAAATATATATATATATATATATATATATATATATATATATATTATACATAATTATTCACTCGAAAATAACATTTAATACATTAAGAGTCAAATATTATGCCATCATTTGTGTGGTCCTAACTCCGCCCCCTAGGTGACGTCATAGCAGTTGCGAATTGTACACATTAAATATGTAAACACAGTAGATGGAATTTCCGAGATACTTTATTTTAAAAAATTGAGTCTAAAAGGGCCATTCTGCGTGGAAATAATTTTGTATTAAGAAAAAAACACATAAAAAGAGTGGTGCGAGATAAAATTTGCAATGTTAATCTGTTTGAATCAAAATTTCATACAAAAATCATCTGAATTTATTTACAGAAACATTGTAAAAAAAAATCTTATAGTCGCTTACGCGTGTGATATTTAATCTAGCGAGACTACGATTAAAAAAAAAAAAAAGAAGGTGGCGGAGTTAGGACCTCCGACGATCTATAGTACACTTGTAAAATGAATACAGTTGTGAAGGAAAACTAATATATTACTATGGTATTGTGTGTTTGTTTGGGTTTAACGTTCACCAAAGTATTTCAGCTATTTGGCAACTTAATACTGCCACACTGCAGTATCATGCCGTAGACATGTGGCATGATACCACACCCAGTCACAATTATCAAGACACCGGGCCAACCAGTCCTGGAACTACCCTGAACCTGTTTAGCACCAAGCCCATGATATTGTTTCAAATGCTTTTGTAAAATTCTGACAAAAAAGAAAGGAGTGTGCCCATGTGAATGAAAGCAGGCAACACTCTATGAACCATGCTTAAAGATAAATAACACCTGAGATCATACATTTAAATTTATAAATGTAAACCCAATACATAAAGCAGAGTATTTGCTGAGAGTAACACTTTTCATTTTTTTCCAAGATACTCTAAGTAATCTAAGTAATTATTTAATCTTGACAAATAAGAACTTAAAAATAATTCAAGTATTATCTGACATCAATAATACAGGAATATATGTGAATGTATGCTTTTTAGTATTCTTGACACGGGTTAGACTGTGGCAAAATCATTAAAGGTTTAATCAAATTTGTCTACTTGAAAATGGTTACCTCCCCACGTTTTTTTTATTTAGAAGTATGTGCATTTTTTAATGTGTTGAATAATTATCAACAATATGTAATAAAATACATCAGAGTTTGATTATAGTTATTGAAATTACCGTAAACACATGCATTAATTGCATAAATAATCGCATCAGCATTGAAGAAAAATGTTAAATTTTTTTTATAAGAAAATCAACGCAAGAGACAGAGAGAACATAGGAGAATAAAATGGTTAATGAAAAATTATAACATCAAAGCTCATCTCTAATGTATATATATTAAATGTAGTACTGTTGTTGTTTTGGAATTCATCGTTGCTATGGCAATAATTCAGTTAAATAGCGACATCCATCTTATTTAAGGTGGAGGAAGACTCAAATGCACCAAGATACCAGGGTAGAACTACATTCCGACCTACCACAAGCCAGCTGAAAGGCTTCATGACAAGAAAAATCCGAGTTATCCTGTCGGGGATCAGTGTGTGGCCATAAAAACCTTTTCACCAGAGTGACACACAAGAACTCCCTAACCTTGGACTTGAGTGTACATGTGTATTTCTTTTCTTCAGAGTGCCATGGACACGTGCTTGTGTACATTAGCTATAGATCTGAAATTCCAGTACAGCAAAACTGTAATGTTTAATGGCCATCCCATGCACCAAGTACTGGTCCAACCCTGGAGAAAAGTACAAGCTTAAATCACTTGTTTCTCAATGAAAAGTTTAGACTATTGACTACTGAAGGCAGATGGGCACTAAAGTAGTATATATGTATATGAATACAAGGCATTTTTTTCCAGAACATGTTTTCTTTAATCAATTAATATTAAAATAAAAATCAATACATAAAATGATGAAAATAATCTAATTACATTAAAATGATAGATATCATGAAAGGGAGGATTTAGAGAGAGAGAGAGAGGGGGGGGGGGGGGGGAGCGGCGTACCCACCCACTCCCTAAAATCGACCAAGGTGTTTTCAGTTTCATTTTCGCTGGCTTGGCACCTTTCCGCGGTTTAAAGAAGCAGTAGCAGTCGATTCATTGAAAATTGTCCGGTCCATCGAAGTGGAAAAGGCTGGATCCATTCAGTTATACCTGTCTCAGACAGATTTGAGATGTTTATTTATTTTGTTCGACAAGTTATATATTTTTCAAAGTTTAAATTGTGATATACATGTATATAAAAAAAAAAAAAAAAAAAAAAAAAAAAACTACAGTTATTTGATAGAATGGTTACACCTATTCTAACATATTGTTCAGAGGTGTGGGAAGTATATGAAATTTATGAAATTTATCGTATACATATAAAATATTGGAAATTTATTTTAGGCGTAAAATCACAATCCCCCAATATAGCAGTTTTGGGAGAACAAGGACGATTTTCATTATCTACAATATGTAAAGAACGCGCATTAAAATATATATACATTTTATAAGATAAGGAAAAATCAGGATTCGCTAATGTTTAAAATACTGAATAGTCAAGCGAAAAAACCCCCCCAAAAAAACAAAACAACTGGGTCTTTAAATTTCAATCGCTTTTAGAAAACATAGGTTTTGGAAAAATATGGAATAATTCTGACCTAGATACTGACTATGTACCAATAATAAAACAAAGATTGTACAGAAATATGGCATGAATGTACAGTCCAAAACTTAAAACTAACTGTAAATACATAACAGAGTTTAGATTTGAAACGTATTTTGAAATGGTAAAAACGATTATCAAAGATTTTGAGTAAATTTCGTTTATCTAGCCATGAACTTAATGTAAAGGTAGGGGGATACGATGGAACATATAGAAAAAAGGGATTATGTGCTTGTAACTCATCTATGATTGAATCTGGATATCATTTCTTGCTTATGTGTCCAAAAATATAGATGTATAGGACTCAAATACCTAAAAAAAATACGTTTGATAAGTATACGTGAAACAAAATGATATTAAAAATATAGTGCTATGTTTGAAAGGGAGATTCCAAATCCAGAAACAATTCATTAATGCATTTAAGGACTAAGAATGACATATTGAATGTGGTATAATTTAAGATGCTTGTAAAATGTAAGTATCATGTAACTTTAAATAATATCAATATAAGTTAATTAATAAAGTATGTTTAATGAATATATACATAGTATAAATGTTTTGCTCATATTATGATATCTGATTTACCGTTACTGATATTAAATATATTGTAACTAATTAATATACACATGCGCCATGAATTGTACACATATAATCTTGTGAATTTATTGTTCGTGCATTATCAATTCTTCGTCGTCGACTTAGAAAATAATCTATTTGAGTTGAGTAGAATTAAACCAGTATATACTGACTGTTTTGTGTGGAACTATTTAATGATTTAATTTCTAGTTATATGTTGTAGAAATATTTTAATAGCCATGCAACAAACAAAAAAATTATGCCGATAGAATAACTGTTTTCTCCGTTAAATCAATATACGTGTGTGTTTATATATGTTTATATATATGGTATTAAACATGCTATATATTATTAATACAATGTAAGTACCGGTAGTTGCTGGACTTACGCCCCCCCCCCCCCCCCCCGAAAAAAAATTCTGGATCCGCGCCTGCCATGCAAGGAAACATTAAACAATTATTTTGTAATGTGCAACAGCAAAACCAAAAATTTTCGCGATAAAAATACTAAAAATTCCATTGTTTATACAGATACCTATCCCTTTACTGGCCTTTTCAATCTCATGAAGGATCTTCAATACGTTTTGGAGTATATATATATATAATTAAAGTGCTTTATTCATAAACTCAGTTCAGTATAAACCTCCAACCTGGGGGCCTCCGTGGCCGAGAGGGTGAAGTCGCTGACTTTAACTTTCACTCAGCCCCTCACCACGTGGGTTCGAATCCCGGCTGGGTCATTCGGATTTTCATGCGAGGAAGCCTTCCAGCTGACTTGTTGTAGGTCGGTGGTTCTACCCAGATGCCTCCGTGCATTCGGGGTCTTCCTCCACCTGTAATTAGCTGGACGTCGCTATATGACTGAAATACTGTCTAAGCGACGATAAACTCAAATAGTCATAGTCAAACCTCCAACCTCACACAAATCAGGAAGCGGTGGATTGGTTAAAATGATTACAGTGGGAATCCCCACCAGTTAATCTCTACCCCACCAGACAGTCTCAACACTAGATCATACAGCGTATTCTCAGCTAGGTCCAGTATCTCCACATCTTGTGAACTCACCGGTACCCGATTGTTTTTCTTTTGCGACATGGTATAACCACGGTCGTAATGTTCCACCAGAATACTTTCCACAAACTGTCTATCTTCGCCTTCCATAAGTCTACCGTTTTGTGACCTCTCACCAGCTTGGATACTGGTCTGACAGTTCGGGTAAGAACTTATGCAATGTTTCACGCGCTTTTCAAGGGGGAAGTATATCCTTCATTTCACTATCGTCTTTTTACAAATAAACACCCTCGATAATTGAAAGAAATATAATCAAACGCAAAAAAAAGGAAAAGAAACTGTGCATAGGGTTTAGATTAATTTTGTCAGATCTTCTTCACACTAAGTTCATTATGTTTGGTACAAATTATTCAATTGCTTACAAAATGACTTTTTTTAATTGAAAAATAGCGATTTCTGTAGAGACGTATCAATCGAAGAAAAGTGGTCGGGGTCAAAATGAAAATACGCAAACTTTGTTAATGGATTTTACTTGTAATTAAATTATGATTTTGACTCGCTTTATGATGTTTATGTGATGGTCATTAATATCAAGTAAGATCCACGGCTTGCCGTATTACCTGTAAAAATACAACGTCTCATGGAATCGACATAACGTTGCACGACACGTGCAAAAATGTTGTTCCATTCCGCTCGTAGTCTTTTGTTAAATCCTAAAGATTATTGACAACATGCCAGGACCTTACTCTACGCCCAAGCAGGTCCCAAATATGCTCTATTGAGTTCAGATCTGGAGAAACGGCAGGCCAACGCCGTGTGCATCCAGGTATTTCCGAGTAAGCCGTGCAGTGTGAGGACGTGCGTTGTCATGCATCAGCATGGCGGGAGCATGCTGGTGAATATATGGAACAGCTACTGGTCTCAAAACCTGATTTATGTAGTCAGTTGCGCAGAGAATGCCATTCACAATGACCATATCAGTTTTCCTGTCTCCCATGATTTCACCCCATACCATGAAACATGTTTCTCTCTACTACACAATCGCCAGGAAATCTCCCCCACCCACTTTTCTTCGGAATACCCTCACCCATCTATCGTTGTGGCTTACATTAAATCTAGATTCGTCAGAAAAGACGACTCTATTTTACTGACGTCTTTGCCAACGTAAATGTTGTCATGCCCAGGTCATTCGGGCGCGTTTCCTAGGTCTTATAGGTCGGACAAAGTGACGCAGATGCCTCAGAACGGTGTCTCTACTTACCGTACTGTCTCGCTGTAGCAGGAGTTATGGAACGCCACAGCTGTCTTATGTTCGGTATTGATGTTTAGATGGGTCCATATATTTTGAGGGATCGTGTTATCATCATGTTGGGTTGTTATGTCATCTTGTTGGGTTGTTATATTATCATGTGAGGCTGTAATGTCATCTTGTTGGATTGTTAAATCATCATGTGGGGTTGTAGTGTTGTAATATTATCATATGGAGTTGTAATGTCATTGTGTGAGGTTATAAAGACATTATGCGTGATTGTTAAGTCATTATATGGGGCTGTAATATCATCATGTAGGGTTGATTTGCCATTTTGGGTGTTGCAGTTGTGATGTCCACTTGACTTAATGTGTGGTGTAGTTGTCTTTCTGTGATGTCCACTTGACTTGCTGTGTGATGCAGTTGTCATTCGCATCTTCCTTCTGTGATGTCCACTTGACTTGCTGTGTGGTGCAGTTGTCCTTCTGTGATGACCACTTGACTTGCTGTGTGATGCAGTTGTCATTCTGTTACATCCACTTGTTGTCTTCTTAATTGATTGCTGTTGTTGCAGTTTTTCTTCCGTGATGTCCACTTGACTTGCTGTGTGGTGCAGTTGTCCTTCCGTGATGTCCACTTGACTTGCTGTGTGGTGCCGTTGTCCTTCTGTTATGTCCACTTGACATTGTGATCGGTTGATTAGAATTACATCCAGTTCATTAATATGCTGTCATGTACAGGTAGTATGCTGTGATGTTGTTCTCTCCTTTGTGGTTCATTCGGCACATGTAATGTTCCCATGATGTCCGAAATGTTGCGCATTGACGACACCGAGTTGGACATTTCCTTATTTTCATTTCTTTTATGTTGGATGTTAAGGAACACACCCAAATTTTAAGATTCCTTTGTGTTAGACAATATACAAACAAGTATATTTACCAACTTTTGAAGTTGCAAAGACTCACATTCTAGTTTTTTTTTTGTTTGTTTTTGCAAATTCTCAATAAAAATGCAGTTTAGTTTTAAAAAAAATGCAAACATGTTATGTTTTGCATTTTATTTTTACATTTTAAGATTTCTTTTTTACATCAGTGAGTTTCATCCGAAAAGATTAAAAATAAACCGCGACCCTTAGCGAGCGTTTTTTATTTTCTAAACCGAGCAGGATAAACTTATCTTCATTCAACACTTACCAAGTATTCTATTTATCCTATTATTTCTGACTAAGGCTTGACTTGACTTGACTATTTGAGTTAACCGTCGCTTCGACAGTATTTCAGTTATATAGCGACGTCCAGCTAATTACAGGAGGGGGAAGACCCGGAATGCACGGAGGCATTCGGGTAGTACCACCGACCTACCGCAAGCCAGCTGGAAGCCTTCCTCACATGAAAATCCTAATGACCCTGCCGGGATACGAAACCACGCGGTGATGGGCTGAGTGAATGTTAAAGTTCGATAGGCAGTTAATACCACAATCTAAGTCTGGTGATAGGATAAACTGTATTCAACAACTTTCAACAACTTTTGATAAAATTTGTTGAAATTATTATATTGATCAATAAAACACCCTTTTTAAACGCCTTTTCTTGTAACTAAAACTTTTTATTGAGAATTAAGTAAAAATTGCATAATAAAATATAAACATTTCGCTTAGACAATTGAACATAACAGATAGGTTTCTTTGATTTCCATTCACTTGCAATACTTTTTACTAATTACAGTTTTGTCATGTTGTAAAATGCAATGTATTTTATCAGGAGATATTTTCTTTATCTTTTCAGATGAAATCCACTGATGTAAGAAAATTCTAAAAAGCAAAACATAGTTATATTTGCTTTTTTAACATAAACTGCATTTTTATTGAGAATTTGCATAAAAGCACTGGCGTAGCTTTCTATAGGTACATTAGGCACATGCCTACACATTTATTTTTTTCAAAGACTAAAAATAAAAACTGCCCGGAAAACAATTAGAAAGAATCTGTGCTATGGTATCAAAGTGTTCTTTTGAATTATTATAAACAATATTATGTTTATATGTAACGTAAAATTATATAGTTTTCAATAACGAGTGAGTTGGAAAAACGTATTTTTGTTTTAACATCTCAACAGTTATCTAAATTTTAAATTATTGAAAATACTGAAAATTGGTCTTCCAATTTAGTAAACTGACAAAACCACAATCTATATGATCTCAAAAATGAAATAACATTTACTGCAGACGTAATTCACACGCACGCAATACTCATACATGCGTAAATTATTACCATTATTATGACAGTTATCTCTTAAGTTAATCTCTTAAAAGACACATCTTAGGTAAGAAAAAGTCTGCTTTGCAGTAATTTGATTTTATGAGGCAAAATACATAAATTCACTTTTCTCCTCTGGGTGTTTAAGGGTACATATTTTATAAACGGACTTGAAACAATAATTTTGCTTGAAACTTGTATATTGCCTTTCAGACTTACGTTTTTTTCTAATGCATATGCACTAATGCACGAAACTATATGTTCTCCATATGTAATATTTATGCATCGATATGACGATGCTTAAGAGCGTTAATTATGTGTTTTCTGTTATTAAATTTATATTATAGGGAGTACGTCAACAGGTTTCAGTGTTTGATTAATACATAGAGGAAATGTGTTTGTTTTGAGTGAAAATGGAAAATATCTCATCGAGAAGTGATTCTATTTAATATATTCAAGAGTGCGTAGCGCACGCGAAAATATTAAGATTGTACATGTATCACATCGAGATGAGATGTATTCCATATTCACTCAAAACAAATTTTGTTTTTATTTTATGTTTACTGCTGCTACATATCCATGTACATACCCTTTATATGTAAATAGGTAGTCCCGGCAGATCTATATCACCCACATTGTGAGATATAGATATGACTTGACTATTTGATTTTTGCTGTCGCTTCGAAAGTATTTCAGTCATAAAGCAACGTCAAGCTAATTACAGGTGGAGGAAGACCCCGAATGCACGAAAATATCCGGGTAGAACCACCGACCTAACGCAAGCCAGCTGGAAGGCTTCCTCACATGAAAATCCGAATGAAAATCCGGGATTCGAACCCACGCGGTGGGGGGCTGAGTGAGTGTTAAAGTCAGCGATTTTACCTCTCGGCCACTGAGGCCCCACGTGAGATGCAGATTTAATCTCACTGATAAAACACAGTATTTCAACAGAAAGTATTAAATAAAAACTCTAATGTCAGTCTCACGTGTAATTCAAACACACACACGTAACAATAATTATTACAAATTTATGATATTAGGTGCTTATAGATGCACGTTTGTTCTCAGAGCGTTATGAGTGAGAGTCATGAGTGTAAAGGCTACTAATGAGTATTTAATAATTGCTTGAAAATCTACATAAAATGGGTATATTCCGATTAAAAAGAAAGCCTCAAAACCAATCAGATTGTTCACACGGCCATGCAAATATCCAAAGTCCCCTGACAGATCCTCCGCGGTAGGAAAACATACCTACACATTTAGTGAATCCAAGCTACGCCCCTGAAAAATACTACTAGAATGTGACTTTTTGCAACTTCAAAAGTTGGCAAATATACTTGTATATTGTCTAACACGAGGGATCTTAAAATTTGGGTTGTCCTTTAACATACAACGTTAAATAAATGAAAACAGGAAAACAATGAAATAAGGAAATAACGGTAAACCAACTCGGTATCGCCAATTCGCAACATTTCGGACTTCATCCGAACAGTACATGTGCCGTATGAACCACATAGGAGAGAACAACATCACAGCACACTACCTGTACATGTCAGCATAATAGTGAACAGGATGAAATACTAATCAACCGATCACAATGTCAAGTGGAGGTAACAGAAGGACAACTGCACCGCACAGTAAGACAAATCGATATCATAGAAGGACAACTGCACCGCACAGCAAGTCAAGTGAACATCATAGAGGGAAAATGCATCACACAGCAAGTCAAGTGGACATAACAGAATGACAACTGCACCACACATTAAGTGGACATCACAGAAGGACAACTGCACCACACATTAAGTCAAGTGGACATCACAGAAGGACAACTGCACCACCCAAAATGGCAAATCAACCCCACATGATGATATTACAGTCTCATATAATGACCAAAGAATCACGCATAATGTCTTTATAACCTCACACAATGACATTACAACTCCATATGATAATATTACAACCTTACATGATGATATTACAACCCCACATGATGATATAACAACCCAACAAGATGACATTACAACCTCACATGATGATACAACAACCCAACAAGATAACATAACAACCCCTCATGATGATAACACGATCCCTCAAAATGATATATGAACCCATCTAAACATCAATACCGAACATAAGACAGCTGTGGCGTTCCATAAGGAGTGGTTTGGAAACGACGTCTTATATGCGTCAGTTGTAGTATGTGCGCCGGTTTACCCCCAAAAATGCGCATGCGCAGGAGTGACGTCATCAGGGTTTTTCGCTCATGTGCGGCGGTCATATTGGTTTCTATAATTAGCATGATATCATCGTTCTAATTTTAGAATGACATCATTGGTCTATATTTAGAATGACCACATCGGTAGACAACAGGATTTAAAAATAAATATGTACATCATATTATACATATAAAAGCGATGTTGTCATGCTAATTATAGAAACCAATATGGCCGCCGCACATGTGCGAAAAACCCTGATGACGTCACTCCTGCGCATGCACATTTTTGGGGGTAAACCGGCGCACATACTACTGTCAGTTCTAAACGACGATCAAATCTGACGTCAGTTACGCGAGGCCTGCCAGTTCGAGGACGATCACGAACAGTTCAAGTTTGCTGAAACCTTGAATGAAGATTACTTGCAGTGTTTCTGTGGCAAATAAATACCCGTACGACAACATCGACGGAATCACCTCTACTAAGCATCATTAAAGCTTCAATACGTTTTCGTTCAGAAAGTTTTTGGGGAAAAAATGTTTTGTGTTTTTTTGGTTTTTTTTGTTGTTTTTTTTTCATTTCTTTCTTTTAGGACTTGGGAGAAAGTACCGAGACATTTTTTACCATTTTCACATTTATTCAGACAGTGCATGGGCAAATCGTGCAAAGCGTTTCTTTTGAGGCTTTGAGGCGTTACGTAAAACTTAAGCACACAGTGGCCGGATGTACCCATTGTTTGATAGACACACATCCGTGCATCACATGTTTTACATTTTGAACGGTTTGGACCAATATAACTATGCAAAAAAGAAACATGCACAGTTATTTTGTTGTTTTTTTTGCATTCAAGTACACTAATGGGCCAGGGAGCTATGAAAGAGAGTGAGGTATACGGATGTAATAAAAAGTGAGTGAAGAAAAAAAAAAAAAAAAATGTCTAAATAAAGAATAGCTGTCGGTGAAAATTATTGATTAAGAAATGTGCAAGTTGAAATAGATCGATAGATGTGTAAAGCTTTAGATAGAGAGAAAAGATAATGTAAGATGGAAGAAGGATCATGCTTGAATTGAGGCCTTTCAACAGTAGGGTAGAATACGTTCACACTTGGTGGACGCAAACACTTAATGTCAAGATATGTTTACTTACGTTTTACACTTCATACATATTCGTGAACAATCTGTGGCATGGATTTAAAATTATATCTATTTTAAGCATTTTGTAGTTTTTTGATAATTATAATTCTGTTTCTTCGTTTATTTGTCATCTATTACCTTATACTGTTTACAGAGTATGTCTTACTTGTATGAGCTGAGCATGAAGTTCAAAACTGAGACCAGCGTTTTTTTTTTCAAAAAGAGCTGATTTTTCTTATCATATTTTTTCCAAACGAACGGGAAACGTTTGTCGAATAGCCCAAGGATAATGTTATAATTGATGTTAATCCAGTAACTATAAGGCTCTAAAGTGGCGAAGTGGTAGCGACAACGCCTGTAAATCATCAGTGTTACTCTCCGTATTGGTTCGATTGTTGTTTATTGTTGTTGTTATTGTTTAATACGTAATCATGCATGTCAATTAAATATGTTATAATATTTAAATATATTTAGTTTAAACTTATTTATTTTACATCGATTGGGAAACAATATATTTATGCATTTGTAAACGTGTACAAAACTTTGATATTTCACATCAGTGCGTGTGTGTGTGTGTGTGTGTGTGATTAATGTTGATATCCTTTTTAAACTCTTTTGAATTAAAGAAGGGCTTTAAATATTGACCATTCTGTTACAAAAATATGCCTAAAAACATTTCTAAATAATTTTAATTCGTTCGGAAAACAACAACAAAAAAAAACAACACGCACACACATAGAAAACAATATTCTACATTTTTCTTGAGTATATATTGTTAAACTGGTCTTTTTATTAAACTGGGTATCTATGATATGGTATCCGGATTCTCCTAGGACTGTTTTTTCCAGTGGGACCTCAGATTTTCACATTTTACTTTAGTCCGGGTACGTTCATGAAAATAATCTACCTGTACAGAGCATATATAAATTGCAATATGTACTATATATACATCAGCATTAAAGTATTCTATTTGTTTTACTGGGTGTTTTTTTTAAGTAGTAGATTTAACATTATTGACTTTCATGTTAGAATAACTCGTGAACACTAGTATTAGCATCAAGACACCATGTCCCTTATCTACTGCCGTCAAGCAGCACTAGCATCAAGATACCATGTCCCTTGTCTACTGCAGTCAAGCAGCACTAGCATCAAGATACCATGTCCCTTGTCTACTGCCGTCAAGCAGCACTAGCATCAAGATACCATGTCCCTTGTCTACTGCCGTCAAGCAGCACTAGCATCAAGATACCATAAACCTTGTCTACTGCAGTCAAGCAGCACTGGCATCAATATACCATGTCCCTTATCTACTGCCGTCAAGCAGCACTAGCATCAAGATACCATGTCCCTTGTCTACTGCAGTCAAGCAGCACTAGCATCAAGATACCATGTCCCTTGTCTACTGCAATCAAGCAGCACTAGCATCAAGATACCATGCCCCTTGTCTACTGCAATCAAGCAGCACAAGCATCAAGATACCATGCCCCTTGTCTACTGCCGTCAAGCAGCACTGGCATCAAGATACCATGTCCCTTGTCTACTGCAGTCAAGCAGCACTAGCATCAAGATACCATGTCCCTTGTCTACTGCCGTCAAGCAGCACTAGCATCAAGATACCATGTCCCTTGTCTACTGCAATCAAGCAGCACAAGCATCAAGATACCATGTCCCTTGTCTACTGCAGTCAAGCAGCACTAGCACCTAGATACCATGCCCCTTGTCTACTGTAGTCAAGCAGCACAAGCATCAAGATACCATGCCCCTTGTCTACTGCAGTCGAGCAGCACTGGCATCAAGATACCATAAACCTTGTCTACTGCAGTCGAGCAGCACTGCATCATTTTTATGAACACAATGTCCCAAATATTACTGAAATATTGTCGGAGGGTCGCATAAATCTTGTAAAATACTATGCAGCCAGGCATGTGTACCAACACGTATGGTCTTAATTCATAGTACCGTGTCAACTGCTAGTTTATACATTAACTCCGTTATATTGCAAATTAAATGATGCAGTAATAGCCCTATTGTATTTTTAGTGGCTCTCCGTTTGTCTCACTAGATTGTCACGTAGGCCACAGCCGGCGATAGGAGTGCGTGGCTGACGTAACCGTTCAAAACACATAATTTTACATAACATGGACAAAATACGAAGATACGTGATATATTTTTTTTTTGTATTTGGACTGAAAAAAATAAATCATTGGCCGAAGAAAGTGAGACATGCGTTAAATATAGATATGTATTAACATATTCCAAATATGTTCTGAGTACAACGATTTGCTTATCAGCAATTCACTACAGTAATGTATAAAACAAGTATAATTTAAAGTTCATTTTTTAAGAATATGGAATTAACCCAAGCTGAGCGCAGGGATAAGTTTTATGTTTTCTGGGGGGAAATATAAGTGGCTAACCGTTTGTCTCACTTTTGTCACGTAGGTAACAGTGGGACCTTTTTAATGTGTTTTAAATACAACGATTTGCTTATCAACAATTTATCTACTTAAGTAAGTATATAAAATAATATGACATAAATACAGGATAAATATAAATAAGTATACCTGGTTAACTATAAGTAATACTCGTAGTTCCTCCAAAGCAAAATTATGATTAAAATGAATAATATATATATCATGCTTTTCTCATGTATATTACATGTGTTTGTGACGCCATAAGTTGCATGGCAATATACTGTGTGTTTATGCCTAATAAACTATTTATTTGAACTGATATTGGGGATTTTGCTGCCTGTAAGGACATTGAAGTCCATTTGATAAGGATGTGTGTGTGTGTGTGTGTGTGTGTGTGTGTGTGTGTGTGACGGGTAATATACCAGTAAACTTTCGAATCTATGCTTTTAACTTCCCAAGATGAAATGCTTAACAGATAAGGATTCGTACACCATATAACCGTCCTACATTGTCCATTACTACAATCCTCATCAACGCAGGACATGTATATATCTGTCTTAAAAAAATATTTGTTGTTTAAGCATATGGACAAAGAATGAAAATTAAAACTAGTACGGAGTATTCTGAAACTTTACATTATTATAAATAATCACACTAGAAACAAATTTGTGTGTTTTTTTTTAATCTGCCCTTGAAAATAATAATTATAGAAGAACAAAAAAAAAGTCTAGTGATTATCATTGGGGTATACTCACTCTGTTTAGTTCTGTGTTCTGTATATTGACGAAGAACCAAAAAAACTCGTAATAATTCGCAATTCTTTAATTCATAGTGCCAGTGGCCAAGGCCGCCTTATACAACAGGCCCGGATCCAGATTTTTTCCACTGGGGGGGCCAAAGTCTGAATGTGATGTGAGTGCTGGGATGGGGGGGGGGGGGATCCGGGAGCATGCTTCCCTGGAAAAAAAAGGTTTTTATTGTGATGGAGATGCATTCTGAAGAGTATCTGGGGATACAAGTGAAGGTTTTTATGTGCTTTTCTTTTCTTTCTTTTTTTCCTTTTCTTTTTTGTTTCGGTTATGGTACAATGGCCTTGTGTTATCGGGGATGGCTCCAGATGCTCGTGAAATTTATCCGATGATCGGGGAAGGTGAATCGGAGCTTCATCGAACTTGAAACATCATCGGGGGAATATCCCCGTAGATTAGGGGATGTATCATTTTATCGAACCATCCTAGGTGCCTCGGGAAGATTATGGAGATTATGAGAATTTGGTGATGGACAAAATCAAGGGTAGACTTTCGGGGGTTTATGAGGATGCCCCCAGCAATGCCCCATGGCCTTTATGATCGTCTCAGTCTAAAGTTGACCAAAAAAAAGCAAAAATTTTTAGAGTGCGCTTGCCGTTTTCTTGCGAATATTCTGAGATTATATCACAAGGTCTGGAATGTGTCACAGAAAGGTCTCCGTACCTTCGAGACATCACCGAAGCCTGGGGTTCCTCGGAGGAAAAAATATTTCGCGGAATATCCATGAATGCTTCCAAGGAGCTTCCGGGAAGCTATGCTTATGTATCCCCGGCCTGGTTTCCCCGAGGCCTCCCAATGACTCCACATGGCTCGCAACGCTTTCGAATCTTTCGCGGGAACCAGGGGAACCTGTTCCCGACGCCTCCCGAGGCTCATCAATTTCCATCGGGAGTACATTCCCTAGTGTCAATTGGGACTGAGCCTTAAGCGATATTATTTTATATTTACCTTCGCAAAGCCATGTTTTTGAATAACTACTGTGTAATAGTATTTGACTACAGTTGTATTCAAAAAATGACGGGGAGACTGGCATAAAAAAATAAGTGCTTTTTGGACCCCCCCACCCCCCCCCCAAAAAAAAAAGAGATAAAGTGACTTGTGTACATTATCAATTAGTGAATGCTTTGAATTGTCATCAGTTTTAGACTCAACATTGTAAAAAACAGTTTTGTTTTAATCTGAGGAAAAAAAATCACTTTAAACATATTTTGTCAAATATGTTAAAGAGAATACCGGGTATATGCTATATTAGGTTCGAACCTGGTAATCTTGACAGTCTAATTGTCGATCTGGAAGCAGCCTTCACACACAGACTTCCCAGATAAAAAAAAATCAGACGCACGTTTTAGGGTCGGGCGGTTGCATGGGCCCCTTCTGCGTGTCGATTTTTGGTACATTTTTTTTCTAAATGTTAAATCAGTAACAAAACAAACAATATTCAGTAATAAAAGATGTTGATATTTAATATGAACTCTTTAATATCCGTTTTATTTCGCACATAAGTTGTATTTTCTGTGCATTAGTGACTTATCACTAACATTGCTCAATGACTGATTACCTGGATTTGATTTGAATTAGTGATCATGCATAATCTACATATACATTGTCCCAAAATATGGATTGTCCCAAAATTTGGCAGATTGAAATTTTCAAATTTCATATTCATGATTTTTATAAATTTAAAATACACCAGGGTCTCTTTATTAAGAGACCATGAATACACATACATGTAGATTATTATATTCGTAAATATTCAAAAGTGAACATGATGATGTATCGGCCTGCTGTTTGTATTTATTCCTTTCAGGAAAAAATATTTAGGAGTTAGTTTCATAAAAATAATAGTTAAAAAGTAACGTAAAAATAGTAAAGCTGATGACATTTAGAAACACAACCCATTTCTGATTAAGTTGCATTTGCATGGCTAGCGATAGGTATGCATCTAATCTGAGGTTTGCTACAGCAAAAAAAAAATCATTACCTTTTTAACTTTTTCAAAAACGAAATTAGCAATTTTTCATACCTGATAGTTCATCAACCTGCCGGCAGCTAATTAGCCCGCTTTTAATGCAAGATTTAAAACATTATACATGAAAAGAAACGTGAATTTAAAAAAAAATGTTGCGTAGATTTCGTCAAAGTAGTTTTATTATTATTATTAATTCTTTTTGGCTCTAGTGAAATTGTTTCGATGTTAATTACATTTTAATGTCCAGCTTAGTTGTTGTTTTTAGCTTAACTATTTTTATGCTATTTCTTAAACTGCATTTGCTTAGAATAGTTTATAGATTTTTCCCAATTATTAGATGCCATGTAAATTTCTCTCAATCAGTGAACGTGTCCGCAGTACCCTAAACACATGCTTATCACACAGTCATGGACGACTGCCGGTTCGGATTACCTACACATTAACAGCAGGGGGCCATAAGACAATAGGAGTCTGGCTGGTCAGGTGGTTATGCGGGTGGTTCAGTATGGGGGCCCACGATGGGGATTTCCTCTAGACAACACTACTATGATGTAATCAAGGGATTTTATAGCCTAGAAAAATGTATGACCAGGGCAGCTGGGGGGGGGGGGGGGGGGGCCAAGGCCCCCTCTCGCCCCCCCCCCCCCCCCCCCCCGCCGGTGAATCCGGGCCTGTACAACGCTGTTGACGTGAGCTTCGACGTGAATATTATATTTTCTCATAGGAAGAGAGCTGATATACAATGAATTTATTACATCACAGAATTGATATTTATTCATATTGTATTTATATGATACCCTATAACTTTCTTCCAAGCATATTTTTGCTACATTTATTACATGTCCGTAGATGTAAACTGTACAAGTAAGAGTTTTTATACATTTCTAAAAAGTGGTTCGATCCCCGGCTTCGACATACCAAAGTCGTAAAAAAAATCTTACTGACAAAGCTGTTTTGCTTGGGGCTCAGCAAATAAAGGGTTTGCGTTGTGTCGGGATAATGTGACTAGGTGTGGTAGCATGCAACATTTCTGTATCAGCTATATCAGTACCATTTTTACCACTTTGGTATGTCGTGGACACTCTAATTACAGGGTCAACGGAAAACCACTTTTCTATGGGAAAAAATTATAGTTTACTTGTTCTACTGTATACATGTGCTTGTGTGACAGTAGGGTTTTTCTTAAGAATCAGCGTGGGAGGCTAATTTTAAACTGAATGAGGCAAGGATGTCTGGGGATCCTTCGTTTTTTTGTGATTTTCTTTGAATTATTTCCCTATTTTACAGTTTGGCAAATAAACCCACCAGGAAAGGGTCTGAGGAGGTCAAATCATCCGCAAACCGCCTCTTCAGGTAAACCTCTGTGTGTGTGTGTGTGTGGCAGGACTCTAGTATTAAGACCTTGGTACGACCTATGAACACAATCGGACAGCACACTGCTGCACACCTTTCATTACACAACAATTAATCCTTAGCGCAGTGAACTTTATTTAAGTTAATTCGATTTATTCCCGCTTTATTCAAGGTGGCACTTTCTTCGATGACAATATTATGCAACATTTTGCACACTCTATAGGTAGTGCATATACTTGAATCAAACTTCAACCAAGTAGCAGTAAAAACCATTTCACACTCTTGTCACTTTTTGAATAAGTATAAGGTCAACCCTTATGCAGGATTAAAGGCCGATTCTTTAACCTGGGACTTTAGGGTAACAATTTAACAAACGTAAATGGACAGAAATTCTGTATGAAAACTTCAAATTCTTAATTGTGCAACACTGTTTATCCAAAATCAGACCTTTTCATGCTTTATTTAGCATATTCAAACTGACATATATTGTGTAACTGACAGCAAACATTATAATGGAACTGTAACCTCTGAGATCAGTGTGTGGCCTCAAATACTGTGACATCAGCATGACACAAAAGTATTCCCTTACCTGGGACTTGTGTGTATATTTCTCTTTTAAAAGGGCACCATGGATAAAATGGTAGATTACATTAGCTATGGATATGAGGGTTGTGGGTTTGAATCCCAATAACGTAAGAATCTTAACCCTTTACCTCATGAATATTCATGTTCAAATTCATAACTTGATGAATACTAATTAACTGAACTTCAAATGGTATATGAAATCATGAATGTTTTCTTTGCTACACAGAGCTACAATATTGTATGAGCAGACAGAAGACTCTGACACACATGAAAACAAGAGTTGTCGAAACGACATATATGCCCCCCTGGGCTCCCCCCACTCCCATCAAGGTCACTGTGACCTTGAACTTTGACCAAGTAACCGCAAAATCAATAGGGGTCATCTACTAGTTATGACCAATCACCCTATGAAGTATGAGGGATGTGGGCCCAAGCATTCTCCGGTAATTGATTTGAAACGATTTTCACATTCAATGTCACTGTGACCTTGACCTTCGACCAAGTGACCCCAAAATCAATAAGAGTCATCTTCTAGTCATGACCAATCACCCTATCAAGTTTGAGGAATGTGGGCCCAAGTGTTCCCCAGTTATTGATCAGAAATGATTTTCACATTCGAGGTCACTGTGACCTTGATCTTTGACAAAGTGACCCCAAAAACAATAGGGGTCATCTCCTATGAAGGTTGAGGAATGCGGGCTCAAGCGTTCTCCAGTTATTGATTGGAAATGAAGTGACCAACATTTGAAAAACAAAATGTCCACTCTTCTTCGAAGAGGGGCATTAAAATTACAATCATTGCAAGTTGCACATAACACAACTGACAAGACAATTTAAAAGGAATACATCCTGCACCTAATACTTGGAAAACATAGAGGTTGTCATCTGTAGTTACAAATCATTGCATTTTGTTTTTCATCTGCTCCGTTTTCCAGTGCATCAAAATGAGTCTATATTAAGTAATGGGTTAAATGCCTTCCCAGGAATCGGTACTGGTCAAACCATGGAAATTTCAAAATGGATTAGTACAAAGTAAAATTACTTGTTTTTCAAAGAAATAAGTTCAGACTATTGAAGTCAGATGTGCACAAAAGTAGAAAATGTAATAGTATCAAAATGTAGATGGACTGGATGGACACAAAGGCATTTTTTTTTTCAATAACAAGTCTTCTTTAATCCATAAATATAAAAACAAAATCAATAAAATAATCTTAATACTTTAAAATGCTAAATACAATGCAAGAAAACTTTTAACAATTATTTTGTGATGCGCAACAGCGAAAACCTTCTCAATGAAAATACTGACAATTCCAGTGATTTTACAGATATTCATCCCGTACTGGATTTTTCAGTCTTATGAAAGATCTTCAATGCAGTTTGGAGAAAATGAAATTCCAGGAGCAGGATGCATCTTTCGAAATTATTAAATGCTGTATTTGCAAACATAATTTTAATGGGCTCAAAAAAACTGGTTCCTATAAAGCCTCTGACAACCCCTGGTTTTAGAGGTATAATTAAAGCTTTATTAATAAACTCAGTTCAGTATAAACCTCCAACCTAACACAAATCAGGAAACGGTGGATTGGTTCAAATGATCACAGTCGGAATCTCCACCAGTCAGTCTCAACACCAGATCATCCAGCGTATTCTCAGCCAGGTCCAGTACCTCCACATCTTGTGAACTCTCTGGTACCCGATTGTTTTTCTTTTGCGACATGGTATAACTAGGGTCATAATGTTCCACCAGAATACTCTCCACAAAATCTTCCCACTTCCCGCTGTCTATCTGTGCCTTCCATAGGTCCACCATCTTGTGACCTCTCACCTTCACCAACTTGGATACCTCCACTTTTAACTGTTCTGCGTTCTCTATCCAATTTGGGTAAGAATTGATGCAATGTTTCACTCGCTCTTCAAGGGGGAGTTTGATACAGTATCTGGGAGATTGACACATGGTATCAAACAAAATTTGTGGCACTGTTATGAAACCAATACGCTGACTCTCTGATTCCACCCAAACAGGTCTGGAGGGGGAAAACTTGTGCAGTTCATGTGCAATGAGGGATTCCCAGTACTTTTGTCGGGGCTGAGTTTCCCGTGCCAAAGCCCCAGTACAGAACCCTTGTGTTTAGCCAGGGCCTCCAGGTCCAGCACCTGTTCCCCATGAGATCTGAGGGCATCAAGGATAAGTGTCTTCCCACTGCCCGTCAGGCCTGGAAAGAGTGAAATTAGGAAGTGTGTTTATTTCAGGTAATATTCAGTCGGATGCAGCATCACATGACTATTTTGAACACTTAAGACTTATTAAACATAGATAAGAAACTCCTTCAAAAGCCAGTAGAAAATTGTTTAGGCACACTGCAGATCATTGACTTTTGCAATTTTTTAAATACAGTATGGAAAAATAACACAGGAAAATGTAACCATATTATAAAATAATCAGTTTTCTAATACAAGGAATTACTTTTAATAAATTTTCTATTTTCTAAATTCTTTTAAATAATGATCTAAATTCAACCAGTGTAGCAGAAAAAACAAACAAACAAACAAGAAACATAGTTTTTTCATGCCTGAACTTTTTTTATTTTGACATAAAACTTATTGATTACCCAACTTATTTTGATAAAATTATTTGAATCAAGATTGAAATATTCCTCTCAATCCACTGTCTACCAAAAGGGATAAATTTGTGATTATATTTAGTCATGTTAGCTACATCATACCTACAAAATAAAAACAAGGGCTATTTTGATAAGAGAAGATTCAAAGATTTTAAACTCACCAAGGAATGGATGACTAGAAGAAAATGAATCTTGTTTATGAATATAAATAGTACAGCAGAATAGTTGCAAAAGACATTTTGCCCATCACCCCACTAGCTTAATTTTGTAAATTGAGTACTGAAAACTAAACAGAAGTTCCTTGATTGACTATGATTCATGACATGATAATGACAATATTTATCAATTTATAGATTACAATTTTGTGATTGGACTAGCAATTTATTCAGAAATCAAGTGAATTGTAAAGTATTTATGATTATACACACCTGATATGATTTTATACTGGAATTCACAAGGCAGGTTAGACAACTCTGTCTGGACCTGGCTCCTATACTGCTTATATCCCCCTTCCAGCACGCAGGTGTTGAATCCTATCTGGGTCAGAACCAGACTAACACTATACGACCTCTGTCCACCTCTCCAACAGTACACCAGGGGCGAGTATTTATTTGGCTTGTCGTGAAAATATGTCTCTAAATGCTGGGATATATTTCGAGTCACCATTGCTGCCCCAATTTTCCTCGCTTTAAAAGAATTCTTTTTATACAGCGTTCCTACTTCAATTCTTTCCTCATTGCTTAACACAGGCAGGTTAATAGCACCAGGAATGTGGTCCAGTTCAAACTCATCAGGTGTCCGCACATCAATAATATCACAAAAATTTGCATCTCTGTGACTTTTCACAATAGTTGGAACACTGAATTTGGACGGAGATTCATTTTTGGACTTTGAATATTTCCTCACACTGCTTTTTAGGCATTTTAAATGCCTGCACAACACAGACAATGCCATGACGTGTATTAGTAGAACTCAAATCATTGAAGCTGTTTCTTTTCTCTGAAAAAAAAGTATATACTATATAGTTAATTTTAGATGGTTTTTAAATGTATTCAAATGATAAACACCCAATAGTTTGGATAAGATAAAAAAAAAAACCACATATATCAGAGACAAGTTCTGCTATTTTCTGATAGCTATGATTATCATTAATATGCTACGCTAGGCACAAATATAAAATGCAGAAGAAAGTTGCTGGGATGAAACACACACATACCCGTGATGTCTTTAATATTTTATTTCCAGCCATTGATAAAAAATGACACAGGTGGGAGTAATGCACATGCATTCTGTGACCTTTTAAGGTAAAGTCCCTGTAATAGTTCCGCTACATTTCGGACCTCAGGGCCTTTCACAGAGATAACCAAGGTTTCCTATGTTTCATTAGGGTACCTTGGTTATCTTGGTAGAGGTTAAGTGGTCCAAGACATAGCGGAACCATTACAGGGACTTTAACTTACCGTAATCACACAAGTACAAAACTCTTTTAAAGATACAAAAACATAATAGCAATTATGTAAAAGCCAATAAATTGTGTAATTGTAATATTTAACAGTCAACTTTGGCTGCCAAATATAATCATGCCACCTTGTCTTATGTATGAGAATGTGACGTAACAAGTGTGATCCTACATTTGTGAAGTAGGGGTGTCAAAAATGTGCAAAGTATTATCCTGACCAGGCTGCACATAGACTGCCTATGAATTGGAATCTTATGATTATTGGGCTTGTACTATGTCCTCTAAAAGTTGCCTTGCTGTCTACATCTACGTGGTTACGTCAATCTCTCAAACTTGACATTACTATGGCGGTGTGCAAGAATAAGTTATAAGGTAAAGTGTCTGAAAGGATAGTAAAAGTTAGGAGATAGTAAGGGTCAAGATGCAAAAATGTGAGAAAAGTGAGAAAAGAGAAGAAAGACCCAGTTGCTGTTTTGTAACCATCAAGACAAGACCTTTCCAGCTTCCGTGGCGGTACCTGGGCGTGAAACCCAGCTGGCATAGCTCAAGTCTGTCGTATGGGAACTACATGGCAACTGGGAGAACTGCAGTCCCTTAGAAGGTTAGGTTGCAGAGCCTACTCTTGAAAGATGCCAAAGAGGAGGCCTCAGCTACTGAATGATGCTGGTAGTATGTTCTATGTTGGAATGCTTCGAGGGAAGAAGCTTTATGACTGTCTGAAGAAGTACTGTAGGGAAGGCTGGATCTTGTCATGGTTCTTGTTGGTGTCATATAAAGAGATGTGTCAATTGCAACTAGGTGGTATATAATTTTATAGAGCAGGCCCCCTGGGGTTTTCTTAAGTGGACGCCCACTTGCCCGTGCCGGGTTTAAATCACCATGGGCAAGTGATTTTTCCAATAAGTTTATTTTCGTAAATGAATTTTTATTTTTTTTTATTTTCTACATTATAATTATAGGGGGTGAGTTGCTTGCAAATTGTGTTTGATACATGTTAACTAAAATTTATCTTAATACTACACATCTTTAGTTTTAAACATTAACAAACACTAACTAACTTAAAGATCGGACAAGCTGTTTTCACTGGGGGCAAGTAGATGTTCAAAGTAACTTGCCCCCTGGGCAAGTGAAAGTCAAATCCTTAAGGAAACCCCTGTAGAGCATTATCAGGTAATTTTTGGCGACGTTTTTGTTTATATTTCTTAATGTAATCTCAACTGAGATCCGTTCCGGTATTTATTTATTTTTTTCGAACTGGCCAGCGGAATCCAATCCTGTACGAAAAAAAAAAAAATAACCGGAGAGGATCTCAGTAGAGATTACTATTAATGTAATGCAAAAGTTGTGGGATTTCACATTTTTGGATAGTGGTCTGTTAAGATATAGATGTTAAATTCCATATGCAAAATATCCTTCGACTTAAATCTGTAAAACAAATTCAAAGAAATTAAAGAATAACCTTCAAAATGCCATTCTCAAAATACAGAGTTTGACGTGACGGGTTTTAATCTGAGTGACATGTGTGACAAATCAATAACACAGAATAGATTTGTGCAACGGGATCAACTAAAGGTGATAAATACTGAGAACAAATAAACTTAAGCCAGTTTAGCGATCTGCGAACTCACATGTCGGCAAGTTTTAGGTAAACAACAAAGTAATCCGAACAGACGGTGTTGAGGTAAACATTTCATGAAACTGGGCGCATGAAAAACTTAACAGAGACAACGGAGGCAAGTACGAATTATGTAATAGGTATAAGTCTTGTCAAAGGTGAGCAATTGTACATATAATTGATGATGATGATTTTATTTATTTTCCCCATGTAATGAAAGTAATTGTGCTGGTATATAATGAGTTTTCGTGGTGACTGTGATAGGGTAATAATTGCATCATGCAAATAGACCTAGTCTGAGAACTCATTTGGAAGGAAGACTTCAAGAAATCAAATACTGGACAAAAATTTAAACCATTATAATAAAATATGTGTGCCCTGGCTCAAAGGTAGTGTTCATTTTTGTGGATTTGAAGTTTGTTGGTTCAAACCTAATCTCTACTGAGATCCGCTCCGGTTATTTTTTTTTGTATTGGCCTCCGCTGAGGCCAATACGAAAAAAAAAAACTGGAGCGGATCTCAGTAGAGATTAGGTTCAAACCCAGTATGTGGAGCTTCCCTGGCAAAGGCCCAGAGGCATGACAACCAGGACCAAAAATAGCAATGTGCGCTGAGGGGCTCATTGATGGGACTACCCTGGTCCAACATATTTACTTTAAAGAAAGATTTGTATAAAGTTAAAAGGTGATCTCCTAATCGACATTATAAGCAGGGTCTCTTTAATACTAGGGTTATGCTAGTCCCATCAATGAGCTGCTCAGCACGATATGCTATTTTTGTACTGGTTGTCATGCATCTGCCAGGGAAGCTCCACAAACTGGGTTTGAACTAACCCCATAGGGGATATCGCCAAATCGAAAGTAGAATGAACCTTGCACCTTTTTATGGGTTTAATTATCACTTTTTTTTTTTTTTTCCTTTTTTTTTGGGTGGGGGGGACATTTATATAAATAAACTATAACCTCCAGTAATAAAACAAGAAGTGTTTCATTTAGTTAGTATGAAAATATGACACTTTATATTAAATCTGAAATTAGACATAAATAAAGACAATATTTCAAAACATAACATAATAATCTACCCCATTACATCCAGACAACAACAATAGCAAGTTTGATTTTATTATCATTCATATAAAACGTATCTACAATATTTTACTAGAATAGTAAAAAATAATTTTATTGTCTCTGAGGATTGTCATAATTGCTTTAATTTGTCAGAAGCGACATGATATGCGCCGTAAAACTGCTATTAGATAAGCAATTTCACTTTGTGCATTTCTCTTGTGTTCTGAACATTTATATTCTTTTCCATCAGTATATTTTCATGTCATTTTCTGAACAGCATTATAACTTTGATATATTGAATTGACCAAATAATTTTTCATCCGATAGAAAACAAATATTAATCATTTTTTTCAATACATTTTGTATAAGACCTTTCATTAAAAAAAAAGAGAGAAATGAAAATATCTTATAATAAATAAACTATGTATAAAAAACGCGAGTATGTGGTTGGGACTTGAAAAAAATCGGCCCATGGGAAGTGATCATGCTGTCTTAGTATAGGCTGATTCGACAAGGGCCGAATGGAGCAAGAATTGGGCAGTGGTTACCTGTATTGCGACAGCATGATAAACCAATAATCTTGCACGCTTACACTGCAGTTTCATGACCCTGTATAAATAGAGACCCTGTTATGAGATACAAGTATAAAAAAAGACAGGTACTCAAACTGTCAGGAAGAGGCATATATCCAATGACTTACCTATCGGATTGCTAACACACATTTTGGATTGATGGTTTGCAACATGAATGAAATATGTACATCAATCTTTAGATTTTATTAAATTAAATTAAATAAATTAATCAAGGGTCAGAGCAAAACTAGGCTAAGTGCAAATATTTATAAAAGCACTTAGCTTAGTTTCGCTCTCTCCTATCCATTTGATATGTCGCTATAACTGAAGTTTAGGTATTGCTGTGTTGTCAAGGACTATTCTAAATTACATTTAAATGTGAAGTTGAAAACATTGCGTTTATATGGATATGTTTTTTCAGGTTCTTGCCCATGATGAGTATTGTGGTACAAAGCAGTGAGGGCTGGATCTTAGATCATTACAAGGCAGTAATGTTTATTACAGGTATATCATGAATACACTCTTAGTCTGTCTTTGTTATAATTTTTTAATTATATGAAATAACATCTATTATCTAAAATCATTACAATACATAACTGTTATCATTGGTAATGATCTGATAATTGCAGTTATATGTATGGCAATTATAGTCTTTTGAAGATATTTTATTATCTCTGAGTGTGAATCAGTTCAAAAAAAAAAAAATAGACATCTAAAAAGAATGATAGTAACAGTATCAAACATTCAGGCTTTTAATTTTTTATACTGTTTGCCACTGTCCAAGATATTGTTTTGAAATGAGAAGGATTTATTATAAAACTTTCTGGCAAGCGTACATTCTCAGACTTACAATATTTATAATCCTGTGTTATCATTTAATGACAATCAATTCCTTATTTTATCCCAGCTTAATACATACTATAGGAATCAGGCTTGTCTTGTTTTGTGCTTTTCTGACCTGTTCTATCCTACACTAACATTACATGAAGACAAGGTGGGAAAAAGCGATGCACGGGTATAAATCACAATTTGTGATAGTTATAATTTCATATGCTGTAAAATATTACTGTTCTTTTGATATCTTGTTATGTTTCTTTTACTGCTCAGTCTGTATTATCTATTGATGTCAAAATTTTAAGGTAAGTCATCCATCCTCAAATTATAATCATGGTTTCTCAAATGCTTAAAAAGACTTCAATGCAGATACAAGTATCCATTGACTTGGAGTTATAGGCTCAATGTCTATAAAGACTGATGTTTACTATAAAATTTTCGATGGACCATGATCACAATTTATTGATGGATGGGTGACCTTAACATCCCCCACATTTTGCATATTGTAATTTGTATTGAGATTACAAATTATGGGTATGATAGAACATGAGACATTTATACTATGCTTTAAGCATTTACCTAATGAATATTCATGTTTAAATGTATGACTAGATGAATATCAATTTAATTAGATTTAATTTGCATATAAACCAAAGTGTTTCCTTTGTCATGCAGACTGTGTAGAATATGAGCCACATTATTGTTTGGAAAGGAGCTATCTGATATGGGTCTGCTCTGTTTGCCAAGGCGGGGGGAGCATATGTCAATATGAGATTAGGGGTAAATAATGGCAACTTGTACTGGTGTATATTGAGCATTCATTCTGTAACAAGAATAGTATCAAATTACATACCTGTATACAACAACATAATGTTATAATACATTTATAAGTGCATTACATTTTTTTTATGTTTGGTTGTTTGTTCAACTGACTTAAGGAAAATTTTACATATTTATAATATGGTTCAGTTTGTTATAGTATCTGACTTGGACCCAACATGATAGCATTATAAAATGGAACAACATTGTATACCTGAATTCCATGTAGATGGTGGAGATGAAATAACCAGAAGTGAGAAAGAAGAAAATCACAATGCACACAGAGAGTACAGACTGAAGAAGGAATTGTTTGAAATACTAACACCATTCAAGATGGACAGTCAGGTGATCAAACCAGTTGTTGTAGATGATTTACAGACAGATGAAACAAAAACCACACCAGTCAAGAGAAAAAGAAAGGTAAATATACATTTTTCTGCAACATACTATTATTCATTTTGCAAACTCCTTCAACAAAGTTGGGGGTGGGGTATACTGAATTCAGTTTGTTTATCCATTTGTCTGTAGACTTAAGTTTTTGCAGTCTTCATCTCCAAAGCTCATTGGCTAGACTAGAATGTTTCTTCAAAGGAATACTTGATGCCAAGTTGGAAAGAATGAAATATAATGTGATAATTTCACTGTGAAATTATCAGATATAATTTTTATTGATATCACACATGACACATGGGCAGTATCAGCTACCACACTCAGGAAACTGCAGTGTAATGATACAGCCATGATAAGATGGACCTGCCTGGTCAGGCCCGAAGAGAATATCCCCTTTGAGACTCTTCTCTCTCAGCTTAACATCAGAGACCTTGCTGATATTCTACAGAGAAATAAGGTGAGATGGCTTGGTCATGTAGAGTGCAGCCCAGGGTGAATATTTCAGGTTCGGAACTTTAGCATGAGGTGAGACTCTTGGCATGGAATATACCAACCCAATGTACTGCCAGGCATGGTGGGGGAGACTTCACTCTCGACCGGATAGCCAGGCCTCACCCTCATGAAAAAGAGTAATTCAAGGCCTGGGTAATCAAAATTAAGTGATGATGATGATGATGATCCACTCAAGAACATAAAATAAATGTGTTAATGTTTCACAGCCAGAATATACTTGGTTATAATATTTTTTCATTGAATTTGCAGAAAAAGCGAACACATGTCCTTAATATCGGGGAACAAATGGCAGAGGAGTATCATCAGAAAGTAAGCTTTGATGTTTGATTAATATTTTGCTTGTTAATCAAAGCTGGGAAATTATATATATTTTTTTACTGAATTAATTGATTAACCCAGTATTTCATTTTGACACATAGGCAAACAGAGCAGACCCAGATCAGACAGCACCTATAGGGCAAGGGTCTCCTCTGTTTTCTCAGGGTCTTCTCTGTTTGCTCATACAATATTGTAGCTCAGTTTCTACACAGTCATCTGTGGCATAGAAAAATTAATTATTTCATAATAAGATAATATCAGTCAATTAATATTCATCAAATCATAAATTTGTACATGAATATTCATGAGGTAAAGGGTTAATATTTAATCTATAATTTGCATTATTCAGATAAATCATAATTAAAAAGAAAATAGAAATTTGCTCTCACTGAACATCATGTAAACTGAGACGGATGCTTTTCTTTGTGACATAATTTCCACACAGCTGCTTTGTAGGAAGTTGTACTGAGCAAATATTTGTTGATTTGAAAATAATAAACTTTCATTACATTTATAATTACTTCCTCTAGATTAGAGGTGCTGTACAGAAGGCCTATAGTACACTTGTATCCCTGGCTCAGCAGCAGGGGTACTTCCATCCTGTTGGTTGTGTGGATCCAGTTGACAACAACAAGGGGGCGAGGCTGGCAGCCCAGACCCTGGGGCCCGGGGACAGTCTGTTGGAGGCCTGTATACACACTGCTCCTGCTGGGGTGGAGTTACCTGTCCGGGCTGTCAGCACAGGTGTGTTATTATTTTTGGCCAAGGTATTTTGAATACCCTACCCTTCTTGGACCTAGGGGATTTTGCGTGTCTCCTTCATCAACCTGAGACCTGTGACAGCTGTCACCTGTACTTAGTCCACCTGTGTTGATCAGCCAGCTTTTATACCCTTTAAACTCTATTTTAGCAACCACCGATGGATTTGCCGCAACTTTTTGTTATTCTCCAGACTGTAATCACAGATTCTTTTTCTTAACTGTTGAGCTTATATTCAATTTTTACACAGTCATGTATGCTGCCATAAGACAATGGCTCTCTTGTTAGAATTGACATTGTAATATAACATACAATAATTGTAATGTAAATTACATGTTTATAATATATAGTGAATAACACTAAAATTGTTTGTACCCTGAATTTAAAGTCCAAACAAATATTAAGCTACTATGAAAGCCCATATGGGGAGCAATGTCCAACACACAGATTAACTTTTTTTTTTTTAATTTTCACCCATCCTGAAGTAAACACAAGTGCTCCATTATTGCATTTCTACCCTGAACCGCTTAAAAATAACAACAGAAATGTAATGGTTTATTTTAGTAAAAATAAAATTTATAATAAATATTTACTGGTCTGCAGACATGGACGAGAGTAAGTTGTCGGATGTAGTTTGGGTAAATGATGGAGAGAGAACAAGACGGACACGTGTTGGTAACCATAGTTACCTGATTCCACGCCGCTGCATGTTCTACCTGTCAGACATGCAGAAACTGCCCCTGGCCTGTACAGGTGATGTATTGTCAGTAGATATTTGATTTATTATCTCCCCTCTTTTTCAGAGAAGTGAAGATACTTTTTAGCTCACCTGAGCACTTGTGCTCGGGTGAGCTTTTGTGATCGCCTTTTGTCCGTCGTGCGTCGTCCGTCGTCCGTCGTCAACAATTGCTTGTGAACACTCTAGAGGCCACAGTTTTAGCCCAATCTTCATGAAACTTGGTCAGGATGTTTGTCTACATGATATCTCAGATGAGTTCGAAATTGGGTCATGTGGGGTCAAAAACTAGGTCACCAGGTCAAATCTTAGAAAAACCTTGTAAACACTCTAGAGGCCACAGTTTTGGCCCAATCTTCATGAAACATGGTCAGGATGTTTGTCTACATGATATCTCAGATGAGTTCGATATTGGGTCATGTGGGGTCAAAAACTAGGTCACCAGGTCAAATCTTAGAAAAACCTTGTGAACACTCTACAGGCCACAGTTATGGCCCAATCTTCATGAAACTTGGTCAGGATGTTTGTCTACATAATATCTCGGATGAGTTTGAAATTGGGTCATGTGGGGTCAAAAACTAGGTCACCAGGTCAAATCTTAGAAAAACCTTGTGAACACTCTACAGGCCACAGTTTTGGCCCAATCTTCATGAAACTTGGTCAGGATGTTTGTCTACATATATCTCGATGAGTTAAATTGGGTCATGGGGTCAAAAACTAGGTCACCAGGGAAAATCTTAGAAAAACCTTGGAACACTCTAGAGGCCACAGTTTTAGCCCAATCTTCATGAAAAATGGTCAGGGTGTTTGTCTATATGATATCTTGGATGAGTTCGAAAAGGTCACAGGTCTACATGATATCTTGCATGAGTTTTAAATTGGGTCATGTGGGATCAAAAACTAGGTCACCAGGTCAAATCTAGAAAAACCTGTGAACCTCTAAGGCCACAGTTTTGCCAATCTTCATAATTTGTCAGGATGTTTGTCTAATTGATATTTGATGAGTTTAAAATGGTCATGGGTCAAAAACTAGGTCACCAGGTCAAATCTAAGAAAAACCTTGTGAACACTCTAGAGGCCTACATTTTTGTCCCAGTCTTCATTAAACTTAATATGAATGATGACTGCATGAATTCCCAGTTGAGTGCAAATTCAGGTAGGATCAATATGTAGGTCACTTAGTCCAATGTTAGAAAAGCACTTTTAGATGCTAGATTTTTTGTCATTATGCCTAACACAGCCATCTTACTCAGGTGAGCGACACAGGGCCATCTTGGCCCTCTTGTTTGTAGAAGATGCAATTTTATTTCATTGGATGAACTTGGATAATTGCATTCTCACATGTGGCATGTTTAAAAAAAAATAATAATAATTTTTTTTTTTTAATTTGTGTTGGAAAAAGTGAAATTGTGTCTTTATAATGTTCACTGTGATTTTATTAAAATATTATTTTTATTAATATTGCAGTAATCAACACAAAAACATAAAATAAATAGGAATCACTCACATCAGGTCATGTCCTGTCATGTCACAACCCATCCTATCCTCACATTACTTGATGAAAAGTTGGGATGAGAGGATAGTAATCACTTTAGTGATAGTTCTAGTTTATTTCTATTTATGTTAAAGTTCAGTTGTTGACACAAACTTTTACAACTTATACTAGTCCTTTTCAGTTGATTTTGGTTTGGACCAAAATTTGAACTTTGAACCTGGGAAAGTTTTAAATGATTATCATCCAAGGCTGTGGATTATATACCCAGCCTTCAGGTCTTTTCTCTTCTTATTCTAATTCTTCTATTGTAATGGCTAGCAATCACTTTCTGGTTATTTATGGCCATATTTTAGACATTGCGATCAAGGTTTTCCCATTTGTGGGTCCTGTTTTTTGCTGATGAGACAGAATTGGAAGAGATGGTGGTTGGATACAAGGGAGTCTGGGTGCGATACCCTATCTTTTACATACCTGGTGTATAGCACCAATACACAGGAGACAAGTTCATGGGAAGAACCAGTACTGAGTACTCAGAGTTCCAATAGCAACCCCATTTTCCTGAGTGCCAGTCAAGGGTGCACCTGGTACCAATTTCATATGTCTTTTGTTTGACGTGGTCACTGGAGGAAATGCCCTGGCTGGGATTCGAACCCAAGACCTTCCAAACGCAATTTGGACACTCTACCACTGAGTTATTTTGTCGATTGTTGTCAGTAAACACAACAGTAGGACCATAGCACTCAAGCTTAAAATCTTTTTAAAGGGGACACCATTTTCAAAATGTTATTAATTCATAAAATAATGTTGACAAAATGAGAATGGTAGTTATTGCACGCACAAATTCTGAAGAGTATGTTTCACAGTCAAAAATTATTTTTTTTTAAAAAGTCATGTCTTTGTCTTTATGTTAAGCTTGTTCAATTGTATTTTTAGCATTTGGTCAGTATGACTTGATAGTAATGGATCCACCCTGGGAAAACAAGTCCGTGAAAAGAAGGAGAAAGTAAGTCTGTAGTAATTATTGGTCGACATTAGCCCAAGTCCAGTCAAATTACATTTGTTGTCATGTCTTCCACCTCTTGCACTCACATAACATGAAGACAAGACGGGATGTATGGATATTAACAAACTTTAGTGATATAGTTCTTGTTCTTTCTTTTTTTTTTTAAATTCAAAATTGCATTTTTGTAAAATTTGATTTTAAGTTTATGTAGAAATACTTGAAAAGGTTATTATATTTTTAAAAGGTTGCTTCTCATTTAAGATAAATAAATCTCACAGTAATAATGGTCCCCAATAAATGAAGCACTTACAGTTTGTAAGAATTATAGTTCTTGTAATTCTTTTCCCTGATATTTAGATGTATGACCTGCTCAGCTATAAATCTAAGTAGAAAATTTTTCATAATCAAAGCCAATTTCAAAGTTTTGTGCAATTTGATCCCTACATTACCCAATAGAATGCTTCACTGTAGAAGATGTAAATTCAACAACAGCTTATGTTATTAGAAGACTGTTTCAATGCAAATGTAGTGTTATATCCCATGCAAGCATTTATTTATGGTTTTTGAAAGGTACATTACTATGGAGACAAGGAGCCTGCTGGATCTTCCCCTGGGCCAGCTGATGTCACCTGGGTGTATGGTGGTAGTTTGGGTCACAAACAGACATGCACACAGACAGTTTGTCACACAGGAGTTACTCCCAAAGTTCCATATCACATACAGCACCACCTGGACTTGGCTGAAGGTACGTAAGTTAGAACCTTACAGTTCTCTCATTGAAAGTTCAAACTCCACTTTTACTGCTACCTTTAGGGGATATTCTCTTTTCTGCTCCAGAACAGTTTCAAAAACAAAACCACTTGTTCTTTTGTGTTCCTTTGATCACATGATATCCATGCGTTGCTATTGGTTAATATGATAACTTAATTTGAATAACATCTGTAAGCATGAAGAGGCCCATTGTTGTTAAGTGATTTTTTTTACGGATATGATCAATCAGGTAGTCTTTCATCAGTTTTAAGAACTTATTCAGAGAACCTCAGCCTTTCATAGGAGGTGACTGTTTGGCAGGTAACACAGACAGGCGAGACAGTGTGTGACATTGATTCCAGTCACAAGAAACCGTATGAGTCCCTCATCCTCGGCCGGTACCTAGGCAGTAACCATGATGACCGCAAGGTTGCCATAGACAACAAGGTGGTCATCAGCATACCCTGCAGCCTGCATTCAAAGAAACCTCCTCTTGATGGTATGTGTCCATTGTATACAATTTAAGTGCATTTATTTCAAACAACAGTATTTTTTAGTTGGGGAAATATACAGGTTGTGTGCAGTTTTTACAAAAGTCATTTTTTAATCCCCCGCCGCGAAGCGGGAGGGGGGTTATAGGAATGCCCTTCGTCCGTCCGTCAGTCCGTCCGTCAGTCCGTCAGTCCGTCAGTCCGTCAGTGTGTCCGAAACATTTTCGTGTCCGCTCCATATCTCATGAACGCTTGGACACATTTTCTTCAAACTCAGCTAAAGTGTTAACCTCATTGAGCTGATGTGCAGAAGGCATGAGGCGGTCACGCTGGCTCAAGGTCAAGGTCATACTTGAAGGTCAAATGTTATTTTCGTGTCCGCTCCATATCTCATGAACGCTTGGACACATTTTCTTCAAACTCGACTAAAATGTTAACCTCATTGAGCTGATGTGCAGAAGGCATGAGGCGGTCACGCTGGCTCAAGGTCAAGGTCATACTTGAAGGTCAAATGTTTTTTGTGTCCGCTCCATATCTCATGAACGCATGGACACATTTTCTTCAAACTCGACTAAAATGTTAACCTCATTGAGCTGATGTGCAGAAGGCATGAGGCGGTCACGCTGGCTCAAGGTAAAGGTCATACTTGAAGGTCAAATGTTTTTGTGTCCGCTCCATATCTCATGAATGCTTGGACACATTTTCTTCAAACTCGGCTAAAATGTTAACCTCATTGAGCTGATGTGCAGAAGGCATGAGGCGGTCACGCTGGCTCAAGGTCAAGGTCATACTTGAAGGTCAAATGTTATTTTCGTGTCCGCTCCATATCTCATGAACGCTTGGACACATTTTCTTCAAACTCGGCTAAAATGTTAACCTCATTGAGCTGATGTGCAGAAGGTATGAGGCGGTCACGCTGGCTCAAGGTCAAGGTCATACTTGAAGGTCAAATGTTATTTTCGTGTCCGCTCCATATCTCATGAACGCTTGGACACATTTTCTTCAAACTCGGCTAAAATGTTAACCTCATGAGCTGATGTGCAGAAGGATGAGGCGGTCAGCTGGCTCAAGGTCAAGGTCATCCTTGAAGGTCAAATGTTATTTTCGTGCACGCTCCATATCTTATGAACGCTTGGATACAGTTTCTTCAAACTCGGCTAAAATGTTAACCTCATTGAGCTGATGTGCAGGAGGCATGAGGCGGTCATGCTGGCTTAAGGTCAAGGTCATCCTTGAAGGTCAAATGTTTAAGCCTCCACTTTTTCATGTCATCTCGATATCTCGTGATTTATTGTATTCGGTAAATAATAGTATGTCATGTTCACAATCATACAAATTATGTCATGATATATAAAGTTTTGAATTGAGTTACACATGTATTTTGTGGTTACCTAACACATCCTATACTTCATTGATGTTCACTTTTTGTACTGTTTCCCATGTAAAACTTGTCAGTAAACTTTTAATATATGTGCCTCCGAATTCTGAGATTCATACATAACTCCGGAAAGTTAAATTGTCTTAAACTGATCTTCTATGTCTGCTACAACCATGCCAGGTTAAGGTGAACATAATCATATGACCAAACAAATTCTAATATTTGGCCAGCGGCGGGGGATATAGCTGTCCTTTGGACTGCCTTGTTTTGTTTAGTCGGAGGATTTATTTCTAATGTTTTAACCATATCCTGTAATTATTTTACAACAATCGGATAGAAAGTGTTATTCTTTATTAAATTTTTTTGTTTGCACTGTGAAAGGTTAGTTCCTGTGCTTCTTGATGTAGGAGGAGACTGGTGTACCCAGAAAATCTCATGTCTAAACAACAATGTAACTTTATGAGATTGATGTAGAATTGAGCCACAGTTGCTTTGAATGAACCACTGAACTGTACTGACCTCCCATCATGCTTGAACCCTTAAATGTAGACTTTTAAATATATATTTTTATCATATGACATTATGCTTAAACAGCTGTTTCCGGTTTTGTATTACCATCACGCATTTTTTTATATTTAACAACTTATAGACTGAATTACATCACATAGCAACCTGCGTACATATTCTATATAAACATATTGTGTTGAACTCAAACAGCTGAATGAAATGTGATGCAACTAACTTTGATCAAAAAGATGCAATGTTCATATGATGATGAAAAATGTATGAGAAATACAGACATTCAGTTGTTATTTTCAGTTATTAATTGAAACTATTTTTATGGTGTTAGGTAACAAATAGTAATTTGTTCATGGTCCGCTCATTTGTTTGTTTGTTGCTATAATCGCAATCTCCTGTCAGTATAGGTCATATGATAAAAAGAATCTGACATTAATTATCATTTCATTTCATTTTACTAATTTTGTTCATGAAAATGTTATTAAGCTCACCAGAGGCTTATTAATAACATTTTCATGAAATTGTTAAGTAAAATTTTATTTGAAATGACAATTCATGTCAGATCCTATATTATATAGACTATTAAATGTATATTTATAACTCTGCTTCATAGGAATAATAAAGGAATCATGTTTGTCCCCTCACATTCCGTCCTACACTCACATTACATGAAGACAAGGTGGGATACAGGGGTATTCATCACCTTTCTTGTATGTTACACACTATAGAGGTATTGCGGGGATATTTACCTGCCAAACCGCAATGTCTGGAGCTGTTCGCCAGGAACCTGCGGCCATACTGGACCAGCTGGGGAAATGAGGTAGGGAGAAAATAATCTTGCTTTTATATACTCCTCTTTTTTAGCTCACCTGAGCATAGCTCAGGGTGAGCTTTTGGGATACTTGATTGTCCGTCGGCCGTCGTCCGTCGTCCGTCAACAATTTGATGTTTACACACTAGAGGCCACAATTTTGATCCAATCTTCCTCAAACTTGGTCAGAATGTTTGTCTTGATGATATCTTGAACCCTTTCGAAAATGGGTCAGGTTGGATCAAAAAGTAGGTCAGTAGGTCAAATCTTAGAAAAATCTTGTAGTCCGTCAACAATTTTGATGTTTACACACTAGAGGCCACAATTTTGATCCAATCTTCCTCAAACTTGGTCAGATTGTTTGTCTTGATGATATCTTGAACCCTTTCGAAAATGGGTCAGGTTGGACCGAAAAGTAGGTCAATAGGTCAAATCTTAGAAAAATCTTGTTTACACACTAAAGGCCACAGTTTTGATGCAATCTTCCTCAAACTTGGTCAGATTGTTTGTCATGATGATATCTCGAACCAGTTTGAAAATGGGTGGGGCTGGATAGAAATGTAGGTCAGTAGGTCAAATCTTAGAAAAATCTTGTTTATACTCTGAGGGCAACATTTTTGGTCCAATCATCCTCAAACTTTGGCAGAATGTTTTGGGGAAAATTGAATTGATGGGAGGTAT
>CM037777.1:100864449-100914449 GCA_021229015.1 Solen grandis | reverse complement strand
CAACTGTAGTCAAATACAATTGCACAGCAGTTATTCAATAACATGGCATTACACAGGTAAAAGGTAAATTATATCGCTAAAAGCTTTAGGCTCAGTCCCACTTAGTTTTTTATGTTGTTGTTCTTGTTGTTTTAGCCTCGGGGATGTACGTCGCGAGCCATGTAGAGTCATCGGGAGAACGGCAAAAAAAATGCATTGCTTGCATTGACATTTTTCCCGTTGCTGTTTATGGCAATCTTAGACTGAGATGGTCAATCTGGATCCGGGCCTGAGATATGCATGCATATTTAATCGACTTATAGAATCTGGTATATATTTAAATCGTTTAGAATTGATTTTGTAGCATTGTCGTTTGATACCATTATGATATCAAGCACTTGTATCGTATTTATAGATTAACTTAAAGTCGAGTGACATTCATAAAGATATGTACTTTAAATAAATAAATAAAAAAACAAAACAAAAAAAAAACAAAAAAAAACGTATGAATAGTATATGGATTTCACACTTTTTAAGTTATGGGCTCAATGTGTGGCATGAATTAATATAATTTGCACCAATAAGTTTAACTGATGGTTGTATTTTTAAATTTAAAAACGTTATGAATAGAAAACAGCATTTCACGTTATGTTTGAGTATACATGTCTTTTATATAAACAATATTTGATAATTAATTATCTAAGTATAGATGAAAGATAATCATATCTAACTTTTAAATTGTAATTTTTCATGCGCACAATCTGCCATATGTAACCGTCCTTTTCTAATAATTGACTCATAAGATTTTGGGGGGGGGGCTAATAATTAATTTTGCTAATTTTTTTTTTTTTTTTTTTTTTGCCACCTTGTTTGCAGTTCATATAAGCACGTCAGTAGGTAATTGGCGTTCTCACTTTGCTAATTGGCTTAGATATCAATAAAGTAGCGGTGTTTATTTAGTCAGATTGTATGTTAACAACCGGAACTTCTGCAATTTTAGGGGCAGAGTTGGACTAAGACTACAGTTACCTGCCCTTCCTTACCCTCCATCCGAATGTACCTACACAGAAAACAGTGACTATATATATTTAATGCTGAATTATGGTGAATGTTTGACTGAAAGACATGCAATAAAGGATTACATATTATAGAATACAGTTAAAATAGTCATAAAATGTCCTCTATGGAGGCATTATTGCACAACAACCTTAAAAGTTGAGCATTGCTGAGAGGGGAATTTTTGAGAAATTTGCACTAAATTCGTAAGTATGTTATTTGGCCTCAAAAAGGTCAAAAAGAAGTTGGGTTATCCCATGTTTTGAATGTACAGAATTATTTCTCTTGAATAAATCTACCTAATGAGGGTAAGTTTTGATTTCAATTTTCCATACAAAACATTTCGTTTGTATATATGCTTATATAGAACATATACATGTAAAATTAATTGTGGTCTTAGTCCAGTTAACCGGTAATGATTGACCACCGTCCGGATGTGATTACACGGTTTTACAACAAAATAATCCCCCGATTCATGGTAATTTCTATCATAAATGTTGCAGTTATTCCAACATAAATGTGCTCTGTATAAATATCTGCCCGTGTCTTGGTCAGTCAGTTCGCCCGCCGACTCTGGCCGTCTGTCCAACTTTCAGATGAGTAGCATATAGGCTGATCGTTGAGACATACATGTATGTCTACGGCCACATCACGTTGAAAACACCGGTTCTTGTCCGATCCTCGAGGTCAACCAGCGTCAAACAACACAAAATACTAAATATGATATTCTATTGTAATCAAGTTTTATATAAAAGAAAATCCAACAGCCTTCTGCCTATATTTCTCAAAACGTTTAATTATGCTTTGTCAATAAGTATAGGCGTAGTTATATTTGCTCTTCACTTTTCACTTTCCATAATTATATTCGAAGAATTTTGCATGCAGCTGTTAACTGAGCAAACAAAGCCGTAAAATGAGGAAGCGTTTTTTTATTTTCAAATTGCATAGATTCTACATTATCTGGTTTCTCTTTCATAAATATATCTCAGTTTTTACATTCAAGAAATTACTTATTATATACACGTACGCAATTTCAAATGCAAAAGAGGGTAGGGGTCCGGATTCTCCCTACACCCCCGCCCAACAATGCACACACACACACCAACCCCCACCTCTCTCTCAACCTCTCTCTCTCTCTCTCTCTCTCTCTTAGATTAGTTCTAGCTAAATTATCAAGGATCCAGCTTTAATTTTCCGTTTCAACACCAGTCTCTTCACGATTCACGGAATCTGTGGTTCGAATCTCGGTCGGGTCGCCGCTTATTAATTTGAACAAGAAATACGACAATCTCGAATTGTTCCAGGTGCATAAATGGTTACATGCGAACTCTATTCGGGTTATGCATATGACTTCCTAGCACAATGTTTCAGCTGCATTTGCGGGATTCGTGAATTACCCAATATCCACTGGGTAAAACATTAAAAGTCGGCTGAACGTAAAAAGTTTCGAAAGTAAATTAGGTATTTCCTATTTAGATCCCGTCTAGTCCCATTCTGGATCCGCACGTGAAACGTATTTGGGCCGACCACATCTTCCTTTTTTTTTAAATAAATTAATTCAGTTATGCTGTTCAGTTCATTTAGCTAATATTTAACATTCAGATGAACATATCAAAATACAAGTATTATAAAATTCCTTTCTTCCTTTTTGTTAGAGTTTGTTTTGTCATACTATTCGCATGACATTTCTCTATCGTACTAATCAATAACCTAATGTGGCATATTCGTGTTTATCCATTCCTTTCATTTGTAGGATCAGCTCTTCCTTTGCTAGTGCGCCCTACCTCGATGGTGTCAATGATAACTGGCTTGAAACAGGCTGCTAAGTCCCGTGATATGATCGAACCATATTTTCATCCATTCATGATGATTCGAATTGATCTTTAATCCATGAAAATTCGCTTAACCTGACTTATACATACATACTGCATGACTCCCCCACCCTTATTGCATATTTCCAAATGCAGCCACGACACATCATCGGCGGATACACACGGTAAATTCGTCCCGTTTCTCTCCATTTATCAATCGGTGATATAATAATGGAGAATAACGTAATCAGCGGCAAATGTTATAATAAATGCACTGTTCAAAACTAATTTCTTTCTAGACGACCACATCCACTACACAAATTGAATAATCTAAACTAAAAATGAAATCCACATACATTATAGAAAGTTATGGTAGTGTCTAGCCTATGAATCATTTCAACCATTACTACTTAATAGAAATGATTACGTTAATGAGTTCTAAAAATCTGCCAATCATGACCCGAAGCTTCAGTTGCTGTCGCGTGCCTCTTGTAATTAATTGAAATTCGACTGAGCGTATATTAGAATATTCACATTGACAGGGCATAAACAATTTTCAAAGATTTAGAAAATCAGATTTCCCCCATGCTATCAACTGATTAATATAAAATTTAATATGTGTATACCCGCATTTTTGAGAGGCAAAAATTCGTACCAAGGTCTGTATATTTCGGTGTTTGGGTTAGGGTTAGGGCTATTTTTTATGGTTAGTGTTTGTGTTTTGTTTGGTTTTGGGTTAGTTTTAAAGTTGAATTATATACCGTGGTATACTACGGTAAAATAAACCTCGCTATGACTAAACCGAGGTATACTACGGTAAAATAAACCTCGCTATGACTAAACCGTGGTATACTACGGTAAAATAAACCTCGCTATGACTAAACCGTGGTATACTACGGTAAAATAAACCTCGCTATGACTAAACCGTGGTATACTACAGTAAAATAAACCTTGCTATGACTAAACCGTGGTATACTACGGTAAAATAAACCTCGCTATGACTAAACCGAGGTACAAATCGTAATAGTATCACTAGGGATACATCGCTTAGATGTATGCGCGCGTCCGTTATTTCATTCATTTTCCAAAACTATCTGTAAATTATAGATCGACATATCAGAATAATATTCTATCTGTTAATGTAATTCAATCAACTGAAGCGTCAAATTATAGCTACATGTATATTTAAAATATGCATGTGTGTTGTTGCTGTTTTTCATTTATCGAGCTATGATATCATATATACAAAATAAGAAAATACAATACGAGACGAAATTGTTTCTCATGTTTTTAATTATTGAATACTAAGCTCACATTTCTGTGCCGACCAGACACTCAAAGGTTATTTGATACAAATCAACTCCAATATAACATTATCATATGAGCAGAGGTACAAATATTTTGACTAAATATCTACGGTGGGGACACACAATTGACTTTCACAATAAATGCCACTCGGTGTTTTTATTGAAATAGGAGCGCTCATTCGATATTATCTATTTCAAGTGACATCAAGAAAGGGAATTGTGAAAACAAATCGAAAGCAACGATATAAATTAGTTTAATCCCGTCAGTAAATAAGCCAATCCGGCAGTCCGCGATTGTGCTCAACAAATAATTACAGTGGTTATTGCTTCATCGTGAAATAGTTCCTGGCAGCGTCAAGCGTCCCTGGTAACGAGCGGAAGTCACGTGACCGGGAGATTTTGGTGTAAGGCAGTGATTGTATTTTGATGATAATTGGGACGAGGTTACAACTACAAAGCCGATGTTGATATGATGTATCGATCTGCAGAAGGTGTTTCGATCTCTCGCCAGATCTTGTGTTTTATTGTCTCCCGCCCTTGCACTGTTTAATAACACAGACCAATCTATCACTCCCGGGACAGCGCCAGAAAGGAGCTTATCGCTACCGAAGACAGTGAAGGTACTTATGTGCCAGTCTGCCACTTTGATGTGCTGTTTAGCGGAGTGATTTATTGAATATCTACATAAACCTTGAAAACGTCCGCTGGAATAGTGAATAAACAACGTGCGAGACAGTTTATAAAGCGCTCACTTTATTTCAGATGTCTCTCGTGACATATCGCTGCAATTTAAATATATATCACGGCGCATTAAAGGGCTGAATAACTTCTGTTTGAACAATATATTAAAAACAGAATTGTTTGCGAACCTTTACAGTGCAATCTATTGTGAAGACAGAAGTTCAACATGCCAGTTAGAGGGAAAACAAGACGTTGAGTGTTCAATCGTCAACAACATAAAACGGGCTTGTGTTATACATCAAATATCCTAAGAGAATCTACCAGTATCGTCGTGTTCAGCCGTACTCACTATATTTTACAGAAGGATTCAAGATGATGAAAAGATTCAAACAAGCTTCTCAAAATAGTGACGGCGGAAGTGGGAATAATAATGTTAGCCGACAAAATACCGCTATTTCACCACGCGATTCAAAAAATAGCGCGGATAAGCAGCAGACGATCTTAAAACCGTCATTAAACCAAGTCGGCAAAGGCCCAAGCCTACTAGGCCTTCTAGCTGCAAAACGTTTCACGCGGAAACTGCAGTCTAAATATGGCCGAACGAACAGCACGCATGGGTCTTCAAAATGCTCGAATACTCTCACGCTTCATCGCGAGCCGACCTACCGGATGGAGCCAAACCGGAAGTTCGACTCCGACAAAGTGCAAAACATAATCAAGTCCGTGGTTGAATCCAGGATGTACGGACTAAGGTACCACCCGAAGTTTTGCCCAAACATGTGTAAAATAATCAGTGATGAAATCAAAGACAGTGTCAAAAAGTTGCGATTTGATCGCTACAAGATCGTTGTCCTAGTTCACATTGGAGAGAAAAAAGACCAGTGCACGGTTGTCGCGAGCAGGTGCGCGTGGGATGAGAAACTGGATGGGTTTTCGACGTACACCATGACGAATGCCACGTTGTTCTGTACGGCGTCTGTCTACGGAGTCTACATGGAATAAACTTATGTCTTATATTATTGAGTTTAAAATTTTACTTTATGTAAGTTTGTAAGTCTATATTGTGATGCATATACTTTATAGCAATATAACAGATATTCTACCTTCGATATTAATTATTAGAATACTTTTTATATAATTCTGATTTGTCCTGGGCTGCAGTTTCACATGCTATTGAAGTATTAAAAGTCTTACAAATGCAATATTTTTTATTAACGAATAACGCCTGAACAAATTTTTCCTCGGATTAAAAACATAACATCGTTTACTCAGCATAAAGTAGCATACAGCATATTCGTAGCTTACAAAACATACAATGTGCTAAATATGGTACAAAACAAAACAAAATTAAGAGATATTGTTAAGTGTTGGTGTACCACCTTTAGCATTTACAACTACGCGCAAATCTAGATATTTTAAACAAGTAAACTCAGAAAAACAAGTAGATCTACCGTTTCAAGTTCACAAATTTAAATGCGTTTTTGTTTGTTTTGTTGTATATTGTAATATTTTTTAATAAATGCATATATGAAGATTACAATAATGGTTGTGACCATACAGACTTGATTGGGAATGTTAACACATATTGTGATATTGCATTCAAAATTAATTCGGGATATTTTTCATGTATTGCTTCATTCGGAAGAAGATCGAAATAACCACTGGGACCAGGGATTGTGGAATAGTTACGATTGCTGCAGTTTGTAATAATTGATCCCAACAGGTGAGACCGGAACTCACGTGCAATATAGTGCACGTGATAATGGTGATTCTTTATCTTGAAGTTGTGTGTACTCTGGCGATATTGCACTCAATACTTTACCGCTACTTTTGCTGCAGTTTTATAAACGTCTTTAAAGAGGGAGTCGTAAAATATACTTGACCGAGATAACAGGGATACAACTATCGGTAGAGTCGTAAGATGTACGACCCCTTTATGGCAGTACAAAAGGGTGCAGCATTGTTATTTACGACAAGTAGATCAACAGAAAGATTACGATATAGTCATGTACCTCATGTTTATGCCCTAAGACGTGTTCTAAAAACAGATGGGCCAATATGTTTCAAATATTATGTAAAGATTTTTTAGTGTGTGTTTGTGTTGTTGTTTTTTATATATACATGTATATAATTGTAGAATTTGTTGTCATCTCGATGTCAAATGTCATTTTTTATATATGTGAAAATATGTCATCTTAATTTTAACAATCGTGAAATTTGTGATAACAACTCTTACCGCATTTAGAGGCATTTGTAACATTTTCAACTACATCAGCTACAAGTAAAAACTCACAATTCATTTAGCTAATAAGGTGATAATGCATTTTACAACTTTATGATTCATTCAGGTTACGGAAAATTTTAGTTCCTTACTAAGAATTGAGAAAATATGGGAGTCCTCCCATACATTCAAAGAAGATGTGTTCAGGATTATTTTTTTTTAAATGAGTTCCTTACCTACGAATTGGAGTGGAGGATAATACAAGAAAAACATTAATATAAACACCAAAGGCCGCCTTTTAAGAAATATTGAACATAAGCATAAAACAAAACAAAATGCATAAAACAGACCAGTCGACTGTAAAATATGAAGTTAAAAAGTAGAAAGCGGGGCGAGGAATATTTTTATCCACGATGTTAACGCTTTAATCGTTATGTCATTATCAGAGTATCAGAGTCAGTTTTATCAAGAGGAAGATGTTAACGCGCTGTTGTTGTCGGTGGTGGTGCTGTAGTTTTTTGTTGTTGTTTTTTTTTTTGCAGTCATCAATCAAACATCACGCATTTGTTAACCTAGGTGTAGCTTCTACTAGATATCATTTAGTTTTGGGGGGTTTCTTTTTCGTTATTATTATTATTATTATTATCATTATTTACACAAACCGCAATTTATTATTGTTTTAAAAGATGTGTAAGCTGAAACAAATTTTGATCATGTTTTAATTATATTTGTAAGAAAAAGCATTAAGACTAATTTTGATAAGATCCTGTATCCTCCATCTGCCGCTTATTAAACAAGAGCATAGGACCTGTCATTGTTTATCTATTTTTTATTATTTATTCATGTTATCTTATTTCATGTTAAAGAAAGACACTTAAACTTAATGTAGGACTGATTTGAATCATCATGTACTTTTTAATAAACGGGTAGCTTAAAGTTACCAACGCGTATATAAGGTTGTCTCCACGATTTTCGACATTGATGGAGTTTATATAAATTTTTGGTTTTGGTATAAATTTAAAAAAATAATAATAATAAAAAAACAAGTTCTTAAGTTTCAACTTAAACCGAACCACTGTGACAGTTCCTGGGTTGGACCAGTACTTGTGCCTGGGAAAGTAGAGGAAGAATCATTGCACCCCATCCCCTCCAAATACTCTAACGAGATCAATCTAGTAGCCCTCGGAACCAAAGCTAATGTGTTTCAGCATTGCTTCACTTCAAAATATAAAATTGCAAGACAAAAAAATCCAAAGACCAGCCTTGGTCACGGTAACGGTATATCGATGTATCGATCTACAACCCCTACCTGTACATTGTCGATCTAGTCACAATGGCTCTTTAAATCTGAGAAATGTACATAAATACGGACCGATAACAAGTCCTTCTGTTGTCTTACTGTAACAGAGACAACACGGTTTCCAATATATTTTTGTAGGCCAAGAGAGCTTTCATTACTGATGGAAACAGGGGTCGATACCCCATTCAGATTGTTTATAGACTTCTGTCAAAATATATCATGACTTACTACATCGACCGGCGTTCTGTTGACCTCTAACCTAAAAACTAACGTAAAATTTAAAATAAACGTTAAATCGTTATACTTGTTATTTCATTTATAAGTTGTGTTTTGTTTGTTTTTGTGTTTTTTTTTTTTTTTTTTTGTTATTGTTTTGTTGTATTTGTTGTTTTTTTTTTGTTTGTTTTGTTGTTGTTTTTAATAATTTATAATATTGGTGTATAACAGATTGTTATGTGTGTGTTACATGTTTATATGTATCTGTTTTCGACACATTGAAACTACAAAGGAATGTACACGAGTACAAATTTCAAAATTGTTCCGTTTAATTAAGTAAGTTAAGTACCAACCCAATAACTGGAATTTTACGCAGTGACTGTCACTGAATGGGTTAACAAATAGACTGCCAGAGTGCCTATAACACATTGTAATAGCATACCTAAGGACTAGCTTTCGTTATGAGACGTAATTGCTTCCCTTAGAATTGAAATAGAGATACAAAAAAGGGCGAGAGTTTGTTAGCTTTCATGCACAATGACTGGAGCTCAAATACATTTAAATTTGCTTTGCTCTGATATCTTAGAGATATTGCCCCTTTTATTTTTGGTTTATTGTTTGATTTATTTGGTTATTAAAACAGAAAAAGATGTGAACAGGTAACGCTGAGGGTTTGAGTCAAGGCTTTTCACGTGAGATAAACTTTCATTTGACTTGCATGCAATACGTAGGTGTGTCTTCCCCTCCTACATATGGAATCCTCCTGTAAGTATCTGGTCTTCTGGTCCATTGGTAACGTATCCGACTGCAGATTCGAAGATTATGGGTTCGAACCCCGTTGGGGTTGGGGCAAGGATTTTTCCTGACCTTCCCATGCGAAATGTACTGGTCCAACCTGACCTGGGACAAGGGGGATTAGTATAAGTTGTGCGCACACGTTTCCCAATCAACTTAAAATAAATGAGTTTATATACTACCGGGTAATTATCGGAATGATATAGTCTCGCGACAACGGTAAAATTCTTAAAACAACAACAATATCTTTCGATATAAGCACTTAGATTATACAAGTGTTTGCTAGACCATTAAACAAACCATTTGTAGAGAATCTTTAGCAGTAGGGCTTAAATTAAGTAAATACTATGCCCTGCCCTGTAACACTAGGCCTTAAACAAATATTTAAGTTCGTTCGGCACGCCAGCATATACTTGTATAATGACTGTTTTACGTTGTTGTCGCGATACAGTGTGGGTTGTTTACGCAAAGCCCCCTTTCTTTATCTACTGTTCGGTTCTGGTTTATGTATTAACCAAATGAAAATAGTTATTGTCATTATATGAAACAAGACATCACATATCATATATGTTGACTTGCGGTGTTGTTCAGTAAGAGTAAAAATGTTCGAAATTTTTTTTTGATAGCTATAGATGATATTATTTTGTTCTTTTGTTTGTCATATTATTTATGACAAAGAGAAGTACAAATTGCATCTACATATACTCATAAGTCTCCTAAAGCTTCAATCATTGTAAATCTATATGCTATTTACATTTACCGCATCGCAAAATATAACCTATTTCTTGTTATTTGTGTATATGACATTTAGTTAGATAACTGTATGTGTGTATGAAAATAAAAATACAAAATCACTATCTTGCTACTTCTTTTTTTATCGAAATTAACCAGGGAAGATAGGCCACTGAACATACCTTAAAAATAGCCTTAATGCCGTTTATGGCGATATGGTGGACACTGACACAGCATCAGAGAGAGAGAGAGAGAGAGAGAGAAATGGTGCATACAGTTCAAGTTTGCGATGTTTATTGTTAAAACTTACATTGTGTTTATTTTCTTTTTTATATTATTTATCAATCCCTTTTAGATTGAGGTAGTATTTTTTTATTTGGTTTCTTGAATTTATTGTTATGGGTGGATGTGCGAGTAGGACTCTCTAGATGTTGTATAGACACGAAACCGATGTAAATTAATCTCATTTTATACACTTTACTTGAGACTTAATTTATTTTTCCACAAGAAACAAACCGACCCTTTCACAAATTGGTCACTCGAAATCTCTTGATATATCAAAACATTGATTTTCTCTTTGATTTATGATTTCAAGAAAATCGATTATTTTACTTTATACGCGAACATTTTGAGGTCTCTGTTTAAAAGCAATCATTGTTCTGCAATCAAAAAGTCAAATTTAGATATCGGATATGAAGCACTGGCTAATGAAAACCAAACACAACACTTACACGTTATTTAAAAAGTCATTTATCTCAATAGCAGAAATTAATGTACACACAAAATGATTTTGAAATTCAATTTTGTATTCCTAATACGATTGGTTTTTAATGAAACGAACACAGATCTGCAAGGCACGGGTTTATTTATAATTGCAGGGCAAACAAATACATTGACATCCATTTTAGTGGTAGAGTCTTAATTGTTAACCTGCATTCCTCCTAAAGACAAAGTGGCGTGCAAGTACTGCCGTTGGATCCACGAGTAGGTACGTGAATGGATAGACACTTCTACAATTGTACACATTTATCTTTATTCATACTTCTTTAACCCTTTCCCTCATATAGACTCATTTTGACGCCCTCAATAGGTATCACATAAAACCTGATCTGCAGAAAACCACAGTTAAACCTTACCAAATTTAATTACAAAATCCTCATTTCCAGACCACTGAGGAGCAGCGAACAGCATAAAACCTGATCAGCCTGCGAGTTACTCGCAGGCTGATCTGGTTTTATGCTGTTCGCATAGGTCTTTTCATGGTTTCCTCTATGAGGGAAAAGGTTAAATCAATATACGAAAGGAAAATCCGTCCTCAGTGGCCAAACGACTAGAGCATCCGCCTCGGGAGCAGGAGGTCATAGGTTCGATATAAACAAAGGAAAAGGAACAAATATTTATGAAATAAATGCCATTTTTTTTATTTCACACGTATAATGTTAAAATCATTTATGTAGAAAGTGAAAATCTTGAAATAGAGAGTATACAAAGCATCTAAAACCTGATTATTCTCTCATTTGAAATATTCAAATTTCTATTTCTGATCTTATATTTTTGAGATAATCCGATAATAAAGGCTGATTGATCGATGCGAGAGTATACAACTTTTAAATGAAATTTTTTATATGTGAATTAACGGACACTTGCTTGACTTTGAAAGTTAGCTTTATTAAATTTAATTAAGTTTCCGGCACGTTGGGAACATTTTTTTTAACCAATTAGAAAGCTTGAGTAGCTGTGATTACAATACATTCGTGCCCTTAATGATTTGCCCTTGTCGTCTATATAGGGATATATCACAATATTTGAAACAACTGAGAGTATACCTGGCCACAAGAACTTGGTACATACATACAATCACCGGCTTATGATGATGGTGGCCCTTTATCTGAAGATTCATTTTGAAAAGCATACGTAAGTAGCTTTTTAAGAACACCTGACTCGAATTGCACTAGGACTTAGTGCAGAATAATGTTTAAATAATTAAATTAGGTAGAATCATATGTCAACATTCCTGTTTTACGAAATAGTCAAGCACATGACGAAGTCGGAAACAAATTATTACCTTAATATCTAGCAATATTTGTTAAGAAATTATATATCAGAGTAACAAGACTGGTGCAGTTTCAGCATTACCTAGCGCTACTTATGGTTGGTAAAATTCGAACCTGTCGAGAAACGTAACTGAAGTTAGAAGTTAACCCTTTCCCTCATAGGGGACTCCATGAAAAGACCTATGCGAACAGCATAAAACCAGATCAGCCTGCGAGTAACTCGTAGGCTGATCAGGTTTTATGCTGTTCGCTGCTCCTCTGTGGTCTGGAAATGAGGACTTTATAATTAAATTTGGTAAGGTTTAACTGTGGTTTTCTGCAGATCAGGCTTTATGTGATACCTATTGAGGGCGTCAAAATGAGTCTATATGAGGGAAAGGGTTAAGGTTACGAACTATCGAACAGTTTTCAAATACATGTATACTTAAGTTAAAATCAATATATAATTCTCGAATTAATATTATATATTTTGGCCATATTTGAGTTTAAATTTGTAAATCATACTCGAACACTCGGTGGACAAGGTGGGGTGAACATGATGAAAATGGGAAGTACAACCCAACCATTGATAAAAACATTGGTTATCACAAAGATTTTTAAACCCAGCTAATTTCATTCATATATAGGGAGTGCATCCACATCAACTGATCTCTGTGCATTTTTTTAAAAAAGTGTTCACTCGGGTTTACGTTAATGTATAATCATGTATCATTTGTACCACATCTTTCAGAATTATATCATGTTTGAGCTGCATCAAAAATACAGGATACTGTTGTTTAAAGACGAAACTAAAAATGTATACCAGAGTATAGCCATACAAAGTAAAAGTACGATCTCTTTTCACATACTTTGTTAAGTTAGGGCCACATGCAGTTTACGTAATATCTTCAATCAGTACTGGCATTGTTAGACTCGCGACTCATCTAGCATGAATTAAAGGTCTGGCATTCCAATAGCTGGGCAGAAAGAATGGGGATATTGTGGCTCTAATGTGTGCAATTTTATTCCAGCTGGTATCCTGTTACGATGGCTGAACTTTGTTATGATTAACGTTGTTATGATTAATGTATAAGTTTTACACTGGTGAATTAAATATTCAAACAGTGATCTTCATTGGGGCGACTGTAAGCTTACAGGAATATATACGTGTGTGTTTTGGAACAACATTTAGGCTTGGTCCGAGATGTTAATGCACGATCTTTGACTCGAGTTCTATCACGTCTACGAAATATTTTTCAGTTGCTTTCAAAACCTTGACTTGTCGAAGGTGTTTGCCGTTAGAAAATCAAAAAGTGAAAACAAATGTATTAATTTAAAGCAACTGACAAAAATTTTGATAATTCACGACATAGTTTCATCACTGTTTGTTTATTGAGTCCCTTGACATTGCATGATTTTATTTTTTTTTCTTCTTGTGGAATGTATTTATTAATGTCGTTATTAAAAAAAAAAACAGTTATCCGTTTAAACGGTATGGTACTTCGAAAAAAGTATATCGCAAAACAGAAGATATTTCTTTTAATGCAAGCTTCAAACTGTAACATTTTGAAATTACGAAATATTATTTCGCAATTTGGAAATGTTAATTTATATTTACGTAATATTTTTTAATATTTACGGAAAAAAATAATTCCGCAAAAAAAAAAAAAAAAAAAAAAAAAAAAAAAAAAAAAAAAACGAGTGGTGATACATACTAGTTACCAAAACTGTAAGGGGAGGTAACTACTGCGTTGAGTTTGATACAGACATCTGAATCCGATACATTGTAGATCCAATACTGTGTTTTTATACTACAGAAGTATTAATTTATCAGAATCTATATCTACGATTCTCGCATTAGCAGTCGTGAATTTTATAACTCGTAACCATGTGTCAGTTTTTGTGTGTGTTTTGGGGTTGTTGTTTTTTAATATGTTTAATATATAATTTCTATCTATTTGGATTTGAATGTGATACTTTTGCTCATGATCTCCATTATCTTTAGCAAATAGGGTTGTTTTTGTTTTGGAGTCGACGCGACGGTACAACGTCCAGCTAACTTCCGGTGGAGACAGATCACGATTAGAGACACCAACCTACAATTAAAACCACACGAAGACTTCCTAGCATGTCCGAGTGACCCCATCGGGACTCGAACCAACAGAGATTAGAGGCAAATGGAAAAATAAATCGGCCAGTGTTTAGATAAAACTTCATATAGCCCGACCGACGTGATCTCAAATGTAGGAGAGATCACGAAGCCAATCCTCGTCGGAGTTTGCTAAAAACCCGGCCCATCAAAATAATGGTACTTAGTAATCGGCACCTTCAGGTGTCAGGTTTTTTCAATTTACTCCAAAGTACATTATGAAGTGCATTTGTGCCGTGAAAATATTTAAATTCCAAATGAAGTGTTTGCACTGTTTTGTTGTACAATCATAGATCTCATATATTCAGAAGTGGACAAATAAAGAAATTTTGTTTGATCACGATGTTAAGTAAAAATAAAACCAATTACAGGGACTTTGGGTAACCCGCCCGTGGTGAGTGAACTTGTTATCACATGGACTTTGGTAAACATTTATTCAAATAATTCTACAAAAAGTAAAGTGTTTTTTTATTAGTGTAGGGAAAGGACAGGGTGCTGTAAATTACATTTTATTGTATCCTACATCTGGCTTATTATCAAATAGTTCCATCACAGACCAGAGAAAAACGACACCGCTATGAATCGGTAATATATTCTTCATTGACATATTGACAGTAAGTCTGGTATTTAATGATTGGCCTTGCGTACTCTCTCTCTCTCTCTCTCTCTCTCTCAACCATTATATCAAACGAAGCCTTTTCATTCTGTAATTTGCCAATGTTTCCCTTATTTACCGAATAAGTCATATGTATGAACACATGTAGTGTTCAATATGTTAAGTAAACTTCTAGTGCTTGTGCCCAAATGTCACGTCTAGATGACCAGGATGACCATTACAAATTACAGATATGACGAGCAGCTGGTCATTTACATCTTACTTCATTACCTCCGCCTCTTCTTAATCTGTAAGAATTTACACAAAATTATCGACTTGGTGTATTTCATTAAGTAGACATTGTACCGGGCTAGTCAATACGACGTTTCACCAAAATTGCCATACACAGGAAGGAAACTTTTATCGTCAAGAGAATGATAAAGAGGATATTTGTTTGTTTTGAGTGGATATGAAAAATATCGAGAAAAGATACAGTTGTAATTTTTTCATCAGCGGGTAGCGCGAAGGAAAATGATAAAAGTGTATCATTTCGAGATTAGATATATTTCATATTCATTAAAACAAATCTTCATTTTATTTTACCCATACTATGCACTTTGTAAGTAAAATAAAGTAGTTCCGTCAGACATATATCACTCACATTGTGGGATATGGATTTTATCTCACTGATAGAAAACAGTATTTCATCAGCTAGCATAAAATAAAACATCATATTTCCTATTGCGTATGATAAAAAGGATGTTTAAATGATTTTCTCTTCTTTTTTTTTTTATTTTTAATATGATAATACGAAAAGGTCAACAGATATTCTATTAATTTATATGTTATTCTAACATTTTTGACACATGCTATTTTTTTCTTTCCATCGTGCCTTTGAAATTCTCCATCGGGAGTCTAAAGCAATTATATTACGTTACGTAATTTATTGAATTGACGTCATTTATCAATTTTGAACCTAGCTTTGCCAACGTATGCGATGTTATTTTAAATAGACATGCAGGATTTTTCATCAAAATGAAAATAATAACATTTTATCTTCTATGATGAAATATATGATTATCATTCATAAATATTAATTAGTGTTTTCACCAGAAGCGGAATATCTTATTTTATTATTCATGAATATTTTTCAATCTTTGGAAGAAAAGTTTACGCTCATAAAAGCGCTCAAGACACTTAGAGACTGCAAATATGGTTATCATGGAACACATAGCAAGTGCAGATGACTTACTAATAAATAGAGATGAAGGAAAATGTGTTGAGTTTTTGTCGTCATACGACCTTTGCCTCTACCGAGTTTAAAAACTGCTAAAACGCTGGCCATTAAGTGTAAGTCCTGCTGACAGTCTTTCAGTGCCATGAGCGTTTTGATTTGCGTCATTATGATACGGAGTGAAGGTCATGACCTTGGTTCACTTCATATTTGCATACCCAATGAGGTCATGATCTTACTTCAGTAAAACATTCTATTTGTTACTAGTATTGCTCGGAGTGATACAGCAGAGTTAAATAAGCTGTGGAAATTATGCAAATCAGCTATGCAATTTTCTTTTATTTCCCGCTGCATAAGATTGGCTCCGCCAGTCTAAAAATCAGATCTGCTTACTCAACACTACGATGGTTTGTGCTAGAATCATTTTGGGAGGTAACGTGTAGGCGTTTGCACTGTAAAATCTTAGAAGAGCTTCAGTTCAAGTAGCGCGTGGTAGTAAATGTGAGTTAAGTTTCTCTCAGAATAGTGACGTGTTAAGTTCATGCAAATATTGATTCAAAATATTTAAATGTTAATCAAACGAAAGCAAAATGGTGCGACGTTAATGGGAACACTTACCCGCCAATGCTGAGAGAGGTTACATCACATTCTAAGGGGTTCCAAGTTATTAAATCCATGTACCTAACATGCTCAAACTCTAGACAAGGTGTGTGACATCACAATTAGTCAGCCAAGGGCGTGCTTTCTATGTTTTCTGTCATTCAAATCACGTTTTAAAACCACTCTGTTTGTTATGTAAATAAAACAACGAATAAGCTAATTGCTAACTATCAGTGTACCATTCTTACCAGAGTATTTTTTGACAAGAAATAAGCCTAATCGACTTTTTATACTGGAAAGTAAACATTAACTTTAATTTTCAGTCTATTTTCCGTTCATAATTGCAATGACCATTTAACAGAAAGTCACATGGCTTTACATCGAGATTGTTTTTGCAGGTTGCATTCGACCTGAAGGTATCAAAGATCGCCTATTTTTTCAAAATGTCAGCATAGCGTTAAACTTAACTGGCCAACCAATTTTTAAAGTCAAATCCCGACAATGTAAGACTTAATAAACTGTACATGTATTTGGTAAGCGCGTGTGTTTTGGTGTCCCATGCCCTCCCATGCCAAGGAATACGTGAATGGTATCATTAGTCTTAAACAACGGTCAACCAATCAAAAGAAAAAGGAAAAAATGCTACAATATTGCGTTCCTGTACAAATAACATACGTGTTGTTATAAAACAGCAAATAAACTCATAAATATTCAATGTGACAGCTCTGAAGATGAACGCGTTCGAGCTTCACGAGCAGGTATCTCCTTTAGAAGCAGTCACAGAAACGGGCTTTCCCGTGCGTAGGGTGCTGCTAACGCAAAATAAATACCTGCAAAAAAAACATCTTGTCAGTAAAATAACTAAGTCAGTTCTAAAAACATAGTTACTATAACACACGTATTTAACGTATAGGGCGTCGCGGTCCAGTGGTAACATATCTGATTATGGATCCGAATGTTGTAGGTTCGAACCCCGTTGGAGGCAAGGATTCTTCACGGCCTTCCTGGGCGCAAAGTACTGGTCCAACCCAGGAACCGTCGAGAGGGATTAGTATAAGTTGTAAGAATTTGTTTCCCAATTGACGTAAAATAAATCAGCTTTAACTAATATTAATTACAAACGCATATGACCAGAGATTTTAATTATCTTGATGCAACTACGTGATATGTATACATGTATAATTCTTGATATAAAGCAAATTAACAGGACAGCCTGTTTTTATTTTTTCGTTTAAATTTTGTTTATATTTTATGTTGTTCATACCATATCAGATATTACACTGATATACGCATTTTACTTAAATACGGGGTGACTCCTCATATGCATCATGAAGTTACCAATGATCCTGTGGTATCATACGTGACTGCGGAACCAAACCACTATAGGAGGAACTACTTTATGGCATTCCCTGGCTCAAAGTTCTGGCTCAACCCAGTCACTTATGGAAGGCATTCATACAAGTCAAATGAACTTTTTTTCGGCGTAAAAATAAAACAATTTAAACTAAATGAGACAAGTCTCTGGTAACCCTAAACTAGTTAAACTAAGTTATGTTTGATTTTTTCATGCTCGTTTACCTATCTTACCTCATTCCATTTTCACCGGATTCAATGTTTATTTGTCCAATAGCAATGTCCATTTCACCACCTTTGTAAAACGCCACCGACGGGGCCTTCCTTTCATACTTGACGCTTATAGAATCTATGACACCAATAACATCTTTGGCCACGGTCACACGATGATAAACCGACCGCTGTTTTAGTAATTCATCTTTCCTGTGGACAACAAAACAACCATATGTTGGTAGTGCTTAAGACACTGATTGGCCTTACTTATGTCCATCATTCCGAAATAAAACAAATTTACATATTTTTTTTTTAAATGCCTAGGGACGTTGAGTTAATTTTTGCATGTTATGGGTTTGCTGCTGTGTTTGACTTCGCGGCTGTGTAAATCAAGGCATTGGATCTGTTTTAGCTATGTGGTTACTTTTTTGTCATTTATAGCTAAGTATTGAAAAAGCTGACCAGCAAATCAAGCCGCTGTGTTTAAACGCATTCAGGGACTATAAACATTAAATCGAAATCAAAAGCATGTTTTAGAGAACGGCTAATTGTAAGTCTCTCTCTCTCTCTCTCTCTCTCTCTCTCTCTCTCTCTCTTTAATGAATGTGACAAACGAGTTCTGTTATACAGTCAAACCGGTCTTATGCGATCTACCAAGGGAATAAAAAAATGTGACCGCATAACAGTCACAAAATGAAGGATATAACATAATGCTAGTTTCATAACAATATAACTGACCGCTAAATGCAGGTTGACCGCTTAATACAGTTGGCCATTAATTCAGTTCCAACTCTATTTGATTTGTCTCTTATTATTGATACACCTTATTCAGTAAGTCAGCACTTTTAGTTTGGTATGAACGTTCACTAAGATGAGTAACTGACTGATATCTTTCCAATTTATTTTGTAGAGTTATCGCCCCTTGACTTTAAAAACTATTTCATAAATGTGAGGGCTTCCGGGCTGTGGGCGCGTTTTACAGTCATGTGCTCATTTTTACGGAATTAAAGCCCTTGAGCTGAGAATATTTCTGCCACAAAATGTATAGCAGGCGGGAGCATTCGTGTCGTACCGGCATAGTGAAATAAAATTAATCATAGCTTATTAATGTTCATACTGTTGAGCTCACCTGCGTAGGACGCACCTGCAAACGGAAAATAACAAGACCCTATCAATCAACGGCTAACATCAACTGGTCAAATAAAAATTGAACATGTCAATATCAATAGCCAATGATTTACTAAGATTTTTTATTTTTATTTTTTATTCATTTATTTATTTGTTCTTTTACTTTTTACGTATTACACTTAGCTGCTTCACTGGAAGTTTCGTGTCATTGTGTACAATATAGAAAGGCATTTATTAGTAGACCTATCTGGAACGATCGGTTAGTAAAAATAATTTTGTACTATAATTTTCTAAGCGCAACGTCCCTTGCACTTTGGAATAAGATATGACTTATGTTGATGGACGTTCGTATGACGTCTTTAAGGAGGGGATATAGGATTAGAGAAATGACAGAAAACTATTATAAACAAGAAGAACTGTGGTACAGAGTATCACAGCGGGCCCACAAACAAAGCCGAAAGACATGTAGACTTCAAGTTTTTCTTTTGCGCTGCTTTCGAAAGCTCTGATCGTCACACAAACTGTTCATGGTCTTTGTCCTTCTACCAGTCTTAATAGCGAAGAAAGAAAAAAATAAGAAGATTCATCAACATCAACTAAATATTCTATTTGCACATTCAAAACTAAAATTCGCATACAACTTCAAACAATAAAAAGTTTAAAAAAAAACTGCAAATCTTACGAAATATAATAATCAAAACATGTCAAATATGCAATAAGTAATTCGATATAGATTTACAAAAACAATAAACAGTCAAATTGTAAAGCTATAGATTAGCCGACTACTATTTTTTAATACAGTACAACCCTGATTGAAAGAACAATTTAATTAAGTTAATTAAGTTAAATAGAAAGGTTAATTGGGCAGATGAGTGAAAAGGCTGCTAAACGTAGGATAATTCAAACAATACGAAAAACAGTCATCTGTGTTTAAAATTAAACTACTTTATGGTCTGAACTAAAAAAAAAAACGTATTGAATTATTGATAAAATTTAGGAACTGTGAATATGCTGGTTGGTGAATGTAAGGAAAGCTCAAAGAAATAAAAAGAACAAAGAAGAATAAAGAAAGAAAGAAAATGTTGAATGGAGATCGAACTTATTTCATTTGACCGACGTTTTACCAATTGTACCAAGTTGACGTGCGATGGCCTCACACAAAGTGTGACGTAGTTCACACAAAGTGTGATGTAGTTTTATTCCTTTGCACAAATTCACGCTCTTTCTAAAAAAAAAAAACACCCGCTCTGCTGCGGTTTAGTTTTTTTCTTGTTTAAATAGAACGATTAAATCGTTATTTGCAAATAGAAATCGTTTAGTTTTCATTTTTAAATTGAAAGATTAAATTTTTATTTGCAAACTGAAAGCATGGAGGAAGAACTGGTTGTGACAGACATAAAAAAACAAAAACAAATAGTGGACTGTAACCAAAGACTGTGTCCCGACAGGCCGTGTAAAATACAGTGGGTCCCTCTTTGGGGGCCAGTAAAGATGGAGAATATATTGATGCTATTCAAAAATGCAACATGGTAAAAGTAAGCCAGTAATGAAGGAACTGTGAGTGCATGTATATGGGCGATAATTACAAGAACTAACTTTGTGACCTCCATCCATTCGCTGACACCCCAAGAGCTGTTTAGCTTCAAGAACACCTGACCATGGGCGTCGTGTCCCGGCATTATGTGTAACGCTACATCGTAATGGTGACCTGCGTTTAAAAAAGTTGTGTGAGCTACTTTAATGCAATGCAAAATGAGGTACAAAATGCCTCCGGTATTTATGTCATAAACTAAGCTTACATCAAGGAAAATGTGGTTATCAATGTTAAATTTTGGGTCACCTACCTGCCCGTACTCGTAAATGTAGTTCTAATCAATAATGGAAAACGTATACTGTTATTGTGTATACATATAATTTCATTAATTTTTCGCCAATTCAAACTTTTTTACCCCCCCCCCCCTTTTTGTTGTTGTTTGTTGGTTTTTTTTTTGTTGTTGTTTTCTTAACTAGAAATAAACATTTAATACAAACTTCTTTATTAATAAAGATACTTGTGGTTTATGCATTAAATTGGTTTAAAAAAATTTGCTGTTGTACGATAAAAAATAATTCACTCTTATTACCAGTAAAAAAATCCGACAGACTGAAAGGAAAGAGAGGAAAGGGGAACTGTAAACGATTGAAAACAATTCATAAAACCATTTACAGGAAATCACATAAAAAGCTGGCCATACCACAAAATGGTGCGGAAATGCGCGTGTTAAGATAAAGACTCCCTCTGTAGTCGTACTGGTCCGAGTCGTACCCGAGTGTGGCGCATCCCGTCCTTGGATCACACGACAGGCAATCGCCCCGCTGGAATGCTTTCTGCTCATAAAGAAAGGAATGGAATATTGAAAAGCGGAAACGTAAGTTATGGAGTCAGATGTAGACTTCAATTAACACACAAATGGAACATGATTGAATGAATCATCATGAAACTGTTAAAAAAGGATAAAAGGAGCACAAACTTGTGTAAAATAAAATCGAAATACAAATCCAATTTTTATGTCACCGACAAATATGCCATCGAATGTGATTAATATAGGTTGAGATCACTTGTATCCCAATGGATATAAAACATTTTTAAGTGAGAAGTCGTGAATTGAAAAGCGTTTGACTTTCAGCTCTTTCATTGTCGGTAGAAGAATAGGCCGTACACAAACTGATCGGAGCAAGGGTAGACTGTATACTTATATCGTCAGGACAATGGTAGACGGTGTACTTATATCGTCAGGACAAGGGTAGACTGTGTACTTATGTCGTTAGGACATGTGTACTTATATCGTCAAGACAATGGTGGACGGTGTACTTATATCGTCAGGACAATGGTAGACTGTGTACTTATATCGTCAGGACAAGGGTAGACTGTGTACTTATATCGTCAGGACAATGGTAGACTGTGTACTTATGTCGTCAGGACAATGGTAGACTGTGTACTTATGTCGTCAGGACAATGGTAGACTGTGTACTTATATCGTCAGGACAATGGTAGACTATGTACTTATGTCATCAGGACAATGGTTGAGTGAGTACTTATGTCGTCAGGACAATGTAGATCGCAAATTGCAAGGTAGATTATGTACTTATAAAATCAGAACAAGGGAAGACTGTGTACTTATATCTTCAAGACAAAGGTAGACTGTGTACTTATAATATCAGAACAAGAGTAGATTGTGTATTTATATCGTCATTACAAGGTAGACTGTGCACTACCATCGTCAGGGCAAGGGCAGTGTACTGATTTCATCAAAAATAAAGGGATTATGTACTTATATCATCAGAAGAAGGGTAGATCGTAAAAGGGATCAGAACAAGGGTAGACCGTGTACTTATATCATCAGAACAAGGGTAGGTTGTGTACTAATATCATCAGGACAAGGGTAGATTGTGTACTAATATCATCAGAACAAGGGTAGGTTGTGTACTTATATCATCAGAACAAGGGTAGACTGTGTACTTATATCATCAGAACAAGGGTAGATCATAAATTAGTAAGGGTAGGCTATGTACTTATATCATCAGGACAGGGGTATGTTGTATACTTATATCATCAGGACAATGGTAGACTGTGTACTTATATCATTAGGACAAGGGTAGGTTGTGTACTTATATCATAAGGACAAGGGTATGTTGTATACTTATATCATCAGGACAAGGGTAGGTTATGTACTTATATCATTAGGACAGGGGTATGTTGTATACTTATATCATCAGGACATTGGTAGACTGTGTACTTATATCATTTGGACAAGGGTAGGTTGTGTACTTATATCATTAGGACAGGGGTATGTTGTATACTTATATCATTAGGACAAGGGTAGACTGTGTACTTATATCGTCAGAATAAGTCTAGATCGTAAACTGGTTGACGTCTGAAAATCTAAACACGGTTAGGCTGTGTATGTATAGTCCGAATAACTGTGGGCCAGGTACTTACATAGTCGGAACAAGGATAAGCCGTAAACTGGCAGTCCTCTGCCTGGTTAATTGACTCTATGAAGACATCATGTGCACGACTATGGCTGCAAGAAAGTACCGTGGCAACGCCTGTGAAAAGACAGATAATGAACACTAGCATTGCTGGTGCGAATACAACTGGCATTCGCTTTTATTTTTAAGTTGAAAGGAATGCGGAATAATTCAAACCTGATCAGCTATTTAAATAATGACAATGGAATTATTCACGTGACCTTTATTGCACTGGTGGAGTTAAACTGTAGAATAAACAAAAAAATATCGTACCCAGTAATGGTAATAATGAGTCTTCACACGAAATTTTACTGTAACTCAACTGATCCTTAGGCACAATTTGTCTATATTAACTTACCATCTGTGTGACCAGAAAAAAGGTCGCCGATGTGACTGAATAACCCTTGAAACTGATTTGGACAATCGGGCTGGACCTCGCCACCGTTGACGTAGAAATCGATGTCTCCACACGGAGCAAACATTCCGGCGCCACCTGGAACAAGCCACAGAATTATGGGTCATTTACTTATCTGTAGAAAATCCGTATTAATACAGAAATAATCTAAGTGAGTACCCAAACTATGTGTTTTTGGCTCTCATCTCAAAATGCATACATTTATCTGGAGATCATATATTCCGTGAGGGCAACTAAGATGATGTTTTTCAATGCTTTGCTTATCAGCCGATGTAATGTGTGCTCCAAGAGCATCCTCAACCGTTTCATTTTTTTTTTCATGTACAATTGATTATATATGCGTACACATATATATTCCTTAATCATGAAGTATACAAAGTTGTCACTGATCAGCATATGAATAAACTCTCATAAAAGCAGCCATCGAAATACAAAATGCGTTTTTCATCATGTATTATGTGTTTCATTTTAACTTTAAAATGTTACCAGACGAAAATGGTGCTCCATTTGTATGAATGACGTCGACAAAGGTGGCGTCCTGTCGATCAAGGCGGACACCTGTTGGATGATCTTGGTAATCTGGTTCTGCGGGGTCCAGACCTTCATAAAACATAAAGTATATGTAAATTGATAATACGAGTTATTTAATGCTTTTCTATGGATTACCTAGAAATAACAGTGGATTATATCCTGATAATTTCAGTGTTTTGAACAGTGAAATTATCATGAACTTGAATCCGACCCTACGTTATAAACTGATAGGAGCATCAATTGTGCTGGGTTTTACGCAAGAAATGACGTCACGCACGCGAGGTAATACCGCCAATTTTGACGTCTTTTGTGAATTACAGCTAATTTTGTGGCCCTTAAAGCATTAAATAAAAGAAAATTGTTTGTTTTGGTGAAAGATCGACGTATACTACTCAAAATTTGATAGGGAACACTTATTCGATTGTATATATTTTTATGGGTATACAACAATTAATTAGTTCAAAGTAATATTTTGATAATTTTGATATTAAAAGTGTATTAATTTGTTGTTTTTGTTATGTTCTGATTAATCACTGAAGCGTGACAACGGTGTAATCTTGATAAGGGTGGCTTTTTAGGTTTTTGTACATGGGTGATGCAAGTGCCCCTGCCAAAACCATACCCGAGCCCCCACCATACCTTTCACCGATGAGTCAAGGTTCTGTATTGACTTTACAGACAGGCGTGCCCGGGTGTGGAGAACGACCAACGAACGGTATGCACCAGTATGCATAGCTAATCATGATCGGTATGGTGGGGGCTCGGTTATGGTTTGGGCAGCGGTCAGCATGCAGGGGAAGACTGATCTGCACATCGTCGACAACGGCACACTGACGGCTCAACGATACGTCGATGAGGTCTTGGATGTATACGTGCGTCCATACACTGGTGCAGTGGGCCCAAGTTTCGTTTTAATGGACGACAATGCCAGACCTCACAGAGCCAGAGTGACAAATGAGAATCTTGAAAATGAAACGATTGTCAGGATGGACTGGCCTGCAAGATCTCCAGACCTAAACCCAATTGAACATGTCTGGGACATTCTTAAGAGAGCGATTTCAGCTCGCCCTGTTAAGCCAACCACCATCCAGGAGCTTAGACAGGCCCTCTTAGAGGAGTGGGTTCGAATCCCACAAGACGCCATACGCGGGCTTATTAGTAGCATGAGGAGACTGTGTCAGGCCGTAATCAAGGCAAATGGGCACCACACTCGATATTGACAACATCTTTACACTTTTGGCTCACTTTCAAATTCATTCCACTTGTATCACCCATGCACAAAAGCCTAAAAGGCCACCCTTATCAAGATTACACCGTTGTCACGCTTTAGTGATTAATCAGAACATAACACAATCAACAAATTAATACACTTTAATATCAAAATTATCAAAATATCACTTTGAACTAATTAATTGTTGTATACCCATAAAAATATATACAATCGAATAAGTGTTCCCTATCAAATTTTGAGTAGTATATAATTTCATGAATTTTCGATCGTGGCTTCGCCAATCGTGAAAATCTCATTTTTTATGTTCACTCAGTGAAATTATTAATCGATCTTACACCAAAACAAACAATTATTCTCTACATACTTGCAAAGTTTCCTATATTTTCTTATATTCATGCAGCTAGATATAGTTTTGCTGAGATTCATAATTATGTCCTCTAAGAAAACAACCCAGAGTGTACTCGATGTATCATCGTCATTATCAAATAAGGCAAAAAATACTTTAGTTTTAACATTAACACTGAAGGTAGAACAGCTTTGATGTGAACCTGATATTCGTCTTAACGTGTGGTTTTGCCTCTGCAGCAGCATGCCCACGTGACCGGAAGTTTGCGCACCGAGGCTATGGCCAATCAAATGCATACTCTCATATTTCACACCAAGTTCATTCAAGTTGTTAAGCAATAGCTGTGTTTGTCTGGCAACCATACGCGTGTTGGCAACGGCCTGTGGATAATTAGGAAAGGCAGCCCCGGGTCCCCAACTCACTATCACAACATTCATAGGGTCCTGAAAAACATCGATATTCCTTTCAGTCATATACTATCCTCATATATTCATAAATGTGTATCATTTCTTGAAGTGCATTATGTTAAGCTTTTTCTTTGTTGGTTGGTAAACATCTCACCAACATTGGAACTATACTTATAAAGCTAAGCGAATATATGTACATGTGCCTTTTAGAATATAAAAGTATTACATATGACGATTCACATACCGTAAAATTGGGAACAAATCAATGCAATGAATGAACAAATCAATATCTGAAGCCATATGCCTTTTTATATTTTCAAAGTTATGATAGGTAACAGATTTAGTAAAAGTAGTATTGTCACTACTGCATAAATAAATTAATGTCATTACATCACTTATATTCTTCATCATTTACGATAAGAAGCAGCAGAAAAGGATGAGGGAAAGAAGGGGGGAAATGAAGAATTAAAACTAAACTCTTTTGAGGAGCTCGTCTTTCATTTTGTAGATCCATTCCGTCTTGATAGTGTTGGAAAACCCGTGTATGATCAACTTGACGGGCAGGCTGGCGTTGAAGCGTGTGGCCGTGACATTTGCTTTGTCAACGTAGTCAATAAAGACGGTTGCATTTGGATCAGTGTCATAGGGCGTATACAGCAAGAACTGGGTACCTAGAACATAAAGTATATTCTCTACTTCATTTTATGTTGCCACCATACCACTAAGTGGCTTGATATTAAATAGATTTATTAATACAACTTTTTTTGTCAGACATCCTCCGCTCGCTCCCCTTCGTCCGTTTTTGACGGACGAGTTATGACCCTTGCACTTTGAAGTTTCCTAAATTATGGCCCTTGAACTAAGAAAGTTTCCGCTACAAAATTGATAACAGGCAGAGATATTTAGAAAGTTGTTCGTGTAGATCTGCGTGACTGAAAAAAGTCAGTTGACGACATTTTTTTTTTCTCGAACATTTATACACATGCATAATATCGTTAGCCTTATTGCAATGATGTGTTTAAAAAAAGGGGTATTTAAATAATATGTATAAATATAAATTATATATATCTTATTCGTCATAACTAAATCATTGTGTTTTGATCTAGACCTCAATGGAGTTTTAATTCTATTACTTTTCCTATCACCGGAATCCTCAGTGTCGCTGATGACGTCAGGGGAGATGGTAACCAAGACTCAACCAGGACAAGCTCTTAATTTAAGCTAAAATGAGAAACTGTCCGGCAATAAACAAAATGCACAGACTGCGAAGAATATAATACTTTTTTTTCTAAATCATATTAAACAAAAACAACGTTTTCACTGTTTAATTTATACTCACGATATAACGAGACGTGAAAATACATTTTCTTAACCTGCGTTTAAAATATACATGTAAACTCAATAAAATAACCAGGTCTGGATGAAGGTACATGTGTATATGCCGTCAGCATGCAAGGTCGGCATCTAAACTACATGTTATTATATACTGACAATAACCCGATATGGGTTAAAGTCTCGGTCTGGGCGAGGAAACCTTTCAGCCATATTGCTGGTGTTTTACAGGGGTGCCTCAGTAAACAGGAAGTGAAGGTAAAGATAGACTTTGGTTTTACATATATATGTGTATGCCAAAAATGACCTTTTGATTTCACATACTATTATATATAAAATAGATATTCAGACAAGAGCTCTTACACAAAGTACGAAATTGAGTACCGATATTCTTTCATTTAAAATACAACATAATTATGTATCAGTTTTATCCTTAATATCTTTTGTTAATTTAAAGAAAATCCAATATAAGATAGTGAGGGGTGGATTGCTATATGTAGAATTACAGATATCTGCATTACGTTTCACATATCCGACACACGCCTTTGTTATAATCAATCATATAAACATGTCACTTAGTCTCGTAATTGAGCTTTAAAAATGTTCAAGCCATGACTGATTGCAAAGGAAAACAAGAGGGCAAAGATGGCCCTAAAGACGCTCACCTGAGCAAAACTGCCTTCATTGATTGTACATGTTACTAAGTTATGGCATAGTTATACTGAATACATAATCAATGAGATCATTTATAATTCCACAAACGAAGCAGTGCCTGTGGTCGAAATTTGAAGTCAGACTTGACGGAGAAATTATCGCTTTAAACACACACATTTAAACATTAAACATTAAAAGGGGCACAACTCCTGACCTAATAGGCTAATATCAGCCATAATATAACTTGGCCGTGAGATTATGGTAATAAATATTGTCATAAAGTTTGAAGATAATTACTTAAGAAATGAAGATGCTAGAGTGCAAACAAAGTGAAATTTGGCTTTTTTATATTAAAAGGGGCACAACTCCTGACCTAATAGGTCGATATCCGCCATAATCTAACTTGGCGGAGATATTATGGTAATAAACATTGTCATAGAGTTTGAAGATGATTGCTTAAGAAATGAAGATGCTAGAGTGCAAACAAACTAATTGTGGGCGATGGACGGACGGACGGACAAAGGATGGACGGACGACGGACAATCATCGATCCTAATAGCTCATCCTGAGCACATGTGCTCAGGTGAGCTAAAAAGCAACTGGCAAAAAAAATCCTACAAACTCATTGTCTTACATAAACAAAGTCAGGCACTAACCGACGTCTGTTTGATTGCGGGGAAGCAAGTGGTTGGCGTTGTCAAAAGGCGGGGCATCGTTGAAACAGCCTACATGTTCATAACACACCTGCTTCGTGTAGGTATTCGTGGTTGTGGACGGGGATCCCGTGTTAGCACCCATACACTGACTGGCCCCTGGAGTGACAAATTGTAAGTAAGTCAATGCACCTGTTAAGCATTTAATCATCACCTCTCCCATTCACAGCTAGTTCAACTGCTCACAAATAGCATCACAAACAAATACACGTGTAATTTTGAGTAAACCATGGCAACCCTAAACTATCTATCATCTTAGTGTAGCTACTGGAAAGCATGAATGTAATTTTGAACACCAGTTCTGGTAACACTGGAAAGATCAATACAGGAAGAAGGAAATATATTGGACTCTAAACCAACGGGTCCAGAGATCGTCCTAAATTAGATATTGCGATGGGTTTACAGCGGGGTACTATAGTATCTGAGGTAAGTAAATGCAGCTAAATGATATAACTTACTCTGACTGACTTACACATTATCATCATTTAGGATTCGCAGATGATAGACTTAAAAAATAAAATAATAATTCAATGAATTACGAAATAAAAATTAATGGTATACACTGTATTATAAAATCATTTAATCATAATCATTATGCCAATTATCTTATGCAATGAACAGTGCGATTTTTATTTATCTCAGATAAACAAACGACCGTTTCGTTATTAGGTAAAATCACTTACATTTGTTAGCATTCTATTAACGATTCTGGCTGCGACATATCAAAGTCGACGGTAATGGTATAGCCCCCTTGCTGTAAGGGTAGTTTCATGATTGGTTGACCTGGTACCAGGATAATGTAACTGGGTGTGGTATCATGCCACTAATCTACGACGTGATACTGCAGTATGGCAGCACTATATGTTTCACGTAGACATAACCTCCAAATGACTGAAATACTGTCGCGGGGACGTTAAACCCAACAAACAACGTTGTTCTCATATGGACATGTGGGATTTGAAATATTGAACTTGTTGATATCAACCACAATAGCTTTTGTAAGAAATAATATTGATTCACCATCTCATGTATTCTCAAGTTATGTCTATGTAATGGTGTGCTAATGTTGACTATGTGGCAAGCAAATAACTAACCTACATATGAAGATATTTCGATTGAAAAACGATGATTCCTGACTTACCAACAATGAGGAAAGTCCACAAGACGTTAACGAAAGTCATGACGACCACGCGCAGGCGAAAAGGAAGAGATCTGTATTAGTGATATTCCGAATGAAGGTCAGGATGGTCTCTTAAAATGAACTCAGTGAGGGTCAAAGTTCAGGACGTGCAGCAAAAGAGGCTAGGGATTTAGATTTATTATTTCTACTAACTTTTCTAATTATAGACGAACATATAAATATTCATTATTTTTGTGTATTTCTATTACATCGAGTTCAACTGATAGAGACAAAAATGTCATTTGAAGGGCCAAGTTTGTGGCAGTCGAATTTCTTTTGGTAATTGAAACTAAGGTTTTCAGAACCCAATCCCTAAAGAATGACGACTGACAAAGATAACGCCTGAGTAGACTTGTGTCCTCATTGGAACATATCTTATCTCCTTGTTCAAAGTAAGCTGGTCTAGTTAAAGTACTAGCTCCTCTGTGCCACAAAAATACAATGAAAGGTTTAAAGAATTTCGAAATATACTATGCATAATGAGTATTCAAAGACCCATTATTCTCCCAAAAGCAGGATGTAGATTTGTTATGAGATGCAATCTGCTCATACTCGTTGATAACATTATTACAATGCATCTTTTACTTAACAGCATTCAATTGTTTACAAAAATACCTAATTTGCATATCGTATGTCTCCGTTAACGAATCATGAATGCATTTATATAAATTGATGACGAAGCAGATAAATAAAATGTGATTCGGCGACGGTTTTTCAAATTATTTCCGATTTAAGACCGTCTTCGGTAATACTCGCCAATACAAAATGTAAACAATGGGAGTATTTTGACTTCTATCCAAAATACCCAAATAATTTGATCAACATTTCCAATGCCTTTGTCTGTTATTTGCACATTATGTACCATGTGTTAGTCTACAACATGTCAATATTATTTCATAAAAAAATGTATCATGAAATATATTGGTCCTTTAACTTTTGTTTGTTGGTAATAATATGTCTACTTGAAAATATACTGTGCGTAGACATGTGATATAATATCACTCCCAAACACATTATCCTGAAACTGGGTCATCAGTGGCCAGAAACTACCCTTATAAAATAAAGCATTGACGGGAACCCGCGAGATATTTATTCCGTTATTCTTCATAGACACAGTGAAATGTAATAGGCAGCCGTGGGTATCCGACGATTGAAATAATGATGTTATCAACAATCAACACGCGAGTGAAAGGAAAGCGGAAATATATGATCTATTTCTATGGGGATTATGCCATAAAGACGCACTCCTTTCCTGATTTAAAGCAGCTTGTTCACAGATGACCGGTAGTATATTGTGTGTGTGTGTGTGTGTGTGTGATTTTCTAATCTCCCTCGTTAATGTTTGTGCAGCCTTAATTTCCTGACAAATAAATTGTAGGTCACATTGCGCAGGAAAACGTTATTTTCGGAAATGCAACTTCGACGAAATCGGTTCACGTTCCGCAACATGGCGTCCTAGCCAGTTCACGGTAGCGTGTTCCTAAGTTCATATGAAGTTAGCGTATGCGAGAAAAGTAAATGAATCTAAATATAGGTATCATCAGTCTAAGAAATATTGTTTCAATAACATCTGTGACGGTATTGCCTGTGATGTGTAAACCATTTTTTTTACGATCACGGATGGTTGCATTGGGTGGATGTGTATTGGCAGGCGTAATACACACATCATTTAGTTAAAATCAAGTTCTTAGTCAATGACCATCTGTGAACAAGTTGCTTTAAAGGTGTTATCATTACTTGTGTTTTAGAACATGCATTTGAAACAGGCTTTAAGAGAAACAAAGCGAACACGAAATTGCCTCCAACGGACACATGACAAGGGACATGACATTACGTTTCTACAAGGTATAAGGTTTGATTTTTGCGTTTAACGTTCCATCGACAGTATTTCAGTCATTTGGGGACTATGTCTATTTGAGGCAGTCAAAAAATAAAAACGCATATATGTTATAAGTAGGGAATTAAAAGAAAAGGCAGAATAACATACTGTTAGCTGTTTTATTCTTATAACAACATGAAAACTTACAATATTTACTTATTTTAAGTGCGGATAAGTCGTTTGATGTACACTTGTATGTGACAAGGAATCAAAGTTGATCATGTGCGGAATCAAATTTCCCTTTGTTAACAACAGTCAATATTTGACATTGGTATGTATAAGATACATTTGATATGTTGAGACAATTGAGTACAATTTCCATGTTACTAGATAATAGTATAAAGGTAAAACCCGTGACGACATGATTTCTTGATGAGAATTTTTATTCAATATGCTACACATGTTCTTGATCTAAATGCTCCTTGATGTTAAGTGTGATGTACTACACGTACAAATTGCCAGCAGACAAACTCTTTCTAGCATAAGTCATTGTTCAGACTTGCTTACAATTAGGTACTGTAATTCAGTCATAAAGTGACGTCATGAAGACCCCAATCGCACACTGGGCACCCTGATAGAACCAACAATAAATCACAAGTCAAATGGAATGCTTCCTTACGGGACATGTCCGAGTGATTTTATGGGTACTCGTACCAACAATAGTAAGGTTCTATTTGATACATTCACACAGAAAATAGGCTTAACAATGACAGTGAATAATGGTAGAGTAAATACAGTGCTAGAGTGTGTTTTGTGAGATTTGACCATTATACACTAGGCTAAACCTCCAACAGAAAATATTTCTCAGATTAAACATAATTTCAATGTTACCCTCTCATCTCTACAGAGGAGTAGCAAACAGTATAAAACCTGATCAACCTGAGAGTTTCTCAAAGCCTGGTTTGGTTTCTTACTTGTTATATAGGTCGTTTTACACGATAGCTAGATAGAAGAAAAATAATCATGTTCTGCAAGATAATCAACTCTCACAAGTTTGCAAACCTGTCTAAATGAGAGATTCATGCCACTTGCATAGCTGGGGTGACTATAACTCTCCACTGTTAGTGTGCATAAACAATAATGAAAAGTTTGGAAAGACTAGATCAAAATCATCACGATCTTCTAAAAATTCACGAATGAATGGTCTTTCAAACCTATGAAATCTTAATTCATTTCATTGTATTTATTGTATGCTAATTTAAACTGTAAAAAATATTCTATTTTCCTAATACAAAGATAATTACCAGATATAAGTAGTAACAACATAGTATTGATTAGTAAAAATGCCAAATTAACATTTTAAGTAGAGTTGAAAACGGAAAATCATAATAAATTTATAATTTGATGATTCTACCCATGTTAAAATCACAGTGTGCCATGAATTTCCTTAATTTCATACATCTTAAAAAGTGGTGTTTATTTTAGTTGTCAAAATTACACATACAATTTGATATATATATGAAATTAGGCATCAGGCACTTTGTAAAATCAGAGGATATACATAAAACAAGAAACTGTTGACCTTATCCACACTACAAGAAACATGATATGTGACACAAATACTGATGTACACCTCATTTTGTGCACAAACAATAAAATTTACTGCCAAAACGTGTAACACACATACACGGCTGTATAAACTAGCTAACACAAGCATTAACACCATGCATTACCTTATAGCACTTAAACACAAACTAAAATGGCATTTTAGAAAGTTTTGGCACAAACCCAAAATAGGCAAATATATGCATTAAAAGTATTCCTTAAACAGATGTTTAAATCATTAACAATTAAATCAGAAATTTCTTGTATTTATAAGTGATAAATGCAATTAAGAACATTCTTTATTGAATTAGAATATTATATTTAATCATATTTACTTTTTTGAGATAGTATATCAGTTAAACTGCTCAAATGACATTTTTACTGATGAGGATATTTAATTTTTTAATATATAAACATTTGAAATTTATATGCATCATTCTTTTTATAAAACCATTACAAAGTTAATGGCTATTCTATTTATCAAAAATGTAAAACTATATTGTCAGTCTAAGAACAAAATGGAATGTTAGCATAAAACTTGAGAAACAACTGTAAGTAAAGCAGCCATTATCACATGTAGCAAAACTGTATCACAATGATATTGTTAGTGGCAAATTCATATTTACAAGGATCATGTTGATCTTCTTTGGATAAAAGTAAACTTAAATAAAACTTAAATTTCAGTACCATAAAAAGGAAAAAAAAGTGTATACCAGGGGCTCATTTTACTAAACTATGTGCAAAAAAAAGATGTTTTCATACATCGTGTCTAGTAATTTCTTATCTGCACAATAAAACCTGATGAAAGGTGACCCATTTCATTGCAGTATATAAACTCATTGCATTTTGATGACAATAAAACCAATTAATTACATACATGAAGATTTTAATCATATGAAGTAAAGTGAAATGAACCCCAGGTTGTAATCACTGGAAAACTATTACATGTAACTCATTTTTCTTAAGGGTACATATATTTTTTTTAATGATGAAAAGTTATTTCAATATTTTTTATTAATCCTTTTTAAATTAATTAAAAAACTAAAACTAACATTTCTTAAAACAGAAACTTTATAAATCTGATTTATATGTTAATACAGCCTGGTGTAGGTGTAACACAGCTACATTTTACAATGAATCATCATGAAGCAGAAATGCAAAGGACATAATCTGTATAACATGGATTTCAGATGAATACTCATTTTACAAATCATATGGCAACAGGATAATGCATTTTCACGAAAAAAACATGCACTAACATTTTCAACTGAAATTTGATTTCACATGTGACAAAATTTACCATCTGATGGCTAATTTGGCAAGAAGACCATATTAATATTTGCGTAAATATGTAGACATATCTTTCCATATCAAAACCTCTTTATTCTTAACAAAAACAGTAAATAAGCACTGCATGCATTTTAAATGCATGAAAATCCTTATTTATGAGAGAAAACAAATGTTCATATTAACTGTTCAGGTATATCAAAAGGATTCTAAAATTTTGAAAGTTTAACTAATTCAATATTTCAGGGTGTTCCCTTGCTTTTCCTTAAATGGGTTGAATGGCCCCTTTATATAATGATAACAAATTTTTAAATATTTAAAGATCATTTAGACAAATTGAAAGTCAAATTGACAAGCCTGTGTCTCATGAAAAACCCTTCACTTTCTATATCTGTTCAGAATTAACTTGACGCCAAAATAGGTATAGCCACGCCCCGAATGTTTGTCGGAGGTTGTAGAACTATGGTAACTATTGATAGCAAGATTCACGTGCATTTGTTTGTTGGAGGATTGTAAAGCTTTTCACTGGATAAACCGATTGCATATTCATTTCAGGGCGTTTTGGCGTCATGTTAATTCTAAGAACTCTAACTGAACTCTAAATAAAATCTATGTTACATGTATGCATCTGTTCATACTTTTTCCTGTAAGAAAGCATGGTGGTGTTGTACCCACTTTCTATTTATAAGCCACCAAAAACAGGTGTAATCTGGCCAGGTCAAGGTTTGCCCCCAGCCCATCATTCCAGCCCAAATTATTTACACTTTTAAATCCAACCTGTTAAAATGTACCAGGATATGTCACAATGAGCATGATATTTGTCTTTTTTAATTAATCTATGGAGATGTTAACTAAATGTCAAAACAAGATGCAAAAGTTTACAAACATAACAATTTTATATGTAAATAATGATATAACTATATATATGTAATTTCATAAATTTAATGAATCATATGAGTATGTAAAAGTTTGTAAACTGTTGATAATTGTATGTATGTGTATTTACGGGACTTCAATAAATAAAAAATACACTAAGTGAGTATCATTACAGCATGTCACATGCAGAGATTAACTTAGGATTTAAACAAATAAAAACCACAATATTATCCCTTCCACGTGGCTAGTAACATAAATCTGAAAATATGGAATTCGTGCTACAAGTTCTATGTAAATATTTTTAAAAAATATTGATATGCAGAGTAACCCTTTACCTCATGAATATTCCTGTACAAATTTATGACTCAGAAGATACTAAGTAACTGTCAATTATACACTGTATTATCAGAGATAAAAATCTTTAAGAGCAATCAGTGGAGACTCTTCCAGTTTGATCCATGTCTCCTCTGTTTTCCAAGTTACCAAAATGGGTCTACATTAGGTAAAAAATTAAAACTGTGGATTTGCAGAAACAAATATATAGGCATAAAATGTTCAAAGTGGTAAAACAATTGTAAAACAATCGACTTTAATTTGTTGAAAAAACAACAAACAAATAAACAACCGGACATAAAATGTCAAGCAAGTCATATAAAACAGGATATTCTAAATATTTAAAAGATAATTTCAGAAATCTGTGAAGAAATGTTCATGTAAATAGATAAATCTAACAAAACAAAAATTTACAACAAAACCTGCTTTTAAATACAAAGTTACAACAAAATATGCTTTAAAATACAAACAAAGCTATCAAATACAAAATTAACCATCAAATACAGACAAAGCTACAGACGTGGTCTCGCAATTCCTCGAGGTTGGACAGGAGTGGCAAAATAACTCGAAGAATGACCATATTCCAGGAATCATTCAGATGTCAAAATTTAATGATGACATTTGTCAATACCTTAAAAGTTGTGTTTTCATTCATTATTTTGTTATGTGTAGCCTTTACATGATATAATTTTTAAACATAAAATATGTTTTGCCATTATAAAAAATTAACATGGGCATATTGAATAAACTTTTGTGTACACTTTTTGTGTGTGGTGGTGATGTTATTTTTACATGCTTGGAATAAACACTGACTAGTACGCTGAGTTTTATTTGACCGTGTGCAGCTCTCTTCTTCATCTTTATTTATCTATCTTTCTCACAGCAAACAAAATCAGTTGTGGTGCAAAAATACGTTTTATACGGCTGTGTTGATATTACAATTCGCCTATTTGCACTCTTGAGGTTTGACGATGTATGACAACAAACACAAAGCCATCTCAGTCAAGGTGTTAAACACAGCAACAGGTGGTCATGGGGCTTGGTTGTCAAGGGCATACAGGTAGATTTGATATTGACTTTGAAGAATCGCAGAGAATTATATAGGATATACTATCTAGGGACCAGGCATGGAGCTCAAGGTATCCAAAGTCACGTTTGAAGAATCGCCCTTGTATTTATATAGAGTATGAAGGGCTAAATCAAGGGCCCAGTTTGTAGCTCAAGTCATGGCCGGTATTCAATGAATCACCACATTGAGGAATCATGAGACCACTATATCTTGAAAAACTTAATCTTCCTTGCTTTTAAATTTCACTTTAAGTACATGTAGCAGAACTTTACGTTAAATTGTTTTCATTGATTAAATCATAAAATGTAAATAATCTGATTTGAAATATAAAACATTTTCTTATAAGCTTCCATTTGAAAACAAAACCCCATGCAAAATATATAGGAATGCCAGTCATAAAAAATAATGGTGAAATTGCATTCTTTTAATCAGACAATAACAAAGGTATTAAAACTCTGTTTTATAGAGGCACTTTTATATTCTACACATGCAGTAAACTTGTTATTTTGTTTGTTTGTTATGATTAATAAATTCTCTTCACAAAAGATGATCAAATAAAAATGTCTTTTGTTATTAACCCTCTGAAATCTAAAACTTTGTTCAATAACCAAAAAGTTAAAAAAGATATTATCCCTTTTCTTGAACTTAATAAGAATACCAAGCTTTGCTAGAACTATCATTAAAGGCAATAAATACCCCTGCGTCCCATCTTTTTTTCATGTAATGTGAGTTAAGGAAGGGACATATTGGGATGTGACAAGCATGTTTCCTATTTAGCAAAGTGGGGGGAAGAAAATGTAGATGGCTTAGTATATGAGCATTACACAACATGATATATCAAACTTATATAGCCATAAACAAAATAATCTGTATATCCAACAGACCACACAATATAAACTTAATCTAAGGAATGGTAGTTGTAGGTGTATCATTTACTAAAATAAGAGTTCCATATAAACTATGGATATATGAATTACATAATCTGGATTGTTTACGTAATCTGGATTGTTTACAATCACATAACTATCTCAAATTTGTCATTGTCCATTTTGAAATTTCCTTCCAATTACCTTTATGATTTAGCCAGAGGAGAGATTAGAAATAAAAACTGCTTATGAATACAGCTTAATAAATACAACTTAATAAATACAGCTTAATAATGCCATAATTCTAAATTAAAATACTGAGAATTAATCATATTATTGGTCCCACAAGACTTTTTAACCTGTATATTATATTTAACACAGAGATGTTTCTCAACATACACAATTAGGCACTCGCATGACCTATTGACCCCTATTCGTTGTCCACTAATCCCTGACCTTCCTGTTGACCTTTCCATAGACTTCTGGGAAGGCTTTCTCACAATGTAGCTCTGTCCGCATCTTGTCATATAGTGAATGGTCAAACATCTCTCGAAACTGCTCCAGGCTGAGATATGTGTCTGCATACAGCATCTGGAACCTACAAAGACACACAATTATACTGTCTAGCTCTACAAATGGGATACACATTTAACAAATAAGTCATGGCCTTGAGGACGATATGCAAGTTTATGGACTGGTCAGTCAGACTGAGAAAGGTATATGGACCGAATCAAAGTTGAGGTCCATATAATTTCAGTGGTCTGACTGACCATTCCTTAACCTTTCCTCAAAGGCACTGAAAGACCTATGCGACAGCATAAAACCAATCAGCTGCAGTAATCGCGCTGATCAGTTTATCGTCGCTGCTAATTTGAAAACTTATTTGTTATACCAAATCTTCACTTTATTTAAATTTGATTTAGTTGTTATTTTTCATATAAGAAAATTATGAAGATGTTGAAAACACACATTAAACATGTGTATATTTTTACATGTGAAATACATCACTTAACAATAAAGAAAAAAATCTGTGTACATTATTTTTTCTTGTTTATGAAAATGTATTTATTCTGCTAACTTATAAACACACAAGTGTACTAAAAATGTACATGTAATGACAAATTCTAAACGATGACATCGTCCTGTCCATATAACATTAAATCCCTCCTGCGGTGCCGGTCAAAATATCTTTATACAGACTATACGATGTCACATTGAATTACGAATGATTTATACACATGAGGCGTTATATATTGAACCATATTTAAGTTGTGTCAAAAAGCATCTGAAACTAATTCAAAACACAGATTTAGGGTTGGTAAAGTAGGGACAAGAAATGTGCAAAAAATAAAATAGATAATTCATGAGATATGTTTAATTACAATGTGGCTCAGGCATATTTTGATGAAAATTTAACCTACATGGCCAAAGGTGCTTCTACTTCCAGTGGCTAGTGGTTCAATGTTGAAATAAGTGGGGGTTTTTTTTATTTTGCATTATGATGCAGCACACTGTAATGGATCTCCACTACATAAAATAAATCTCTAATAAAATATATATCTAATCAGCTTATGGCAGATATAGGCAACCATACTGTCATCTGACAGTGTGTGTAAGTAGTCTAGTAAGTATATAAGTATATTTAACGTTGATAATATAAACCAATTTTCAATATGGTCCACATTAATGGAACTATATTTACAATGATGATAGTTTACCACAATCAGTCATATCATATGTACACAACACAAACCAGTTCATTATCTTACCTAAACAATAAGGTTACATGCCAAGCAAGGGAGGTGTTTCCACATAAATTTTTGACATAATTGCAACTGTTTATTTAAAACATAACCCCTCTGCGCATAAACTGAGCACACTACATGTATATGTGCTTTGATTTGCACTTAAGTGGACTAAACTTGTCTTCATATAAGCATGGCATACAGTTATATAAACAACTAAATAACTGGATATTGTTTTGGTTTTTCATATTTATTATGACACATGCTGAAAATAAGATATTCTTAAAGTTACAGCCCAAAGTTACTTAATTCTGACACACATAAACTTCTAACAAGGGTTGAAAACTTAATGATAAGTTCTGACCTGAATGAATTTTCTTAAATTTATAAAATATTTCTTAACAGTTATTAATCTTACTAACCCTTTAGCCTCAATCACATATTTCTCAAGATTTTTGGTGGCAGGAACAGCTTCAAACCCTTCTGCCCGAGGAGCCCCATAGGCACCAATGTCGACATACATTTCATCTTTCTTGCCCACCGGGTGTATAAAGCCCGGGTTGTTGTACAGCATGAAGGGACACAACCACAGTGGGTAGAGCTGCAGTGATAAAAAGTATGGGTATTCTGATAATAAGAAACAAGAAAGGTGAATAAGGTAGGCAAAGCATTCTTTTAAAGTTAACATTTCTGATATCTCCATAGAATGACATTATAGTATAAATAAACATCCACCAATTGTTTGAAAAAGTATTGGGGAAAATACAAAACATGAAATCTTTTTTCTGCGACAGCATGTTTACTTAAGGAAATAGAAAGATAGCAGTTATTTTCAGTGAAAAGTTACAGGGATCATAAAATACATGGATTAGGCTGTTAATGTCCACAACCTCCACAGACCAATAGATGTTGTTAAAAAATATGATAAAGTCTGACAAAAAAAATAGATTCCTAACAGTTTTTACCGTACACACGGGCAGATTAGACGCAGCTATGTATGAGGCACATCATGAGGTCTCGTAAAATAAACTTATTTGTTTATACTGAGAATGGCTTCCATCAAATTGTTTCAGTTTCTCCTTATCATTTTATCATAAAATATACCTGTAGGTTAACTAATAAGAACAAAAGCAATAACCTGGTACTGTAAAATTATGGTTTTGTATAGACTTTATGGCATATTATCGAATTCATTGGCTTTCAATTTTCTGAGATTGTATACCGGTAAATTTCACTTCTCGGTGATTGAAAAAAACACCCTGAAAAGCCCCCTCTATAAACCAGAATTATCTGGAAAAACATTGCGCCTAATCTGATATTGTATACGGTACTCAAAATCTTCAAAACAAGAGTGAATGATTATGGTTCTTTGAAAAAGTTGGGATTAATGTATACTGATAGTTAACTAAAAATAGATATGTGTACACAACAGATATTTACCTGTAACTCCCTGTGGAAAACATCCAAGGCCTCATCCAGTTTGTCAAGGGGGATAAGCATGTCTTGAATTACCTGATGTTTCTCATACAGCTTCTTTGTAGTCTCGCTCTGTGTCAGTTTCAGAAGCGACACCTTTGGAGGCACTGTCCAGCCAAGTAGACATCGGAATATAGGGTTGTTTCCAAATGGTATAATGTCCTTGAGATTAAAAGTTCAAATACATTTTATTTTCAACAGCTGAAAATAATACTGTACATGGCTGGGAATAGCAAGTCTGACAAAAATCTCCGTACAGGTGCAAAGTTTTTTTAAGCAATGTATTGCACAAGCTTTTCAAAGACAAAACATCAGGATGTTGTCTCCAAAATAACTGAAAAATTACCTGATTCAGATTTAATTTCACTACTTTATAAATTCTAATAAATATAATTATTTTCAACACACTATATTCACTTCTCAAAAACATAACTACTTATATGCAAGTATGCAAATAAATCCACATGTATTTCAGAGATACATGTGTCTAAGTTTTCCTAAGTATAAAACCCATCTATATTAAGAGTAATCTTTCTACATTCTGCCAAGTAATGATCCCTTCCCCACAGGACACCAATGAATCATGTGCTCTTATTATAAACAGCTTTGTGCCATGTATGAGATTATAATAAATCAATATTTGTAGAAAACAGTGAGTTCTGACCTGCAATTCCCAGAAGATACTGCGAGAGTGGCGATGGAAGTAGTGTCTCAAGGGAATGTACTCCACACCCGAGCCTCTCCGTAAATACCCTTCCACATGCTTGAAGAACCATGGCATCCAGAAATACCCGATGGGATTGATCTGGAAACAGAATATTTCTAAAATGTCAGAATATAACCAGCAAAAACATCTGGAAGCTGTATGTCATTTGCAATACTGAGCAGAATTACCATTACACAAGAAGAAGGATGGTGTACAGACACTTCACAATTACAAGCTTTGTTTTCCTTAAACATCTCAAGTCAAGACTTTTTTTTCAACTCAAATACAGTATATGAAGACTTAGAACTACTTTATTTACTGGCCAAGATAAATGAACTTTTGCATTTCAGATACTGGTGCATGTGATCGATTTATGTAGAAATTCATAATTATGGTCATACAGAATTTGAATTTTTTATTTGAGGAAAATCTCATTTGAGATGTTTTTGAATCACAAGTCATGTCTCATGTTCTCAAAAAAAAAGTGGTACTTAAGTATGACTTTCATGCTCAAACTGTGTCAATTAGTTTCAATAGGGATTAGAATACAATACTCAACTCTGGAGCCTAAGATTGTATTGGATTATTTTCAAGAACACAGGGAATGGTTCCACAAAGGAGTTAAAGAAAGAGACATTTTGGTGCAAAACTTAATCTCAAATCATCAACAAGGATGGAAAAAAAAGTAGTTTGAAAGAATCTACCCATCTTAAGGAAATTTACACCAAATATAACTCACAGGTAGATCAACAATGTTTTTTTTTTTTCTTGAAGACTATTAAATGTATATTGATTAAAGAAGAGCAGTATATAAAAATGAGCAGGATTATTCTGATACACCGTAATGATGAACTTTATATAAAATCTAGGCTACATTGTTTTAACAGACTGCACCTATCACAGTGTCAAAGCTACATATATCAGTGATCTTATCAAGATTTATGATGCATCTATATGCTCTGGTCTGTCCTTTGATAATGCAGGTTTAAAATTCATCTGCATCTTATTCAAATACATGTCCAGGGGTGAGAGCAAAACTAGGTTACCTAAGTGCAAATACATGTCCAGGGGTGAGAGCAAAACTAGGTTGACACAAGTCTCATTAATACATGTGTACATTTCCCTAGATAACCAAAAGCATTCATCCCTTCAATTCAAGAAAACTTCCCACTTAAAAAATAACCTATGTCACAGTATAAAACATAATCAGCACACAGATAACTTTATTTTTTTTCTCTAATATTGTTAGCTATTTGTATGATGAGTGCTGTGGCTCATGCAAATGACTGCAGATCCAGAGGTTGTTTGTTTGAGCTCCACTTGGGGCAAGAATTCCAAGACGCAGAGTAATGGCCCGATCTAAGAACCACTGAGAGAGAGAGAGAGAGAGAGAGAGAGATTAGTAAGATCCATGAGCTACTATGTCACATTATCTCAAGCAGATTCTCATTAAATATAGCATCCAAGCTTTTAAATACATGTCTTATTGTAATCTTAATTAGTTTTTATACATGTCTTATTGTAAAATTAATTAGATTTTGATATGTGAATTAATAGTTGTCAATTTGCTGGCAAATACAAATATTTCAAAATCATGGTTTGAGTCAGTAACATGCAAAGAGAGTTATGTTGATGCTATTTGACCAAGAAGGTGGCTATTTCACTTTGGGTGCAATTTCTGTAACTAAAACAAAATACTTACATAATTGTCAATTTGTCAAAATCTAAGACAAACAACTCAGAAAAAACAGAAATCAAAAGTAGGAGGAGATTGTCTGAAATCTGTATCCGACAACCCCTATTTTGGATTTCTATTTTCCTACATAGTTAGGATATGGAAGGACTCCAAACCTTTTTAGCAAATCCTAATCAATGACTCTAAATTTCAGAATTCTAGTGAGATTCCAGTGATACATGTAACCCTATCTTTACTTCCAAAAAAGTCTATGACCATGACATTTATACCCATACCTTTCCCTCCTCTGCCTCATCTGTCATGTTGCCTGTCATGACCACGCCTGATTCCTCTGAATACACAAGACACTCCACAAAGTCATTGTTGCTTGCCTTCAATGATTCCTGTGAGAATCGACTGACCATTTGCTTCCTGCTGTGGACAGGGTAGTACTCCAGATGCACATACTTCTTGGCCGGAATAATCTGGATCTCTGCTGATACCAAGAAACCTAGTGTGCCGTAGGACCATGGGACTGAGTAGAAAAGATCTGTGTTTTCTGTCTGAAAAAGAAAAAAATCAATTTATGGGTACTGGCAGCAGTGTTTTTTCTCTCCTTAAAGGTAGTTAGATGAGAAATAAGTATGTTCTAGAGGCAGCTTAAGTCTAATCATAACATGAAAAAAATAAAGTGTCAATTACTTTCCACGCACCTCTTAACAAAAAAATGTATGAACAGTTGAAGTCAGTAAAAGTTACATCAAACAAAATCCTGAAATAAGAAAGATTACCTTAGAGCATTTGACACAACTTCCATCTGCCAGCACCAGCTCATAAGACACACAGCAGTGTTGGAACAGTCCATACTTGTGTGAGGAGGTCTCTATACCCACTCCCATGATGAGGCCACCTGATGATAGGGACATATAATTGTTAGAGACAGAACTAATCAAAGGTGGGTAAGCAACAGTTCATGCACGAATCAAGAGGGGGGACTATGGTCCAGAAAACATTTTTTCCTATTTATTTATTTCCAGAAGTGTTTTTCTTTTTCACAACCAGGCCTCAATAAAAAAACATAAACACTAAAACCATCACAAAACCAAAAGAAGCTGAGGATTCCTATTTGGTTTCCTTGGTATTTGAAATAATTTGATGAAATGGCAAATGGAGCTGATTACAATATAAAGCAGCTCGTTTACAGATGATCGGTGGAAATTAAAAATTTAATTATCTACTTTGCCTCGATAATGTTTGTGAAGTCTTTTGTTTTCTGACAAATTAACTCGAAAAGTGTAGGTCACATTGCACAGGAAAATGCTATTTTCGTAAATGCGACTTTGACGAAATCAGTTAAATATAGTATACTGTATACAAGCCAACTGGAACTAGAACTATCACTGAAGGTGATTCATACCCCCACCCCCATCTTTGACACAGGATGTATTCACATGACACATAAAACGAATGTTCACACATAGGATTTGGGCTTATAAGCATACCAAAAAAAAATATTATCACTAAAGGTGATCAATACCCACACCGGAAGTCTGTCATGTGTAGGAATACAGTTTCAAAAGTTTGCGTGAGTGAAAGACTACATGTATGTAAGGTTTAAAGTTAGTGTGAGCAATGGTTCAAAAGTTTTGGACAATGCTAAAAAGTTTTGACAGACAGACAGATAGACAGAGAGACACACATACAGACACACAGAAGAAAACAAGTTGCCCCCAAGGAGAATAAAAATGCAGTCTTATTATGGTTCACATCCATATTTATTGTTTGCAAAAACCTGTCTTTAAGAATTTACATTGTGGTTTTCTTATGCACTGCACTTCCTCTCATCAAGATCAATCTACATATGAAGTTTCATCAACCTAGCTACTTTAGTATTGGAGTTATGCTCCGGACAAAATCAAAAGATTAAAAATGACAAAGGGCAATAACTCCTTTCAAAATACATGCAGAGTTATGGTTCTTGTGCACTGCACTTCCTCTCATCAAGATCAATCTACATATGAAGTTTCATCAACCTAGCTACTTTAGTATTGGAGTTATGCTCCGGACAAAATCAAAAGATTAAAAATGACAAAGGGCAATAACTCCTTTTAAAATACATGCAGAGTTATGGTTCTTGTGCACTGCACTTCCTCTCATCAAGATCAATCTACATATGAAGTTTCATCAACCTAGCTACTTTAGTATTGGAGTTGTTATGGTCCGGACAAAATCAAAAGATTAAAAATGACAAAGGGCAATAACTCCTTTCAAAATACATGCAGAGTTATGGTTCTTAGGCACTGCACTTCCTCTCATCAAGGTCTATCTACATATGAGGTCGATCTACATAGAATTCAGTAATTTTTAAACCGGAAAAAAAAAAAAAAACAAAGGGGAATAAACTCCTTTAAAAAACATGCAGAGTTATGGTCCTTATGCACTGCACTTCCTCTCATCAAGATCAGTCTACATATGAAGTTTCATCAACCTAGCTACTTTAGTATTGGAGTTATGCTCCGGACAAAATCAAAAGATTAAAAATGACAAAGGGCAATAACTCCTTTCAAAATACATGCAGAGTTATGGTTCTTATGCACTGCACTTCCTCTCATCAAGGTCTATCTATTTATGAAGTTTCATCAACATAGGTACAGTAGTTTTGGAGAAATGCTCCGGACAAATATTTGTAGACCAACCGCCGGACCGACGGACCGACCGACAGGGTGACTCCTATATACCCCCCCAAATTTCATTTGTGGGGGTATAATAACAGTCAGTCATTTAGTGATAAAATCCTGGAATATTGTGTATAGAAAATTTGTGAAACTTAAGGTTTTGTAGTGTAATGATGTAGTGTTTTACTTTAGCTAATTCCAACACATTCTTTGACACTTGGTGATAATATGTAAGTTCAGATTGAAGTTGAAGGCACTATTTAAGAAGAACATACCTTCTGTTCAAATTCAAAAACTTGATATAACTGACTTTTAATATTTTTACAAACACCAAAAGTGAATATGACACTTTACCTTTTCATGCAGATTATTTACCAGTCAATCTGTAACCTCTCTTCTTCTTTTTTTTTTTTTTTTTTTTTTTGCTATCAATTTGTAATCATTTCAAATTGCTGACAATTTGTAACCATTTTTACAGATCAATTCAATATTACAATTTATTATGTCTTACTTATATGCTATACAGATAATAAAAATGGATTCCAGTTAAAATGATATTAAACAATCAAAAAATCATGGTCACATGATTAAGTGTTGCTATCAATTGCTATAATCCACTTGTAAAACAAGTCACTTCCAAGTTACATTGCCTATGATTGTTTACCCACTTACAGGCAGTTCTACATGTAATTGTTCATACCAACCCACTGTAAGATCATCCAACTCAGGTAGAACAGGTAAGGTCCATCCCAGGGGTGTCAACATAGCAGTCACCTGGCCCATTGTGGCTAGTGGCTCCACACGTACAACTCTGCGCTCAGTGTCAATCTCTAATATATCAATCAAGTTTACTTCAATGTTACGCATGGTCTTCTTATACAGACCTCGTCTGAAGCTTACATTCATCCAGCCTGGTCTGGCAGTACACATTTTAGCTTTCATACCATCTGCTTTCCAGTCCTTTACCTGCATACATACAGAGATGTGAATACCTTAATGTAGCTTTGTGATGCATGTATAGAATCTTATTATGTTTTAAAAATATTTTCAACATAATGATATCTATCTGTGAATAATAAATTTAATAATCTACCTGAATCTAAATCAAAAACATAGATCCCAATTCTGGGTTTTACACAACGGAAGGAGAGCTCCGCACTATTGGCAGTGGCTCTTTAAGGCATTTTTGAATGCCTCAACAGAGCCAGCATGCACTATATTATCAGGGAGATGATTCCAGTGAATCACAGTGTCCACAAAGAATGAATTTTCATATTGTTTAGAGTTTGATGATGGTATTTCCAGACCCTTTGAATTTTTGCAAATGCATTTTTCTAATATATTTGATGTTTTGCAGCCATTAAATTTTTTTGTTTTTATTGTCCTTTTAGGTCTGGTAAATTTCACAAAATCTGATGTTGGTAGTGCTGGAACTAACCCCTCAACCACCTTGTACATTAATATTAATCTGAGGCTTAGGCGTCTGCCTTGTAAAGTTTCTAGTTCAAGTTCTTGTTTCATTTTTGATATTGTCCCTGGTGTTCTGCTTGTATAATCTCTTTTTATGAATCTTACTGCCCTGTTTTGGATTCTCTCTAGTTTGTCTATATTGTCTTTCTGATAGGGGTTCCAGATGGTAGCCCCGTATTCCATTATTGATCTTACTAGTGTAATGTAGGCTGTTTTTCTACACCTATCGCGATACTGCCAACTCCTCTGTCGTGTGTTATTGGCAGGGCTACGCACCAGATTGTTAGTAAGAGGTGAAGTGATCATAAAGCGACATGATATGGATATTTCTATTTAATGAGAGAGATGGAGTAGACAGATCGAGAGATCTACACTAGCTGGGTTTACCTAAGGAAATGAAATGTACTTTTATTAATCTCTACTGAGATCCGCTCCGGTTATATTTTTCGTTCTGGCCTCCGCTGGATCTCTACCCAACCCTTATATAAAAGCTTCGGGAAATTAACACCGATACCCCTAACTCGTTTCGGACGTTCAAATCGATTGTTTTAGGATGCACACCTAAAAATCCACGCATGTCTACTAAGAAGACATATTTTTCTTTCCATTTCATACAACATCATTGTCTTAGCTTGCCGATTTCATGAAATACGGTGACGGAAAACACCAAACCGCTCACCTCAGTTTTAAACAGACATTTTGTAAATATTGATCACGTGACTAGTGGCGAAACAGTTTAAACTACAGCTCCGTTCAGTTACGACTGTTCAACAGCAAAATGTAAATGTTCTTTGCCAATAAGTCGGCCCTGGCAAAGTCAAAGAAATTTTGCTGTATAAAAGGGTCACACGACTTACCGAAATACCAAAATACTTCCGAAAAACTGGAATACCCTAGATAATTGGGATAGCCATATATTGTAGGGCTTAATAAGTGTTAGAATGCTATGTTATGAGTGCTTTCTGATTGTGATAATTGTCAGTTTCTTTTTCTTCTTCTCCGTGTGTGTGATAAATTTATTGTACCGAAAACTAGCCAATATCATTTATTTCACTCATCGCAAATCATTTCTCATTCAGGAGTATTTCGTGGGGGGGGGGTCGTCAGTTATGTCTGTAATGTTAATAATCTTGATAAACACCAGCAACAACAATAATCAATGTATTGTTTTTTCAATTTTATAACTAAATTAAACAAGCACATAATCAAATAAAAATTAATACATGGTCGTCCGGTCCTAGGGAGGGTTCCGCAGACTAGCAATTTCTCTTACAGGAATACCGCAGTCGTCAGTTCTGTTTCATCGATAATATCAGAGACGTAAATACTTTAATATAGCTTTTGATAATATCAACATACTAAATAACAAACAAACACAACAATTTTGAGCAATTTTATAAATTCATTCACGGATATATTGGCCAAGAGAGGATTCGACAGACGAGAAATTTCGGTTAATAAGGAAATCTCGAATTGGCCCATTTAAAAAGAAATAAGATAAAAAAAAAAATATATAACACTTCATAAACAAAATAAAGCATAAAGCCATTGATACCTCATAATATAGCATTCTAACACTAATTAAGCCCTACAGTATATGGCTATCCCAATTATCTAGGGTATTCCGGTTTTTCGGAAGTATTTTGGTATTTCGGTAAGTCATGTGACCGAAACGATTTTTCAAAAGAAAGTTTATGTGAAATACGTTCTATTTACTTATAGATCGAGAAAACCACACACCGCTCTGTAACACATAACCCGCGAATTGAACCTAACTGTTGTTATCCAATCACGGATTAGTCACGTGATAGCCATCGCATGTAAACAATATGGCCGTTTAAACGGCGAGTTTGGAGGTTTCGTGAGTCTGTAGCTGTAAAACTGGTGAAATCGGTAAGCTAAGGCAATGATGTTGAATGAAATGGAAAGAAAAATATGTCTTCTTACTAGACATGCGTGGATTTTTAGGTGTGCATCCGAAAACAATCGCTTTGAACGGCCGAAACGTATCGGTGTAATTTTCCCGAAGCTTTTATATAAGGGTTGGGTAGAGATCCAGCGGAGGCCAATACGAAAAAAATAACCGGAGCGGATCTCAGTAGAGATTAGTACTTTTATATATGTACAAAATAAATTTAGAAAGATTTTACCTGCTGTTGGACAAACTGGACTTTC
>CM037777.1:100814349-100864349 GCA_021229015.1 Solen grandis | reverse complement strand
AAATGGACGTTTAAAATTGTGTTCAGTGTAAATTGGCGGTCCTTTTTTTGGCATTACATTAATCAAAAATGAATAAGAAAGGCTAATTAAAATCATGGATATTGTACTGACACGGTCATACGCCCTTATATTCTGTAAGTCATCACATAACGAGGTCCAGAAATGAAACGTAGAAAATAACGTAAACAAGTTTGATATAATGCATTTTTCCAGTACGTGTTTGTGTTGGGTATATTGCTGTTCTTTAACAATAATAAATTTCAACGAACGATTTTTTATGAAACAGAAAGAAAGAAAAATTCAAATACATGTTGTTATATTTATACGGTATAAACGTTAGGCAAAAATAATAGGGTAATCTGTTCGTAGCATATTATGTAACTGAATGTTCGAAATGCAAGTGAAATGTAAATAACAGGAAAGTCAACCCACATTTCAGCAATAGCTTGGTTCGTTTCTCCAGTTTGACAAGCCTCGAAATGAGCGCCACCATCTCCTCATCTATCTTCCGGCAGTCCGTCTGAGCATCTATCCGAAGATCTACCGTGCCCTTGACGGCACACAGCTCGACAGCGTTCATATTGATGTATTCCCAGCTGGAAAGGTGATTGTTGATACTAACATGACATGCTTGCTTATTATGATGCCAGAAGTTTAAATGTTTCCATATATTGGAGAAGGCAATGAATAAAATATAATGTTAATACAGTTAAACAAACCTTTGAACAAAGGTCACCAATGGAAACTTAGAATTGGTCTTTACTTCGATATGGCTGTTAATTGATGAATAACTTAAGTATTATGGTAATCTGATAACAACTTGTTGGCTGGCTGTCATGTATGATCGTTATTAAAGGTTTATTTATTTATTTATTTTTTATTTATTTATTTATTTTGTTAATTAAAATCACACAACTCATAACGATGAAAATAATGACGACAATTGATGATAATAATTGTTATCACAGCTATAATCATAGCATTTACGACGCTAGCTCTCAAATTCATGAAGCTATCATCTACCCTAAAGCCACATTGTATCGATATAGTACATGCTAATTTAAATAATATTATAATATGAACTTACGAAATGCTAGTAGATTTTCGACAAATTGTTAGTAATGTCCTTTTCTCGCTATGTATTAAAAACTTCCGGTTTGCGCTGTGTTGTATGCGCACACAAGCTTTTATTATTTCCGTTCTATCCAAATTAAACTTGGTTACTTTTATACTAACTGCATCGGCACAACAGATATCAGCATCATGTCAGCTAAGCGGCCCGTACCTGCATTAGAAACGCGTGTAGCACAGTAATTCTTGGCCATAGTGTGGTTTTGAATAATCTTCTTGATTACGAAAATATACCTGCCTAACAGGTATCAAAGCGTCTCAAACGGGCTTCTGATGATATCGCCTTAGGGTAGGGAAGCGAAATTTCTTCCTGATTCCATAAGGTACTTTGTGATGCTAGAGCTGAAGCGATTAATTATAGGGTTATTAGAGTATGTTTCGTGGACAGCTTCAAACACTGACGGAAAAAAATAGCTGTATAAACATTAATAGCGATACTGCACTAAGCTATAAACCAGTTAATCTAAGCGGATGCTAAATTATAACCTAGGTAACTTCATGTTTTAAAGTATAAAAAACAGCAACAACTTTGAGGATGATGGACAATTAACATTGTTTACATCGTCCTGGCTTATTCTTTGTACACATATGTTTAAACATATTATTTCATGTTTTAAAAAGAACACATTGCAAATTAAAGAAACGATAATGCAATTTGATCATAGGTTATCTGTTCATACATTTGTTTGTAATAATTTAACTTTTGAAAACAAACATTATTTTTGCCGGGTTTGACTGTTGCCTATTTCACATTTTCTCGTTCGAATATGTTCTCGGTATTTATTTTCACAAATAATTCACCTGTAATTCGATTAAGCAAGTTCCTAGTAATGGTTGGGAAATAAAATCAGAAAAGTTGACTAAATGGTCAAAGAAGTTTCACCCAGAAGTGAAGATAGAAACGTTCTCCTTTCCAAATGAAGAACAAAGACATTCTCTTAATACAAAGTATATTTAAAATAACTCGCGCTCCGTTTGTTATCTGGTAATAGGCTTAACTTTTGACTCCTGCTTTAAGTAATTCATTGCTCAATTTTACACTGCTGTTCAGATAAATACTATTTAACGACAGCCTGGTGCACTAAACAATCCTTTATTCATTACTAGTATTATTGAGTTGGACGGTGATATATGACAAAATAATCAGGTAATGGATTTAAAAACTGATCATAATTAAGGGAACTATTCCAAGGAGCAAAAAGCGCTGGCTCACTATGCTGTCTTCGTCTGCCTGCACATTTTGGCGTAGAGGAAACTGAAATGCATATAACTGCATCGCTCAGGTGTAGTTCATATATTATTCCAGACTGGCTCCATGTATAAATATGAATTTGGTAAAATATGAGGTTTTCCACGTAGGTGGTATTTTAGATGATTTTTGAAAGAGTTTTTTCACTTTGATTTATGAAACAGTTCTTGTTCATTTTAAGTCTGCTTCATTTTTTAAGTACATTTTAATCTGATATTTAAAGTCGCATTTTAAGAGGATTTTGTATGAGGTTTGGTATTAATTATATATTATATATATTTATATATATATATATATATATAAAATCACATGCATAGTGATACACTATTTTATTTTGGTCCGACAGTTTAAATCCCTAAGAAAGAGATGAATGAAATCGGCAAAGTTTCGTATCATATTTTGTCTGTTTTAGTAACACTTTCATAATATAGACACAAAGCCACCACTTGTCTGCAAAACTTTTCCAAGATAAAAATAGCTGAAAGTATCACATTATTTTTAAGTTGGCAAGACTTTTCAAATAAAATTTCTCAATTATTAGACAAAGGATACATTTGAGGATATCCCTAATTTGTGTGCAAAATTATTCTAATAAAATAAAATCCTGCATTTGTTTCAAGTTATTATCAATACATGTATAATACAGAACAGAATACAAATGAAATAGACTGAAATAGTCCATGATCATTAGCAAATAAACACATGCATAAATCACCATTACAGAACACGGCGGTCATTTTTGTTTCCATAATTCAACATATAAATACGCAACCACATATACAAGCTTGCATGTATATATCTAAAAGGTAATCTAGAAATAACCATAGTACCCCAATGTTTTCACTGTGTAATTTTATAAGCTTGATTTTCATACATTTATATTCTCTTAGGGTTCTTATTATAGTCTTATATACTTTGCTTTGATTTCAAATGCTTTAAATGTTAAGTAGCAACTTTTCTTAATACTGTAATATTCTTGCAACTTAAAAACATGTAATTCGTTAGTTTAAACCTATTTGATCGTATTCGATAAAATCTAGGAAAATACATTTGTCCATTTTCTCAAATATTACATAATAGACCAAGCCTTTCTGTTATCTGTGTTCTAGACCATCCCTTTGTTTCTATGCCAAGTCTGTTAGATGATAATCCTAATTAACTAAATGCTATTCTATATTTTGCGACATTAATATACTTTAAATAATACTGAAATTCAAAATCGAATATATTCTTATCAAAAGATGCTCTTGTTTATTTCTACATGTTGTATATAAAGTTGTCACGAACCCTCTGTTTCAATAATGATATAAAAACTGTACACCTACCTATCGATATAACTTAATATACTAAGAATATTTTAATATACGTTGCCCAGCATTGTTTTAATGGTATCTTTTCATATCTTTTAACATAAACTTATATACTATGTTTTTTTCTCTGACATGACAATCGTAAGCTAGTATTTTATCATATTGATTACAACCTACAATTATAGATATCTATTCGGCCAGGTACACGATGAATAAAATCATTTTGGGTACTATTTTTTACGTAAAGAATACGCATACAACATTAACCCTTTCCCTCATATAGACTCATTTTAACCCTTTCCCTCATATAGACTCATTTTAACCCTTTCCCTCATATAGACTCATTTTAACCCTTTCCCTCATATAGACTCATTTTACCCTTTCCCATATTTTATTTAACCCTTTCCCTCAAATAAACCTGATCTGCAGAAAACCACAGTTAAACCTTACCAAATTTAGGGGGAGCAGCGAACAGCATAAAACCTGATCAGCCTGCGAGTTACTCGCAGGCTGATCTGGTTTTATGCTGTTCGCATAGGTCTTTTCATGGTTTCCTCTATGAGGGAAAGGGTAGTTCTAATGGGTCCTTTTCCAGACCTAGAAAACTATATTTATTCTGAATCTGTATTGTTTCACAAATTTCATCCTGAACAAAAATGACCGAAAGATGCTATTTGTCACTTATTATTGTATTATACAAACAGATATTTTGGTTGACGGTATTATTTTACCAACTAGAACAGATATTTTGGTTGACGGTATTATTTTACCAACTAGAACAGATATAAGCCGTAAGAAACAGAGCCAGACAGTAATTCCTGGAGTTTTTCGAGTTCTGACTTTTCTAGACGACGAGGGTCAAGTGTTGACATATTAGACCGAAAGTGATATTTATTGATATTTCTTGTGATTGCTTTTCTGATTTGTCAACCATTTACGGGTATATGAGATATATTAACATTCACTTTTACTTTAAAATTAAATGGAAAAAAAATGAATTATGAAAAAAATACATTCCAAAATTAATCGAACGAATTCAAAATCTGCCATGTCGGTGTTGAACGTTTTACGGAAAACACCGATATTGGACGAGTTCTACGTGATCGGTTGTTTGGTATCTTTCAAGTGAGTATTGCTAGATAAAAAATACGTCACATCCATATAGTTAAATATGTTTTATTTATTTATCAACTTATTCGAACTTGTGATCTGGTAAGATATTAACAAACTTATTTAAGTATTTACTCAATGTATATAATGCATATGTTCCCATGTGAAAATACAACATTTTTTTTTAATAAAGTGCTCTTTCATACATTTTAATACATATCATTTTCATGTTTCTACATTTATTTTTAAATGTTAATTTATTCACGTAGCTGGAATGAAATGTACAAATGTATACGTTTTATGTATAGCAAGTGGCACACAAACGAACCAGAACAAAAAACAGGTCAACTTTTACTAGAAATGTGGTTTATAATTACAAGATTATCACTTTGATTTTTTTGATTTTTCTCTGACCTTACTCGTATATGACAAGAAGATAGTTAACATTGAAAATATACACCTTATGTTTTTTAAGTTGCTGTAATTCCTTGAAATGTCGTTTGATTTTCATAAATTGAGTCTTATTTTCCGAGTGAGGGATGAATAATAAAAAGAAAATGATCCTTGTGTATTGCTTGCGACAATGAGCTTAATAACTATAACACTTAAAATTGGACGTAAAAACTCGTACACAAATTATGGACCAGAGATAATAATAAGAACCGGTAATCGATATGTGCGAAAAACTTCTGGGACTTCTCGTTTTTCACATGGCGCCGGTCTTAGACAAACAACGGATTTTCTTTCTCAGAGAATACATCAATCATATAAGCTTTTGAAATTCCTGTCCTGCTCAACATAGCATCTAAGCATGAAATGGACTGTCCCGAAAAAGAAATGGGTAATTTATTCATTGGAAACGTGTGTTTCTCTCTCGTCAAAGTGTCTACCTAACTGTTTAACTGCGAAAAAGAGAAAGAGAGAGTTTTTCAGCATCGAAATGTGTACAGCATAAAACACGAGGACGTGTGTCCTTTTGATAGCTGTGTGCTTCTGTTATTTCTTTTTCTGGCGGAGATTTAGTACGACACATTATCAATCAGTATATAGCTCAGATCAGTTTGTCGGACCAGGTTTTGTACCGTTAGTTTGTTACAATGTGTATCTCTACATGAGCATGTACCAATGTGTGCATTTCTTGTTAAACCTGCTAAATTGTCTTTTGATTAACGAAATGTGGTTGATTCATTATTCCAAATATAACATTATATAAATATATGCATGATCAAATAATATGCTGGATTTCCAGAGGGAAATAGTACAGTAAACCATTAAATTCACTCTTTTTTCAATATTTAGGGAAACATTTCTCAAAAAAAAAAAAAAAAAAACATAAATTTTTGAGCAACTACATGATTGATAGCGACTGTTTAAACGTCAGTCATGTAGTTGCTAAAAAATCATGTTTCTTTCTTGAGAAAGGCAAATAATTTTTTCAGGAATATTGAAAAAGACTGAATTTTACGGTTTTATGTATGATCAGTTGTGTCTGTTTTTGTTTTTTTTTTGGTTTTTTTTATTGTTTTTTATTTTTAGGATAAGAAATATAAATCTTGATAAGCACTTCATTGTTTGTCATTTCTATATCTTTTATTCATAATTCCACATAATATTATTTGGGAAAAAAATCATATTATCATTATTTAACAAGAATATATATTTGATATCGTTTTGTTCACGAGTGGTGTATTAAATTTGTTTATTACAAAGTATATTGTATTTTTTAATTTGTGTGTATTTAGATCAAAGCGAATCTTATACTTAAGGACTTTGGTCAACGATATTCATTACAAAATGTTATATATATTCAATTTCAAACAAAACTCTTCCTTGCCACCATGCATATGATAAACGATGGTATGGAAAACAATAGGATCCTCAAGTTATTAACTCACACAATTATACCCATCGTTAATTGTAATAGGTCATTTCTTTCCGGAATTGGTATAGATATTCGAGGACTTTATGGTCAGTATGATTCCAGATCTCCTTAAAATTTCAAACGTATGCGGCCAAAATACGATTTACAATTGAACCTGTTACAGCGGCCACCTCCATTAACGGTCAATCTGCATTTAGCGGTCAGTGTTATATTACCAAACTAGCACTTTGTTATATGTTTGACCTTCATTTAGCGTCCATCTCTGTTATACGGTCACATTCTCTTGTTCCCTATATTGACCGCTTAAGATAGGTTTGATTACTGAGAGAAATGATACATGTAAATTAACAAAAAACAGAGTATGCGACTACATGTATATAGGTATATAGACTATATATATAGGTATATTTATTGACACATTTTACATTCCTATTTATTGTGATAATATTTTTATATAAAATAGTACCGTATATCTGTTATATGGTTATCGTGAGGAAGAGATGTCAAAATATACTTCTTAACCCTTCCCCTCACATAGACTCATTTTGACGCACTCAGTAGGTACCACATAAAGCCTGATCGGCAGAAAACCACAGTTAAACCTTACCAAATTTAATTATAAAGTCCACATTTCCAGACCACTGAGGAGCAGCGAACAGCATAAAACCTGATCAGCCTGCGAGTTACTCGCAGGCTGATCTGGTTTTATGTTGTTCGCATAGGTCTTTTCATGGTTTCCTCTATGAGGGAAAGGGTTAAAATGGTTTAGAAAAACGGCTTTGGTTTTGATCGTATAATTCTATACCCCAAATTAATCCGTTCATTATATACATGTGTACTGCGTAAGTAGCCATTTAAATTATCACAATTATAGTAAGTGATCGAGAAAAGATATCCCAAATATCATGATTATGCGGGATATAGTCCCAGTGTCGGTACATGTTAAATACATAAAATCAAACTTGCTATACCTATGTTTTATCGATAGTCAGAGTTTCGCAAAAGTCCAGGTACTTTCATATTTTTCTTTCGGTCCTCGTAATACGGTCCTCGTGTTACATTTCAGGCAGATTTGTTTTGTTTTGTTTTGTTTTTTTGTTAAAGAAAAAATACCATTTTGAAATAAACAACAGGATAAAATTAATCTTTATTCGCTATTACTTGCCAAAAAGTAATCCCTCACTTTCTCAATATTATTATTCTATTTGATCAAAATTGATATTAATATGCAATAGTTGGATTATTTCCCGAGAAAAAGGTCTTCATAATGTTTTTTTTTTTTTTTTTTTTCCTTTTTTCCCCCTTTTTTTTCCCTTCTAAATGATAAAACAAAAAATACGAATAGACGTCAGTCATCTGTGTCGATCGTGTTTTAACGGTCATAATTTCTAATAACGTAATTCCTAAATAAAATTACAACCAAAAAAAAAAACGACACTTGGATGGATTGTGTAATGTGCGGTTCTACGCAGTAGTGTTGTCGTATATACATACACAAAAAGCTTGGTTAATAGCTTGATGTATTTGCGTGACCTTTTCCCCCCTAAAAATGTCGTTTACGATTATATGCATTTTTTTTTGTATGTTTTGTGCCAAAATAGCTGCCATGTGCTCTTGTCCTCCTTGCCAGGAAATATTGTATAATTTATACACTAAAAAAACCCAACCCAACGGCAATTCATTTCTCGTAAATTCATATGATTTTAATTTGATTATAAATCTCGTGTTTCTATCTACTTTTATTTCTCGTATTTTAACGTAATTTTAATCATCATATCTTAATGTGATTGATATAAGTTTGAAAAACTTGTTTCCCATTCGACGAAAGATAAATAAGTTAATACCTAAAATGTGATTATTCTATTTTTCACTTTTATTTTGTTTGAAAGAATGTTAAATTAGTTTCGATAAATATTGCGGGTTCAAAGTTACACGCTCATGCGTTTTTCATTGCAGAATTTTCCTTTTTATCACTTTAAAAGATATGCTAGGTTCGCGATAAAGGTCCTACATAAAATATTACTAATTTTGACCTATTTACCACGTGATTTAATGACACCAAGATATAAAAAGAGGTTTAATGAAATGTTTGGCGTGTAACAAAAATGGCACAGTGATGAATAAGAATTTGGTATTATATGTCCGATGTACTTAAATTCAGAAAAGTATACATATTTCAGTGATGTTTTGCATGTAAACGATGCTAATGTGTGCCCAGGGTATTGAAGTTTTGAAATATTTTGAATAGATAAGACAGATCTTGGCAGGAGTTAAAGAATTACTTTGAACGCTTCAATTATTCGTGTGTGTGTGTGTGTGTGTGTGTGTGTGTGTGAACAGAATACCTGGTAATCCTTGATCATAAGGTCTAAATATGGCCATAATATCAGTAAATAACTGCTAGATACTGCTATAGAAGGAGGAGGAGGAGAAGAAGAAGAAGAAGAAGATAAACTGCGTATTTTAACATATATTTCCAATTATTCATGACGGAGTGAGAATTCATTTTGTGTTCGATTCCATTATATAGAAAATATGTAATATCTTTCGCGCTGTTATTTGTGTGTGTTGTTGTTGATTTGTTTCTCAGTCAATAGACAAAATAGATTGTTTTCTTCCACAGTAAATGACGAAGAAAACAATAATATACATACACACGCTAGCTCTCTCTCTCTCTCTCTCTCCTGAAACACACGCTCGCGAAAAAAGCAACGTTTAAACTATCTCTGCAATTGATAATTTAATCGAAATATGTGAAAAAATATATATAAATCAATGGGAGACCTCGTGGCGATGGAACCAGCCAGGTTTACTGGTTTGTTAGCCTGGTTCCGGGTCTGTAATTTCTACACCTGCTCCAGAATCTTGTAGATCTTTGGTGAGATATTCCCAAAGTAAACTTGCTAATTAACTACCGGATTATATAATTAGCCCACTGTTTACGAGAGCACATTAGCTCATCTGCTGAAATGTAAGATCAAATTCTCGTGCAGCCGTTAGCATATCATTTATCACGCGAGACTTGGCGTAATCGACAGGCATGTTTAAACAAATTAGTGAACTTCTCAGGAAATGATTGCTATTAGCAAGAAGGTATCATGTTTACTAAGGTAAAATTTTCTTAGAAATCGTTAAGGGGGTACTAGAACCATGTACAACCAAAGAACTGTAACAAGATAAAACTTGCAGATTAAAAGATCAAAGACCTTAAATCTCCCTTCCGTGGGCCATGTTCTAGTTTTTAAATCACTATCATGAAATTAAACTAGCTTCTGGAATACAACTTGAATCGTTTTGTTTTTGGATCTATATGAACTAAGAATTACTGTAAACAATTATGAAGTATTTTCACAAATATGCTGTAGGTCCGTACTGACATTGTAAAGGGCGTTGCAATTTCTTTTTATAACCGATCACATGCATTTATAAAGTAAGATTTTGTGTCACTCATTTCGGTCATTCTTACAGTTTAGAGGGTGGGTGGGTGTCATGTTAATATGCTACAAATATTTTCTCGGTTTTGTTCGGGAAAAAATAACTGATGCTACAGTTTCAAAAATGTGAAATAATGAGTATTTTTTTAAGTTGAACTAGTAAATTATACATGGATGTATATTCACATATAAATATAAGTGAAAAAAAATCTTGGGGATAAGCTATATTTTCTATCATCATTGAAATAGATAAATTAACTCGTGTCTGATATTGACAATGACATTTATTAGAGTAATAACAATAACAATACATAACACAATATCCTCTCTGCTTTTATCATCATTTGCATATCTTAATTAAATTTCCCGTTTACATCATTGCTTGTCAATCGTGACACACCAACTTTCTGTACTTCGTAATAATTCTTAATGTGGGTTAACAAGTTTGGAAATTTTGTATTTTAAACAAATTATTACAGTAATCATATTATATATACAAATATTGATAAATAAACAGATTTATTCAATAAATAAATGAGAAAAAAAATACAGTGTAAATTCAGAAATATTAGGATACGAATAATTTCGTTCTACGACTACGTATTTTTCACGTTTTTTATTAATAACGGCTGAAAAGCTGCAAGTTTCAGGCTTTTTGAGATTTGTCCATATCTGCTTTACCCACTTTCTTGTAATTAAAATGTCAGAGTCTGTTTTATTACAAGCCATATTATGCAAGATGAAATGATACACTGTCTTTTAGGGGCAGTAAAATGGCATCCTCTCCAATTTAGTGTTTGAATGGCTCCTTCCGTTGATGAAACATGATAGTATACACTTAGTCAGGCGAATGTTTCTGTTCATAAATAGTCATTATGTCTGCAATAGGTTTCTTCAATGATCGACGGCGACATTTTAAGTAAAATAACCAAGTACTGATAATTGTTCATATTAACTATAAATGTTTTTAGGTAACACACGTGAAATAGTCATGGACATTTCTTTGGTAAACTCAATGAAAAGAATCACTGTGCTCAACGTTTCGTATAATACGAATGATGTAAGCCTTTACAACGTTAATTTATTAAGACATTTAATTAAAAATAAATATCTTTACGCCTCCCAGACGCGTGCTTCAATCAAGTAAAACTCCCGTGAAAACAGTGTACCCTTCACCGAAAAAATAACCAGTCCACCTTTGAGCCTCCTGAACAAACACTTCATCTCCTTGCTCCAAGAACGCTATAGACGTCATAGACGCCGATGCACGTTCGATCTCCGTGTCTCCCGCCGCAAGCTGACCTATCGTAGCGTTGCTGGCAACAATTTCGGCGCACACCTGTTTCTTGTACTGTGCCCTGACCGTCAACGAAAACAAATAGCGACCAGGGACCGGCACCGTGAAGATTCCGGATTCTACGTCATAGGCACGTCCGTAGTTTGTGACAACGTCGTCAAATTTAATAGTCTCCATTCCACGGAAAACAGCATTGGCCTTCAGACCAACTGTAAAGGCAACGCCTCTGCATGCGGGTCCATTTTGAAGGTTAAGCCCAATATCTGAAGAAAATAAATGACGAAAAAACTGATAAACGCTTTTATCACGTATTTTAACATCTTTAACAAAATAATTCATGTGAAATATAAAAAATTCTTAATTGATTTGAATTTACTGATTCAAATTTAAGGTCTTGTGAGAAATACAACTAACAATATTAGTTTACATTCACGCAAAACAATTTGCATTTGCTTGTCATACTGTACATAATAGTTATCGTTTATGTTTAAATGAAATGCTGAAATATGTTTCATAAAATTCAAGATATAAATGATAAGAAAATATACTGCGAAATACTGATTGACAGATCAAATGCTTGACTGTATTTAGTCATTAGGGTCAATTCGTTAGGCAAAATAGACAGCGTATATTGCTGATTAATAATCGGGGTTTTGGTAATTTCTTGAATAATTATATTATGGCGATGACCGCAAACACGCTCTTTGGTCACATAGATTACATGCAGCCATTTTTATTCTTCGCTTCATTTTCAACTGAAAAGAAAATCATTTAAAAAGAACGTAGGACAAGCTGTAAAATGTCTTGCAATGTTAATGCAGCAATTATAGGATTTTCGGTATGAAATATATATAAAAGCAAACTTGCAGGTGTACAAGTGGCCTTGCACAAATAACATTTTGTCCAACAAAGTATGAGGTGGAACAAATTAAGACCAGCAGTGTCGTGGTACAGAGGTAGTGTTGAACATATTTAAAGGTTGCGGATTTGAACCTCGCCGAATGGCAAGAAATATTCAATACCCCCTCCGGTGAAATGAACTAGTACAATCAAGAAACCATCGAGAGGGATAAATATTGCTTCCAGCCGACGTAAAATAAATAATAATACAATAAACTACGCCCTCGATGTAAGGTCAAGCTCACGTGTTTTGAAAATACTGATAAATATTCTGTCAGACCTGACAATAAAGTACCTGATATCTTTAAAGTCTGTACAGACATTTCTAAGATGTAAATATATAGTTTACAAGCATATTTGGCACTTTTGACAAAGCGCACCAGTTTTACTTACAGAAACGCAAAACATGCGGTTCTTACACTTCTAACCTATGCATGTTTTGGCGATAAACTACACTTATTGCTATCGTTCTGTAGAATGATGCACAATCAGATCACCTTCAGTAGTGTCGCAAGCAGAATCCCACATGATTAGCATGGAATATTCATTTGTTGGCAGTTAACGGTTATAATGGTTAGACCATCCGTGCTCCCAGACGGAAACTATGTAATGACCTTCTTTTCGTGACCCAGCCAAGAACTTAAAAAATTCAGATGCTCCAGTTTTTACTGATTTGGATAGCAATTCTAGTGACTTTTTTTTTCTTCAAAATTGTTATATTTCAGAATTATGTTAAGCTACTTTACATGGAAATCAAATTATCGTTTTTCCAAATACTGCATCGAACGTTACAGTTATGTAAATAGTCCACTAAATCTTTACGGTGATGATGAAATATATATAAAAAAATCTTTATAGAAACAAATAGAGACCGGGTTTACGAGTTTGGCTGGTAATTTATTGAATCTCCAATTATCAATTCTATTTAGAGATCTATCATTTTATTAATGTTTAAAGCCAACTTTGCATTAAGATTACGATCAAAATGTAACATCACATTAGAAATACTGCTGTTGCTCTTGTTCTGTTATCGGAACCTGAGATTTTTTTTGATCTCGACATAATAGCTATACAATATACGTGATCATTTCACTTTTATATTTTATCTATGATAAGAGAAGACATTCTAGATTGCATAATGTTCATATGTCAATAATTATCATTAGAAGCACAACTTTATACAAAGTTGCATTCAATTATTACTTGACACACATAAAAAATCATGATGTTGAGATAATTTTTCGCTTTGAAGATTTCTATAAATTTAATAATGCGGAAGATGATGGCGATGGTGCAATCGGAGCAATTCGGGTAATTCCGTCATTCTTCATCATCAAAGAGGTGTTCCATCTTTGAACCACCATCAACCATGGAAAAGTTGTTTTTTTATGAATAAATTATTAGTAGTAATAGTAATAACACTATTAGTTGTTTTATTTAAGTAGCTATGGCATTTTGTATTTTTGTTTGTTTATAAATGAATACACAAACGCTTCATTGCAGAAAAATGAACCCGAGAGAAAATATACATTCAGTACTCTCGTCATTTAAATAGTTCCCTTTTTTTATTTGATATTCTTTACGAGTTGACTATCTAATTTTATTTCATATACTTCTTTAAAATGATTTTCTCCGAATGAAATTTGCAATTGTTTTGCTCGCGATATCTTAATGCAAAAGTCGACATTTCAGAAAGTAGGCCTTTCTGATTTCAAATCGACAGTTTATCATCATATTACACAACGTGTCTAAACATCAGCCAAATTAATCCCGAATGGAAGACAATCAAGATGGTTGTCTTCTAAGATATTAGAAGGCAGATCAAAACTTTTTGTTGGTATCCTTGGCGGGTTATTATTACTTTTTTATCCTACGATTGCATTTGTAGGAGTCATTGGCCTCGCACTAGACGAGCATTCTGCATCAATATGAGATAATGGTGCAAAACTGCACGTTACTCGAGAGGTTCCACTCAAATTTGCATTTAGCTCCTGATCATTGTTTTTAGCACGTTAAGTTTAAGAGATACAGTAACATGCTTGGAAACACGTGTAATCTATGAAACAATGTCGAAATAATACTTAAATATTGCAATTGCATTTTAATCCTAATTCAGCTAAATAACATTATTTTTGTCATGACATGCCATGTGGCGTGACTAACAGATTTTTTTTATTGGTATAATATTCTTTTCTTTTTAACACAAAGTTTGGTCATTGACCTGATATTGTGTATCATGCTAATAAAAAACAGCAACTTTTTTTTCATATAATTCAAAAATTGATATTTTAAAGAATTCTTAAGAGTCTCTGTACATTCATTTTTTACTGTTTATTGAAACAGGCAACATTGATTGATTGTATTAGAGACATAATTCTAGAAAATTCATACCCTTATTTCAGATCTAAGCATTGTAAAAGCAAGTGTACAATGTATATCTACGGACATGTGACATAATATTACTAGAGGCAATAGAAAATGCAAAACATGTATACACTCGAATAAATCTCGCTATTATCCAAAAACCATGCCATTTATACCCTCGATTGATCAAAGCTCACGATTATCCAAACACCATGCCATGTATACCCTCGATTGATCAAATCTCGCTATTATCAAAACCCCATGCCATGTATACCCTCGATTGATCAAATCTCGCGATTACCCAAATACCATGCCATGTATACCCTCGATTTATCAAATCTCGCGATTACCCAAACACCATGCCATGTATACCCTTGATTGATAAAATCTCGCGATTATCCAAACGTTTACCCTAGATAAAACAAAACTCGCAATTATCCAAATACTGTGACATTTAACCCCTTTTTATCGAATATCACAATTTTTAGAGCATTTCAGTTTTCCTCGTATACCAATTATAATTATTGTTAACAATTAATTTCTTTTATAAAATAGCACCTTAATTGATAAAGTTAAGTCCTCTGTTAAATTAAGATCTGATATTTCTATTTTTCGGGAATTATTGCGACAATGTCTATACAAGGCATGTATTTGATGGATCGATTTAGACAAACATTATGCTTTTGTTTGTTATGTTTGGTTTCAATGCGATTTGATAAAGATAAAAAGTGAATAAATAATCAGACATTTGAAATTATGCTTTGTAAAACCATCGTATATTCGCCCCATTCGCATGTTCGATACCTGTTGTGGACAATACAATTTCGTGACCTTTCAGGCGCAAAACACTGGTCCAACATCGGAATCATCAAGAAGGATTAAGCGTTAACTTTAATTATATGACTCACGATCGACAGAAACGAAAAAAATCAGATTTCAAAGTCGTGAGAAAACACACACACACACACACACACACAAGAAAAAAGCAAATCAAACAACAAAAACAAAAACAAAAACAAACATGCCCTTGCTTTCTTTAAAGAATTATACATACACTGTAGTATATTAACCAATATATTAATTGATAATTATAATTAATAACCGTATAGTTATCATATCATTTTATTCTGCCTATTTTCAGACCGCTGACCTAACACACACATATTGGTTAACTTTGTGGTCTACACCTTATCGGTAATGCAAACATGTATATGAACACAAGCAGTTTCATGCAGTGGGCCCTAGTGGTATGTGGCTATGACACAAATCCCCATCCTAAAGGCTTATCAGCAGCATTCTTAATACTATTAGTGTCGGTCTCAACAAGCTGAGAGCCGTGGTAATAACATACGTGACACTATTTCAGAAAGTAAAACAAAACCAGTTTACAAGGCTGTAAACAAGTTAATGTAGCTGTTAATGTATACGTCACAACTCTTGCGAAAAACAAATTCTATTGCGTGGAATTGGATATCATGGATTATAATTATCTGCATGCCATTATGATAAGAACAATTATAAAGGATATAATAATAATAATAATAAAAATAATAATAATAATAATATGATGATGATGATGATGATGATGATGATGAAGACGAAAAATAAATAATTTGATGATCATAATTATATAACAGTTTTAACATACCTTAGAAATAAATAACCTTTCTCAGAATACGGCTCAAATGTTACAATATATTCAATTTAGTAAATTTAAGTAACGGACGTCAAAGATATATAATACATGCATCATGCAATATACATAAATATACTCTATAAATAATTAATTTCAGTTATGTTTATAAACATGAACTTACCTTTCACGATTCTGTCAATTTTATCTTCCATTGTCCTAACTTTAAATGTCAATGCTTTCATGTCATCTTGCAGACGGCGAGGGTCGGGTTCAGACGTTTCGAGACCCTCGGCCACCTCGGATGGCCGCCGATCTCGGCCCTTGGACAAAAGCTCATGTGCAGAAAACATGGACGTCCGTCTCTCCATGCTGGGCTTCCTTCGTTCTGGTCCACTCTCCATTTTATCTGATATTTAATTACCACAAATGTGCCCAAAGGGTAATTTTGCTATTCCAGAACACAGACCTTTCTCACTCAATTTAGCAAATTTGTAAGCACCAGACCGCTAGCGGACCGAGCTCATACCTGTAGAATATTGCGTTAATAACCAGTAGAGCTACAAGCGAAGCTCTTCAGTAGCATCCCTTTGAATCTTTACCCCTGGATGCTGACCTTTGTATTGCTGTGACATCACAGAGATTAACTATTTTATGATCCCTTTGATTCCAACTAATATTTTTATGGCTAATTACTTCCGTGTAAAGCGAAGATTAAATATTCAAGGTAAATATCCTTAAGTGACTTTATATAGCTTAGTAGGTGCGTATAATATTATATAATAAACGTTTATATGCATGCGTAATTTCTTGTGATAAAGTTATAAGAAGGCTGGTAGTCTATAAATTTCAGACTTGGAAGAGAAACAAATAGATCACCTACCAGCGCGTAGGAATACAAAGTCGAGTCAATTGTACAAGTAATTTGAAAATTATTTCTTTGATCACGTTTAGCTACTATGGAATACTAATACAGCTGAAGTTATTACACGTAACAAATAAGCATGTTATGAAATCATAGTCAACAAGAAATAAAAACGTCCTGCAAATACTATTTTGAAATGATGACCCAACACATGTTTTCCTTTTATATATTAAGTTGCGGGTAGAAATATTATTTGGAATCCTGATTTATAAAATGTTCATCATATGAACGTGAACTTCTTTTCATTTCAGCTGTATTGTTGTTTAACTTTTCAAGATGTATTTCAAAAACAGAAATATGATATATATCAATGTTTCATATACCATAGCGAGTATTAGGATATAGCAAATATTTTCACATTAAAAACATATTTTGTTGTTGTTCATGGCTGCGTTTAGCTCAGTCACAAATTAAATACTTTTTATTGACGTATTGTTTATGCCTCAACTCCATTATATTGCTGATCAAATAATATTCTTTGTGTAGGTATAATTTTATAAAACTCCAAAGAGTACTTATTCCTTAACAAATACTTCTATTATGAGTCTACAATGTTAAATTTGTTTAAACCTACATGTTTCTGTTTTGCGTCGATTGAAAAACACAACTATACTGATCCCTCTTTGTGGTTCTTGAGACTGACCAGTACTTTGCGCCTTGTCAATTCTTGAAAAATCCTTGCCTCAAACGGGGTTCAAACCCGCAATCTTCGGATCTGCAGCCGGGTACGTTAACCTGGCATACAATGCTGGATAAGACCGGAAGTCAAAAATCTTTGATTTCATACAATCATCTCAAAATATAAATTATAAATAAATATAATAAAAATAACAAATAACATTTCATATGATTTCAAAGCATTTACTGAATGAACTTTCAATATTGTTTTGATAACTGTAACGTTGCATTTCAAATTCTAAATGTGAGTCAGTGTGAGATTGCGATTTGTCATTTCTAAATTTAGCTTTTAACCCTCTTGGTCTTATCAATTTAAATCAACAATTAAAAAAATAATCTTTTATCCAAAAAAAAAAAATCCATGGTGTATAAATACTTTATAGTTTCATTACCTTAAATTAATACAACTATCCATTTTAAAAATTTTTAAATTAAATTTTTTAAATGTTTACGACATCTATCAACATAATAACAAATGAAAAAAAATTCAAGTAGAGCTTTATTATATAAATACATTTCAAACTTTGATTTCCACTCGTATTTTGTTAATATTCATATCTCAAAATACCGAAATGCACTTATTAAATTAAGGGGTTTCTTCTCATCGGTTAGAAATAGAAACAAAACACCCATTAATGAAAGATTATGCCAAGAATGCATGGTTCTTGAGGATGAATATCATTTTGTAATGGAATGTAGGATATATAATGATTTCAGAAAAAAATACATATCAAAATATTTTATAACTAGACCAAATATGCAAAAATTCGTTACATTAGTAACTTCAAATAGTGAAGTTACTCAAAAGAGATTAGCAATGTACACATACTATGCTTTTAAAATCAGAAAATAAACTCTGTACTCTGTTTCTAACTAAAATATATCAGAAAAAAAAATACAATGCCTATTTATAATCCAATTATTTTTCTCTATTTAGTTTTCTATTGTGTTATCATCTCTCTCTCTCTCTCTCTCTCTCTCTTCATATATTAAAATATAAACAAGCCATCCTTGAAGTTTCGCTTTCGAAAAAAACTAAGGATGTTTTGTTGAATGTAAATAAAATGCTATTATATTTTTCGTTTACAAAACATCTTTGATGTATTTCGCTTTCGGTAAAAATCAAAGATGTTTTGTTTTATTGTATAATTAATATTTATGCAAGTATTTTGTAATTACGTACAAATCGTAATGTTATGTTCACGAGTTTTCGACTGTTTCTTTCAGGTATTATATATTTATCATTATTATTAGGAATAAGAAATGATACCTTCTCCGTTGATCTTCTTTTTTTCAAATTTTTAATAGCGTATTAATTTTGATTTCAAAAAAAAGAAAAGAAAAGAATATAACATTATCTTGATTATATAACCAGTTAAAATACTTTGTTTATAATATGATATGTATATGTGATTGTAAAACTGCACTGTCTTGCCATTATATTTTAAGAAAACATTGTATCTCATGGGCCTATTGGATTGCAAATAAAATATCTATCTATCTATCTATCTATCTTTGAAATGTAATATACATTATTATATACTATATTCAAAAACCAATATATTAATTGCATGTATGACATTTTTCTCTCAAGGAGAACAGAGGACACATTCACGTGTTTTATTGCATTTAATATCCTCTGCAAATGTAATTTCATTTTATATGTCAAAGCTATTTATGTGATGCCTTTAATCAAAAGTTCAAAATGATAATGTATCTTATCTTTTTAACATTTGATGTTTTTCGTACCAATTTTGAAAATAATATGCCTATAACTTATACAAACCTCTCTCTACAGTTCCTTCATTGAGTTTGGGAGTTTGCGCCGAAGAGACTGTTTGTCGACACGCAGGTATCAGGCCCATGTTTCAATTATGCATCAAATTATCCTATATAGATGGCCCAGACAGGTAAACTGTGGCTCTCCTCTCCTTGTGAGCACTTGTCTCTAGAGGGTACTCAAGTCTCTTGAAAACTGATTAACAGGAATCATCATTCGTTGCAATAAACGACAATGTTAACATATCTATGTGAGCTTAATTGTACATTAACTTGTGTTTATGCTCATGAAACGTAGTAGGTCCGTATTATCACTAGGCTAAATCGAGCAATTGGAATTGTTAAAATAACATTGAAGAAAACAACACAAATGTCACAACATAATTTTAGAACAATAAAGAATAAAGTATATTAAAAACTTTTAGAGATAAATGTAAAATCAAGAGCGGACAAAAATGAGAATGCGCCAGTTTGATGGTACATGTATTTGTAATTAAAATTAAGTCACTGCATGATACCATTATAAAATTCGCTGAAAGATAAAACTACAACAAAACCTTGTCTCGGTAGTGAATAAATCGCCTACATATTACAAGTATCAGTTTAGGTCCCAGCACTTTTCTTAATGGAACACGTCTCTATCCGATCACTCAGCGATTATCTACGAAAATCACTTCTAAAATACTGGAAATATTTTCCTTATCTGCATTTGATAATAACTATATAATTGGAATCATTTGCAAGGTTCCCCTCGAATATTTGATGTCACTCTTCAAGTCCATCGCCATGTCTGTAAACGATTTTGTTATTTCTTTCACTCAAGTAAGTGTGCAGGCTTTGTCTTACGGAGAATTCCGGAGATAGACGGAGTAACACGATTCATCATGAAAACAAACAGTTTGACGCAAATCTTCAACAGAGTGATCTTAACAGGGCTTTTTGGTCCTAAACCTGAGCCCCCCGATCGATTTTATGCGTTTAATCATACTGTCACAGATGGTAACCTGCACGTAAGAACAAGAAACTGTCCCATTATTGATATCTAGTGTTAAGGCAATGTGTCTACACACCAATTAGACTGTGAACAATCAAAGTGCCAAATCATTCAAAGAAAAATATATTCAGTTGAAAAAAAGGTGCATTCAATGTTTCGTTCACTCAAATGTATCATATTTGGTCTAGTAATAATATCTATATAATTAAACACAGCATAATGCAAATACAATACTCAAAATGCTTTAGATCAGAAATCAATATTTGGAAAGAAACAATTCATTAAAACTTTAGATGAAAGGACGCCTGAGTACATACCTTCTTTTGTAACAACATACATGTTGTTTCCCATTTATATCTGTTGCCATAGTAATAAAAATATGCAAAAGTGAATTTTCCAAAGTGAAAAAAGTCAAATTATTGGTAAATACAAGCTGGTGTTCAAAATTTGGTAAAATATGCAAAGGAAAACACCTTGGTTTTAAGAATAATTTTATTGACATAATATATAGTAATTGTGTGTATAAATACTAGTAATCTATTTACACTAATTTACTATCTAATCAATATATTATCAACATGGATTCTTGTGAAATCAACATACAAAACGCAGACATATAACATAGTCACACAACAATAACAAATAACATAAATACACAATATTATCACATAATACATGTGTACTTAATGTAACAAAACGAAAGCAGTATCCCATATATACAATAATCTTGTTATCAAATATATATGCACACTACACGTGATATAACATAGATTAGTTATGAGCGTATCTACATCATTAAGCTGGAAATACATCAAATTAAACTACGTAAATTCAATCACCATCGTGTGTATTTTTGTTTGTCTTTCAAGTAGATTTTATGTTAATCAGCAAAACGTGTGACATTATCACTGTCAAACTAAACGAACTTTAATCTACCTTCTCATAACATCACGCTCACATTCTCTTATACCATGTGATGACAGATGATTGAATCGACACATCTGGTATTTCTGATACCTCAAATTATATAAACACACGCATTGCGTGTTCTATTCACTTAAGAGAATGAAAAAGATCTTCAAACGTTTTTATTCACACTTCAGATATTAGTAACAATACAAAATGTACAATAAAGCACCTGTCCAAAAAAGTGACAAATAAGCACAGGTATTATTGTTAAATGAAAAACCAGGCTCTAATGATATTACTTCTGACAATGTCTTTTACTAAGAGAACGTTATTCCTATCACGTGTTTTAGGCATTCTGGGAGAGGAAGTTTGAACATATATGAATATAAAAATTATAAGCAAGGAGATTCATGATAAACACATAATACTGTATGCTCCTTAACTCTCACATATTTTCTACGTTTATCAATATATACTTGCATGTAATTTAGCTCAATGACTTACTAAAAACTGTTCCCTCCGAGAAAACATAAGAAAGACAATGTTATGTGACTACTTTCTTTTTTTTACTGTAGCCAGTTTTTACAAGTATTTGTAACTGCTAAGTGTTACAATGCTAACTGCCAATATATGTACTGTTCATTTCTCCTTGTTCTGTACAGAAGGAATGGACAAAGTTATGATTTACTCGCATGCAATGGTTGGAACTACAGTATTTGTCATTGTTGAAAAATAGTTGAAAGTCTTGCATCAAAATTAAGCACAGGTTAGTTCCGGTAACTAAAACAAAACTGGGAGTTAAATGATGATTTGTTTGATGTATATCCGTATCACTACATTACGGAATGGTTTGTGTTTATAACAAAAGGTCCAAAACGATAAACAACTATAATAACTTCAAATACATATAATGGAAGTCAATAATTTGAAAGACAACTTGAGCCCAGTTTCCGTTTATTATCTGAATCCTTGAAATAAATCGTAAAAACCGAGTTCCGTATTTCATTGCATTTCTCTTTAATTTGTCCAAATCGGAGACAATTTACGAAAGTAAATGTGATGAAAAATTACAAATATATGTATATAAAGACCCTTCTTTGTAACAAGGTCATGACAATGATACTTTCAGTGTCCATCTCCAACCGATATGATCTCTTTTCAACTTCATATTACTACTAGATATACCGGCAATGCCAGCATTTCACATTTATTTGCACATTTTATGTATCGTCCCCAGCTTAGTTTCATGCCATCTATTTCTAAATTTAAAAGACTGAACCGTATCAGATCGACATGACCCTTCCAATGTTTACATAAATACTCGAAGCAGGTGATCATTCCACGATGAAAAAAACAAAAACACCAACCAATTGGTAAAGGTGGCGCTTAAAAGGTCACTGCAAATGCTGAAATGGTTCCCCGTTCAAGAACAAATTAAACACACCAGCTACAGTTGTATCAGGCACATCAGTTCACAATCTTTCTGCAGCCTTTAATTCTAACTGGCACGTATACAATGTTTAAGTCTTTAAGCTTTACGAGCTGGTGTTTCTACGACGATAAATATTTGTTACATTACACAACAAGAACTATTCAAAATATTTTCCTAAGATAAGACAACATACGTTTTAAAAGATCAATGGGATATGTACATTTAGATATATGCTCACCGAGTAGACAATAAGTTGGTCATATGTTATAATTATAAAAATAAAAATATCATTTTCTTTTTCTTGGGAATGAATCTGATTCATCAGTACATGTATTCCTCCACGTCAATTCGTCGACAGAGGTACGCCGAAAATAACAGCCCAAATAACTGAAATAGACAGTGAAACACTATTGAATAAACCAAACAGTCAACATTCTAGTTTCAGAATAAAATAAATTAATATTTTAAAAAAAATACGATAGCAGAAATTACGCTTATGGTTTTATTATCAATTAAATAAGAAAATAGATAAATAAATAAATGAAACATTTCAAAATATTTGGGAACAATGGATGTGCGTTATTAAACGTTTTAAAATATTAACGGACATCTCTGGTATTTTAGTCTTTTTCTAAAAAAATAAATAAATAAAAGTTAGATCGAATAAGCTTTAAAAAACGGACATTAATTGCAGGCAGACCGATCGTGGTGTAAGGTTGATAGACTCATTCTATGTTAATTACGTCATTAGCTTATCAAGGAATACACAATGCAGTATTAAAACCATTAAATTGATATTGGTCATATTGCATTGAAAATAGTAGCTCATAATGTGTACCAGTCAATATCACAATAAAAGCAGAAGAAATGATTGAAAAAGCCCGAAAACAGCATTGTCCCTTGAACACCTGCCGAGTCGCATCGACCATTAAGGGAGTCACTGATATGTTTAACAAACATACGATAGCTAGTTTTAGAACTATGCATATCAGTGTAATTATTATTTTTGCATGCAGGTAAATCAAGTATTACACATTATCATGATGATTGATACTTGATGAACCATTAAAAGTATTATACATGTATAAATGTATTTCAATTAATCGGACAAAGCCTTTTACTGTATTCAAATACAACCGGCAAAAGTTGAATGAAGTGGTAAGTCAGTGGAACTGGAAAACGTGACCGTTTCCTGAAGGGGACCACTAAACAGAGGTGACAGAGATGTTAAATGGTAGATGCAAGCATCCACTGAGTTAGAGTTATAAGTTATTTTGCTCAACGTCTATAAATACTTGTATTTATCATAAAATTCCAACGATCATCCACTAGATGGACCATGATCACAATTCATTAGTGGACGAATTACCTTAAGAACATTCCCATGCAATTCGCTTCGACACGGCTAAATTATGCGATTCTGGTGCCAGTGAGTCGCTCATACAGGTTAAACTATATAGGCTACTTTGGATGCTTATAATAAACTTGGCTCCTTCAATACTTAATAGGCTTTGCAGGGTGTAAATATGATGAATCCATATATGATGGCCTTGAAAACATGATAGCACAAACCTTACCATTATCACAACTGTTGCAATAGAGCAGACACCGATGATGACCGCGTGATTCTGAATGTAATGCACGAGCTCGTCATAGCAACCCTGAAATAACAATTTAAGAACTTGAGGAGCACCTGCTATGCATGCACGTGCAGCAAGATTGTTTGCTGCTTCGATTTCTTTGAAAATAGCATTCTGGAAAACGTGAGCACAGGTAAATGCTCGTTAAACTTATTGAGGAGAAAATTAAAAATATTGAAAGGAATTTTCTTAAGTTGAGTAGCAGAGAAATTATCAAATAAATTTGAATTTCATATTTACAAAATCTTACTCTTGAATTCAATTATGATTTTGATAAGGTGACTTTGCGTTACTGGATTATATTTAGTTCGGCAATTTTAATCTCCTTTCATCTTTTCCTTGCTTTCTTTTCACAGATGATCGGTAGAAATTAAAAAAAAGTTGTCTACTCTCCATCGTTAATGTTGGTGACGTTTTCTGTTTCCTGACATATAACTCAGAAAGTGTAGGATATATTTTGTAAACCCATCTTGGGCGAAATCGGTTAAATATAGAATACGGTAACCCCGAAGCAGGTGTTTGCGGTACCACGTGACACGTTCTGCAACATGGTGTCTTCAACAGATCGGGGTAGCGATTTCGTAAGTTCAGCCTAAGAAGTTAACACATGCGCAGATAGTGAATGTGATCAGCCATGTGATGGCAAATGAAAATAGAAAATCTAAATTAAGGTTTTACTATTCTAAGTATAGTTTCAATACCATTTGCGACAGTATTGCCTGTAAATGGGGAACTGCCCATTTTTTTAATCACGGATTGTTGCATTGGGTGACCATACGTCTGTAAATTGGTACTGATAGGCGTAATACACACTTAATTGAAAATCAAGTTCTCAGTCAATGATCATCTGTGAACAAGCTGCTTTAAACAAAACAATTTATTTAAATACCAATTGCAGAAAAGGGCTAACAACGTTGTAACTCAGTGTGATCATCTCCCTAGCAAGCAGCCTTCGAAAAACGGATACAAGAAAAGACTAGTTGTAAAGATGAAACCCAAACAAAGTCTTATAAGAATCAAGCCCCGGGCACTTTATTACAATATTTATTAGGCCAGGATCACACGGATGATCAGTCAAGTCAAATTAGTAGATAGTCTAAGGCGAATACTTCTGTAATACTTCAGAATTTATGAGGTCGATTTTTATCAGTATTCTTTGTCCATTTAAATCCCGTATTATCCATGCTATCATTGTTTGATTGTATGACCTGCAATTTATGTGGAAGCTAGATTTCATAAGTATGCAGTCAAAAACGTGTTTCGCCAGTAAAACGCATTTTTATAGAGAGACTTACATGAAAATCCCTACAAAAGTATCTGAGTGTTATATACTCTATCAAAAACATTCCTCATCTCACACCCTAAGACTGTTTAAGCCGTTAGTCTTGATAATAGCTTTGATGCAATGTACTTAAAAAGTGCTGATGACCATATTGTAACCGATGACTGAAAGTGTAAACTCTATATTTTAACATATCCTCGTTGTATTTAGGTTTCCGTTGACAATTCTTGAAAATCTCAGGTTAAACCCTCATTTCATATTCAAATCATCATTGATTTTATGGGCCATATTTTAAGTCTGAACATGAAATAATTTTCTAGAATTTTTCATGTTTCTCTGTTATGTTTAAACTTTATAAACATTTCTTTCTGCACGGATTCGTAACAGATCTTAACAGACTGGTTTAATGATAAGGGTGCCATTTGCGGAAATTTTTTTTTAAACAAAACTGAAAAAAAATATTAATAAACCTAATCTCGTGTCGAACATGCATTTATAAACATGTGTTTGTCAGTGATGTCATCGTTATTCATTTTGTATGGTCAACCTCACGCACTGTCCAAACAAAATTATCTGGTTATCGCTGAAACGCACATTAAGATGAATTTAATCAAGACGCCTGTCAAACAAAGTGGCGAGAATAAGCTTACGGTGACCACTAGTTGGTGATTTACAACCATTTTACTCGGATATGAAATAAAATATAGAAAGAATGGTGTGTGATAGCATATGGTAGCAATCTGTCTACAGACTCCGGTCACAAATATCTGCTGTTGCACGCAACGTCATCTGGTATATATCAAGTGCAGATTTACTCATTTAATCATTACGGTTTTAAAAATTGGATAACAATAATTTACACATGCATTGCTGTTATTATTGGCAGATGATCATCTTCATATTTATTTTTCTATCATTAACATCACCGTATGTTGCAAAAAGACCTACCACAGTGTATAGATTTTCGTTGATTTGCATGTCGGCAGTAATAGGCGGGCCGACGGACGGCGGACCGTTGGTCGGAGTGATCCCAGTACAAATGTTGATATCTCCGTCAGGTTTACAGCAGCTCTCCGGCACGTAAGGCTTCCCTGGAAGATAACAATTGAAAAAGTAATTATGAAATAAATGGCAAAAGCTTAATAATCATTTGAAAATTTGTCACCCATCGAATGGAGAACAAGTTGATACACATTGCATCATTCCCTAGCACCTTGGAAGTCTGATACAAGTAGGTCAATGAAGTCAACCTCTTTAACACGTGATAACTTTGTCACATCTAAAGTATTTATTGTCAAATTCTTTTGGTTTTTGAATCCTATATATATATATATATATATATACAACATGCAGGTAATTTCTTGTCAATCAAAGGACGCAATGTAATGAGAAAGACGGGTTGATGTTCCGAGAAGCATTCTCATTTTTTAATGAGTATAGGTTATTAGTGAATTGGGTTTGGCTTACTTACACAGATTTACAGATATTTTCAGGATACTTTTGTTATCAAACCGACAATCAGTGGTAAATATGTAAATATTCTGCAACTCTTTGTGTTATTCTCTAAAAACTCTGATGATTATAAAAGGCACAGCATAACTATTAATAATTATCATTATCAGTAGTGCATACCGATTTGCGAAACAAAGACTACTGTTTTACTTATACTGCGTGTAGCCAAAAAAAAGAAGAAGAAGAAGAAAAACTGGCTTCATGTCAAAATATTTTAATAAAGGTTCAGAATATAGGAAAATGTTAACAGACAATCATGTGGAGTTTGCATACTCGTAATTATCTAGAACTCCGCTTAGATATACATACACGTTTCTAGACACAATGAAATGCTGAAAGTCGTTTCGATAAGAATGTGCTACATTCAATATGTGCTGTCTCACCACGTTTCCGGTTATTCATGAACTAATGTGAGAACATTCAAAAGAAACGTTTCCTTTATGGTATTCTAAGAATGTTGATCACGGTAAACGGTCTTTTTTCTCAAGGACACGTACTTCAAAGGACGCGACAATAATCGATTAAACTTTTATTTCATTCTGTAATCTAATGGTGGTCCTGAGAGGCACTCAAAGTAACTTGCCCTGGGATTCTCTTAATGCATTTCATTGATGATTTAGTGGATCTTGAGTCTCCTAAGCAATTCTTAAAATCAAATGGAGACTATCGCCGCACTGCAGTATCACGCCGGTACTCAGTCGTAGTATCCTTACTATTAAAACCATCCTTAATCTATGCTGATCACTAAGCAATGAACTACTTTTTTTCTTTTTTACAATGAGGTGCTGCGACTGGTAATCGAACACATAACCTCCCATGATTATCTATCCACTCTGCCGCCGTGGAAGGAAAAGTATTCAAAACGTACTTCATTTCAAAATAAAAAAAAAACACATTTATAAAAACAGATAAAAAAAAAACTTGTTATTTTACATATAATTGAATACGGTTGTGGTTATATGCAAACTGCAAAATAATTTTCTTCATAGCTATCTAATAATGTAGCTTATTTTAGACAGAAAAATTACCCAGTAGATAAAAATGGACATTTAATAAGGTTATAAACTGTTATTATTGTTATGAATTAATTAAAGAGACATATTATTTGATTGGGATGTTTGGCTTGTTAAACAATGCGCTATTTGTGTTCTAAAACTTTCCTTGAAGTGTAATTTTGAAGAGTATAAAACGTTAAGTATATTTGCGGGTGGACATTTTTTGCTTTATATATTTTAGGTTCCGTTTATCTTGTATGATTTTTACAGTATAAGAATGTATGGCTGCTGTACAAAACCATTAGTATAAAGGCTTAATGTCACCTCTTCAAAAGACATACAAAATGTTTTTCTAATGTAAAATATGATATACATGAACCGAATAAATGTACAAAATCAACGAAAATTATGTTAACAGGCTTCACGATATTTTTATTCTTCAATTCTCTAAACTCTTCTCTGAAAATGATTTTTTTTTCTTATACTACTCGCGATGTATGCATTTATGTTTAACATAGTTTATGCAAAGCTCTGAATATGCATAATGCAGTATGTTGAGAGGAATATGCTAATATCATAACGTTCTGTTTTTTATAGGAACAAGTATCCTTCAAAATCTTGGAGCATTCCCATAAATCTCCTAAGATTGAATGGTTACCGTAATGGCGCCAGGCAGAATATTTGATTATGAAAGATTCGTTTAAATACATAATCAAATCATAGATACGAATTATACTGTGTTAAAATGATTCTACAACCCTTTTTTTTTAATTTCGTGTATTTACTTAATGAATGTTACGGCAAGATATGTCCACACTTAGAGTATCCAAATAATACAGAAGGCGAGAGCATAATACAGAACATGCCATGTTATCTACTGTATGATGGCACATTACTGCCATATCCTGTTCACGTTAAATATGATACTAAAATGTTATGTAGATATAGTTTCCACTTGATAAGTAACATAATATTGATTTTTGTCTTTAAAAAAAAAGTAACATACTTACTGACTCGATAACTAGATAATTATCGCGAAAATAAAGTAGCTGACACAAAACAATCCGCGATTTCTAACGTTAATTATCTTACATCAGTTATATGCCACCATACTATTGGTAAAATTCAGGATGAGATAATTGATCAAATCAGACATAAATTATCTCAATATGCATATCTGAGGAGATTCCTTTTATCATTAATCGAACCATCGGTACATTTTTTATATTTCTTCGAAGGTTAACATTAATTTCTACATTGTTGTAACTTACTTCTATTTCTATTCATACAATATTTGAAGCATTCATTTAAGCCAAGAATCTTATTTTAGGATTCTAAATGAAATTGAAATCTTTGTAAAATGATAGTATTCAAAGATATCTGGCGTAAAAAGCCCCATTTGTTGTGGCATGTTAATTATTTCAAGTGTAATTTAAATACCATTTCGAAATATTTTCAGATTTTTTTTCATGCACACTCCGTTTGAATAGTTGTTCTTTTTAACATTTCAAACCTCATAAATTTTCATCTTCGCAAATAACCATAAAGAAATCACTGGACTCAGGTGATTTTAAAATTCTTGCCATGGACTGGATCTTATTATAGGCGGGTATTACAGAAATAAAGTGTTTCTTCAGTTTCACATCAGGAGCTGATGCAGGCAAATTGCACGTGTAAACAGGTGTTTGGCTTGAGAATATAGCACAAGATGCCACAAAGTCTCCATTCAGCCAGGTAATTAATGGCGCATTGCATTTTTTTAGGTTAAATGAAATTTAATTATTCCACAACGATTATACAGAAATCGATAACGCTCGTATTTTTAGTTCTTTGGCATTGATAATGCTAAGATGGTCCTTTCCGGGTACCTATAGCACGTTCCCAAATAGGTCCAGGCTTGCCAAAAAGTAAGAAAGGATAATGCCTTGTGGGAACTTATAGACTAGTTTCCAATGAACTACACTTAAGATTTTCTGTTTGACCACTAACATATTATGCATGTACTTATATCTTGTACATAAGAGTAATGTATCCGTTAATACAGTTGATTTCAGTGCTATAGTGGATAAAAGACAAGCAAGCTCAAAATCGAATCTTCCTAGACTCAGATATTACGTTACTTAATTTTGCATTAATTAACTAGCCGATTTTTGTAGTAAAACTAATACCAAGTGACCCCTCTTGATCAAGAGTTAATTTCAAATATCTTGAGGAGTATAGGTTAACACGCGCTGAAATTAAATATTCCTGGGCACAATTAAGTAGCCGTACTGAATAACATTTTAGCCACAGAAATAACATGTTATTTTATCTATCTAATTTAACGCTGGGTGTTTCTTGAAGCGGAATTCTGATAATACTCGCGTAAAACAAATAATATCAGATTTAACATTTCCACCATACTTAAATTTTATCATAATAAACAATTCCTCATCATTATAGCAACTAACGACATCTTTACAGTCAAGAAAATTTGCGATTCTTAGACTTTGCTTTCACAAGGTCAATAGTTTACGGGAAAAAAAAGATTCATATTTCATACTCAAATCTCAATAGAATGGCTATAAAATGAGTTTGTGTGCTTAAATATTAAAATAAAGTACAATATAAATGTTGGAGAACCATGCAAGATCCTCATATTCAAACGTAAATGCTGCAGTAGATTCAATTTACTCAAATGGATTATACTTCTGTTATTTATTAATCATAATCATCCGTAGCCTACCAGAGATTCTATACACTGGTTTTTATGGTAACAATGTTTACCAACTACTTAATGACGAGCGGTAGTGAACTGGTAAAACAATCCATACTCAAGTGCTTTTACTACAAAATTGCTCAATCTGAAGAGATATTTTACTAGTATATAAAACAGTTAATCCCATTATCTCAAGTATTAAACTGCAGATGTAAAACTTCATTTCTTCTATCACCTGGTGGAAGTGTGTTTTTTTGCAAATTTGATAAATCATATTATGTTGTTTATATCTCTCAGCTGCATTTAAAGTATGTGCAGAATAATTTTTCTGAGTTTCTAGTTTTAAACATCTATTTAGTATGCTGCATACTAAGGTCACTCTAAAAACGAGGAAACAATGAATCAGCTTTTGTTTTTCAAACTTTTCACTTGACCATGTATTCTTGACCACTGTTTATTCTAAACATTACGCCGTATAAAGACTAGACATTAATGTACATATCTGATAATGAATGTATGAACTGTTCTTTTTAATAAAAAACGGCAACAATCTTAACGAACTCCAATAAGAATAAGAGCTGCAACATTGAATGAGCAAACAGAGAAGACCCTCACCAGACAGCTCCAATTAGTAGCAAACATGTAACAGCCACTGTAGACGAACATTACCAACCTGTTTCAAAGCCTCTATACCAAACCGTATGCTGGTATATTTTCCACGACTGGGTGCTATTTACCGATCCTGTCACACCGCAACATTTGAGCTGAATATGGGGAAAAAATCATAAAAGTATTGTTAATCATTCTTTTTAATTATTCAAATACGTAAAATCCATAGCGAAGAAGAAAATGGTTTTTTTTACATTTAAATTGAACGGGAAAAAATGTGGTTAGCAACAAATCAGATGGTAAAATCTTAAATCTGACTGATGAGGTCTGGTTTATCTTGTGTTTCTTTTCCCTGCAGTATAAAATGCACTTTATTATAAAGAAGTTTTACATTTATTTAGTTTTCATCTTACAAACTTGAACGAGGAGAATGTCATCCTTTTCTTTCTCTCTGTCTGTATCTATGTATGTGTGTGAGCATGTGTGTACGTTTGTGTGTGTGTTTTGTTTAGTATGTACTGTTGGGTACCTCTCTCTGAAGCCAGTTCCACATATCGGTGACCATTCTGTTATCCTGGTGGTTCCCCAGTTCCACGCCGTATTTGTCCACCAGAACATCCCGCATAGAGTGGATGATATCACCCTCCATCTAGACGGTTAAAACAAGATAGACACTTTAGAAAATATTTAAAGGACCTTGGTAATGACGGTATAATTCGCTTTATTAAATTATTTCCAGCTAATGGGAAAATGATTACCTTGCCTCTTGTTTTTATTCATGAGAATTTGGGATTTTTGTTTTCAATCCAATGGCACTTATTCTGTTTGAGAGAAGAAATGGAAAACACATCTTCCTCTATTTGACAACGTTATTATGTACAGGTGATTTTATTCACAATATTAAAGCAAGTTATTATGTACGGTTGTTTTTATTCACAATATTTAAGAAAGTTACTATGTACGGTTGTTTTTATTCACAATATTAAAGAAAGTTATTATGTACGGTTGTTTTTATTCACAAGATTTTAAAGAAATATTTACTGTTAAATGATACAATTTGTAGGGATATTTCTTCATTATATGTCCGTGTGTAAAATATGTGTGTATTGTGTTATGAAATGGCCATATATAAATGTTATTGTAGTTACCAGCAATTAACTTATTTTATCAAGTGTAATGAAAGCTGCGTTTAACTGTAGTCCTTAGAGGCAAATAACTGAAAATTGCAACCTCAATTAGACTATTCTTAATTTTAGTTGTAACATTTGTCAACTCACCTTTTGCCTGAACACAAACACTATCACCGCCGCGGCAACCAGTGCTAACACCAATACCGATATGGCAAATATAAACTGAAAATAGAACATGGACTTTTTTCATTGTCTTTCTAGATTGTTTCATTCTGGGAAGTCAAGTGTTATAGATACAAACTCAGTTTGTAAAGCGTCCAATCCAAATCAGCGGAGTAAACATTATAATACTGTTGCAATGCATTATAAAAATTATATAAATGGTATGAATGTACTCTTTGGGAACTTTGTATGAGAAACATAATGTTGTCTTATTGCAATATCACGTCGACAACACATCCATTCAAATTATCCTGACATTGAGTAAATTAGTCCTGATACTGCCCTAATATGCTTAGTTTAAAGTAGGTGCCACTTGAACGACTTTGGTTTTATTGCGACAGATGATAGAACCCACGGCCTCACTGTTACGGGGCGGACGTTCTTACCACTAAGCCATGGTTGTTTTGAGCTAGTCAGATTCTTTATTGAAAATATATATACAAATACATGTATATTATTAGAGAGAGAGAGAGAGAGAGAGACAGACAGACAGACAGACAGACAGAGAGACAGAGAGAGAGACTTACACATCCCAACATAAACTTGCTCTCCCTGATGGCGCCACAGCAGCCGCACATGGAGATGAAGACGAGCACAGCCCCGGCGGCGATGAGGAAGTACGCGGCAATCTTGTACAGGTCGTTACCCAGTACAGAGGACAGCTGGGTGGCCCCATAGTCCGACCCAATAAGGTAGATTCCAAGACCCAGTATACCTGCTCCCGCAATCTGGAACAGGCAGTGATGTTGATTGATTGATTGATTGATTGATTGATTGATTGATTGATTGATTGATTGATTGATTGATTGATTGATTGATTTTTTTTTACAGAGGTGACTTCTACTTAAGAAAACTAAACTCATTTCATTTTTCGGTTGAAAAAAACATATTTCCACGACGTTAACATGTATTAATCCTAGACCCCGGTTCCGGGATTGGACTAGTACATTGCGCCTAGAAACCTCAAGAAAAATATCCGGATCCACAGCTATGTATGCTACGGAGATTTTTTACGGAGAAGCGACTCTTGCAATGCAATTTCAACCATCAGTAAAATCCACCCATCAACAATAAATTCATCTCTTTAGTCAAGCATCAGTCGTCCTTAAGGTGGCTGTTTTCTTTTTCATGCAACTGTCTGTAATATGCATAATAAGTGTTTTCTCGGTGCAGAGCAGAAAATTATGTAGGGCACCAGCATGGTGCCATATACTTTTTTCTCTTTCTCTTTGTGTCATGCTGCATTACATAGATTTCAACAGTTAAAACTAACAAACGAGTATATACGTTACAAATGATGCCAATAAGAGTTATCAGGCCAAAGTGTGCATACAGGAAATAGCTGGTTCTGTCAGCTCTATCGGTCTATGGCGGTCTTGTAACATCCCTTAAGAATTTTCCTCCGCAGATTGAAGAGTTACAATGAATAGAATGTGAAGACGATTTATGCATGTCAAGTGTTTTCCATCGTAAATAAGGGCTAAATAGGATTTCATCGGCACTCATCTATCAAATCTGATACTTACCTGGGAATATTTGCACATTGTGTGATTTTTTATTGGTACTGTACGTGAAAGAAGCAATGTGTGCACATTTTTTATAGAATAAAACAGAAAGGAGAAACTAGTAATTGTGAATATTTGGTTATCTTTTGACGAAACAATGATATATCATCAATATACACAATTCGAATAACGGACAAAGCAGTGTGGGTCAGCTCCCGAATATTATTAGTTTCTATTTTATTTCTCTCTCTCTAATCAGTGACTTCCCCGTTTATAGGTTTTATGTCTCCTAGTCAACACATAGGAGTATATTATACAAGACATATATATTGCTCACTTGTTACTCTGTAAATATGCCATGGACACTACAAGCCATGATTTTATAATCGATGCACTGAACGCCAAATGTATTTATTCGGCCACTTTCGTCATAAACCAGAAATGACCAAGGTGTTCCGAATGAAGCAAGGGTTAACCCTTTTCCCTCATATAGACTCATTTTAACGCACTCAATAGGTACCACATAAAGCCTGATCTGCAGAAAACTACAGTTAAACCTTACCAAATTTAATTACAAAATCCTCATTTCCAGACCACTGAGGAGCAGCGAACAGCATAAAACCTGACCAGCCTGTGAGTTACTCGCAGGCTGATCTGGTTTTATGCTGTTCGCATAGGTCTTTTCATGGTGTCCTCTATGAGGGAAAGGGTTAACCCAGCACGTAAAGAGAGCATACAGGCACCATTTGCGACTACGATCTCACATCAAACCAACCTTACGGTCTAAATACGGACATTGTTTTCGTATTAAGAATCATAGCTTTAATCTTGAGATGCACACGTTTCTGCCTGAATAACTATAAAACTCAGATTGTTACAGTTTTGAATCAGTTCATTTTCTCTTGCACATGCTTCGACGGCTGTAAATTATTATCTTAATTACTTTGGGTTCCCTACTGACACGATACTTCAGATAACTGGCAAAAATACGTACAGCGATGCGCATCTGATTGGCTGAACTCAGGTAATAACTAGAACACTGAACTGAACAATGTACAAGTAAAGGCACTTACATCAGAATTTGATTTAAGAGCTTTAAATTGGTACGGCTTTAAAGACTATTTCAACTGACAAAACAAATACATTGTACTTGTTGACCTCACTGGGGACAATTAATGTGAGACAACGGATGCGGCATATCAATTACACATCATGATAGGGGAATAAATATATATTCATAGTTTGAATTATTTGCAAAATAATGCACGCATATTCCCTTTTGTATATTTGATAAAGCTATATTCGGATTGGTGTTCTTCTCTTCTTTCCTCTTCTTCTTTTGAATTTTCCGAGGAGAGAGAGAGAGGGGGGGGGGGTCTAATCCTCTAGATCCGTGTATCTCTTGTATTCCAATTTAGGGAAATTGAAACTCAGAAAGGGTAATAATTGTAATAATTAGTGGTCATAGTAGAAGTATTTTGTAATTACAGTAGTAGTAGTAGTAGTAGACGCAATAAACGCCCATCAACACGTTAATGAATCACTGCTGTAATCAACGTTTTTGTATCAACATCTGCATATTTTATTAAATGAGATGGTATATAGTATAGGCAAAAAAGATACTCACGAACACAATAAACGTGAACAGCGTAGTGGCGTAGCGCAGGAACTGATGACACCCCGTCATTTTCTTATTCGCTGAAATAAAAAGAGACTATCATTAAATTGATTAACTGATAAATTTAAAAGAAAATGCAAATTAAAAACAATTCGTTGAACTGATGCATTGTATAAACATTTTTTTCATGTAGGAGTATTTTTCGTTGTGTTCGTGCGTGGCATTATCCACTAAAGATTGCTCCCCGAAAATACGATTAGAATGGTTCTAATGTTTACTGGATCAACCACGAGAATATATATACCCGCGAAATCACCTTAAATGCAGAGTTAACATTTTTTTGTTCCAACGAGATAAAATGACTTTACAGTCTACGTATTTTGGTAAACATGGATACATATGCAAAAGCTCCCTGTATCAAACAGAATCTGCAAGGAACAAGGTTAATATTGTCTTCCGATTTATTATTTTAACATATGTAATGTCCAGATTAAGTATGCTACAAATATATTTAGAGTTTCATTTCATTTTTTACAAAGTTAAATGGTTATGGGCTTTCAAAGCTGTGTAAAGTATTTTTTATGAATCTTACATATCTATCTAAAATGGTCATATTACGAAGCAAAAGATAGTAAAAAGTCCTTTGTACAGAGGATATGCCTAACACTAACATCCTAATTTTAAGATTCTTTGGTCTAAACACCCAAGAATCTACGTGTTTTTTTTTGTTATTTGTTGTTGTTTTTTTCTGTTTGTTTTTTTTCTCGTTTTTTCTTGGGTTTTTTTTTCTAATTCTAATCAGTTTAAAGCACATGCTCTCATTTATTTACATTTAACTAAATAACTCGAATTGTAAGCAAAGTACAACTGTTATTCCTTTGAAATTGAGATATGTAAATGTTTTGTCCAGGGAGGCTCAGCTTCAAAATGTGGTTATAACGCTGTTGTTATTTCGTTTTGTTGTTGCTATTTTACCAATTTCAGTCATGCAGTGATGTTCAGTTCATCACAGCTAGGGGTAGAAGTCAAGTGCGGGGCCTCCATGGCTGAGAGGGTAGAGTCGCTGACATTAACACTCGCTAAGCCAACTTTTCTTTCACTCAGCCGACTGCCAACTGTATAACCAGCACTTCAAAAGTAAGAACATAATTTACTGTTTTGTCTTGTCTGTAGTGACGGAGACCAAAAACATAAAATCTTGTATTTAATGTAAGTTTTGATTGCCTTTCTATTTTTATATTGTTTATTCCAACCAAGATATTTGTGACTCTACTAAATGTCAGATTAATACGTCTATAACAATCACGCATGTTATGAAAACAAGACAAGGGACGTAAAAAACCCTAATGACTTCTGACATAGAACCAAAAAAATGTCATCCAATTTTTTGTCTACTTGGAATATGCTGTTTTGATCATGTATCTTTAGCTGCAATTGCTACTGTCATATTTGTTTTTTGTTATCTTAAACTGTAGCTGTTGTTGACGATGGCGGTGGTGGTGGTTATAATAGTGATGAAGATGATGATGATAATGATGAGTTGCTGAGGGACACGATGGGAAAGATAAATGATTAACAAAACAAAGGATTAACAATACGTTATATGAACGTTGCATAATTATACTGGTTTGACGACGAAACAATACCCTGTCCATGTACCATTATCTCTGTCAGAAGATGAATTAAACTCCGACTTTGACAACCAGCAGGTGTCCTATATCGTGTTTGATCTAGGTACACAAAAAATAACAAATGCAAATAAAGTATGGCCAATACAAAGTCTTTTTTTTCCATGTGAGAAAGCCTTCCAGCTTGTCGGTGGTTCTACCCGGGTACCTCTGTACTCGGGGTCTTCCTCCACCTGTAATTAGCTGGACGTCGCTATATGATTGAAATACTATCGCAGCGACGGTAAACCCCATTACAACAAAGTCCTTTGTATTGTTTGTGGTAAATAGTAGTTAATCGTAAGAAATACACGCACGTGATAACATAAAACTACATATGCCCATATTGCAAAATGTTCCGTCCCGAAATCGGGAGGTCGTGGATTCGATCAGAAAGTCGTTGAAAGACACATATACACTCCCTTGCTCGGTGCTAATCATACAGAGATAGTTTCAGGATTGGTTGGGTCGAGGCAAGGGTAACGTGACTGGGTGTAGTTGCATGCTACTTGTTTGCGGCTTGACATACATACTGTCGGTGGGACGTTAAACCCAAGCGCACTGTAAATTGCTTTTCACCACTGTTGCTGGTCTGATTTATTTAAATGTGAACGACTTCACTAGGAATTTTTCCTCAAAAAAAAAAAAGAAAAAAAAAAAAAGAACATGCGACGCATGAAATGAATTGAAAGTAATAAGAGTGCTTGCGTGTTAACAAGAAGACATTGTGAATGCAGCGGGAACCTGGTAAACTCGATAACACTGATGATAAAATTCTGTTCACCAAAGTATTCTTTATGGCATTTTCATTTATTCTTTATGGCATTTTCATTTTTTTATCTGTTACATGTATTATTATTAAGGTTAAAAGAACTATAGCCACTGGGTAAGATTGCGAAGTGTTTGTGAAGTTTTGATCACATACTGCTTTCATTTTTGCTTTAAGAATAAAAGATTGAAACCAGTTTTGACTTCGGTAAGTTCTAAGATCGGTATCTATGTGCTCCGTACGTATTCCTGATTGAAGAAATTTTGAACCTTTGTCGAGCGTGAGTTTGCACTTCTAGAATTAACATGCAATATAAATAACTTAAGGAATTCGTTCATGCTTGTGTATATTGGTTTATTTATAACGTTGTTGTTGTTTTCTCGATTTTTTTCTATATTGCTACAAACTTTGCAGTGAAAGTTGAATTATAGATAACTACATACATTGGAAAGATGAAAAACACATCTCATATATTTGAAAAGAAACGTCACCAAGAATGGATGTATTAAACAAAAAATATATAATTCAGCAATCGTGTCATGGATATTGGTTCATCGTCGGCATTGACATCCATTCGACACCTATATTCTCCCTGCCCTTAGAGGCCTCGGTAGCTGAGTGGATGTTGTCCCTGACCTACTATCACTTGGCCCTTTACCGATGTGGGTTCGAGTTCCGGTCTAGTATCTCGGATAAGTCATGTGAGGAAAAAAATCCCAATTGTCTTGCAGTATGTTGGTAAACCCTTTACTACATATAGATTCATGTTGACACATAGGCAAACAGAGCAGACCCAGATCAGACAACTCCTATAAGAGCCTCTGTTCAGGGTCTCCTCTGTTAACTCATACAATACCTGTGTAGCTCAATTTCTACACAGTCATCTGTGGCAAAGAAATATCCATCATTTCATAAACCATTGAAATATAATTCAATTAATATTCATGAAGTCATGATTTTTTTCATGAATATTCATGAGGTATAGGGTTAATGTTAGACCTTGTTAAGTACACTGTGTACACTAAGGGTACTCCTACACCTATAGTAAGCTGGATGTCGGTCAACGTGTAAGCTAGTGAGGTCACAGTATTTATTTTAAAGCTATATACATACTTCCTTGTCATCAGGTTTACATGTATGAATGAATTAACTCCAAAAACAGCCAAAAACAATAAATAATATAGTTGTGCAATAATTTATGGTTACATAAAAGTATAAATCAAAAATATAATAAGACGTATACAAGTTTTCTTCTTCCTGGAACTCTAAATAACATATAGAATCCCTGATCCTTCGATATTCAAATTTAAGTATCAAGTACGAATTCGTAATACTAGTAATACAAACACTGAAAATTTATATGTGTGAACAAACAAAGATTAAAACTAAATAGTCATAAATAATGTTCTTATTTTAAATACATATTTGATAATTACCATAACATTACATGTTAAAATGCCATAAAAATACACAGGTATGAAATACATATGATGTTCATGTTTGAATGTTCAATCTGGAGATCTAATTTTAGATGTTGTGTAAATATTACACAGGTATACTGGATATGATTATGGACATTACTATAGGTCTTCCCTTTTTAATTTTCTGGCCCACGTGATCTCGGTACAGGTCTTACTTCCGTGTTCGGTAACTACATTAATTTAAATTTCATGAGTGATCGCACCGATAACGTCAGATCTATCTGCCCCGGGGTGGGGGTGGCAACTTGAGAGGCTTACTTTCCTGAAGTGATTGATCGTATCTCCGATTTTTGTCATTTTATCATTAGAATCATACAGTGATTAAAATGAATGAGAATAAAACTTGTAGATCTTATCAACTTTTATATAATTCTATAAAATTTATTCAAAATTCCAAGGTTTGTTAATTTCTATATAAAAATATACTTGTTGTTGTTGTTGTTGTTGTTGTTGTTGTTCGAAGCAGCACAATGGTTATGATATATGCCTTCTTACAGAAGTAAACAAAACAAATTCAGTGAACAAATACATTTTCGAGATGATAAACTGAATTGTGTTGCTTTTAGTTCAAGAAAAATATGAAGTAGGAAGCTGCTTATCCCTCCATCAAAATATATTACTTCAAGGAAGAATGGTTGTTGTTGTTGTTGTTGTTGTATTGGGGTTTACCGTCGCTGCGATATTATTTCAATCATATAGCGACGTCCAGCTAATTACAGGTGGAGGAAGACCCCGAGTACACAGAGGTACCCGGGTAGAACCACCGACCTACCGCAAGCCAGCTGGAAGGCTTCCTCACATGAAAAATCCGAAGTCCCTACCGGGATTCGAACCCACAGCGGTGAGGGGCTGAGAGATTTGTAGTCCACGACTGTAACCGCTCGGCCACGGCGGTCCCAGGAAGAATGGTATATTGTGGGGTGTTGCAGTAGTCTATATTTCATGGTATATGTAAAGTTTAATACAGTAAAACTTCGATAACTCGAGGACGAGAAAGAGAACAGATTCTCGAAACTTCGCATGACTCGGAAAACCGGATGAACATGATTGTAGAGTTACTTTCATGCAAAGTACGATAACTGAGCTTGTAAGGGGACCAGGCGCATATCTCGGACTAGCTGTGATATTCGGACTCCTCGAAATATCGCCATTTTACCGTGCATACGGAATAAACCCCGGGTCTGTCTGGACAGCAACTTTGTCATATTGCTTGACCTAGTATTAAAAGATTGTTAGGAGAAAAAAAAATATCCAAGACAAGTGCAGGTATGGAATTCAGAATAACCCGGCGTGGCAGAGAATGTCTCAGAGTTTTACTTAAGGTAGTCCTTGTGTACTTGTGTTTAGTTGGCGGGAAAAATCAATGGGTGATCAGTAAATCAACGACATTTTCTTAAGAAAGTTAAGAATTAAAAGTTATTTTGGAAATTATTTCATATGGTGCCGTCAGAAAACAAATTACAAGTATTCAGAATTCAATTGTGTTTGATTTCTATATTCTTTGGCATAGGGGTGAGGTAGTCGAGAAAGATTAAAAAAAATATATTTGTTTTTGAGAGATGACGAAAGAATAGATGAAAGAAAGATTTATTCAACTAAAATAATATGAGTAAAAATGGGTACTTACAAAGCTAGACAACTGTGTAGCAAACTATTAAGTATATCCGTTTATGCGATTTGTGTTATCTATCCTTCAGTAACAAAACATTTTTCCAAAAAATTATAGAACAGCGTCATTCGATCTCACAAATATCTGCCAAACTGACTTTATGCGGACATAGCTATGCGAAATTAAACGCCTAGGGGGTTTGAATCAGGGGTCAACTTTTACACTCAAAGGACGCTCATTCAAGGGCTTAAACCGGAAGCGACTTTTTATGCGATTTACGTATATCATTAGTAATAACCAGGCAATGATACATATGTATTACAATTTCATTTAAAAATGGTTTGGTTATGACGAAATATGCTTTCCAATTTTGATATTTTTAAAAAAGAATATAATGGACATCCCCATATGAAATCACTTAACACACTGATAGTAAATCGATAACAAGTCATATACGACTATATACTCGTATATGAAATACGTTAAATAATATATATTTTTAATTTAGTATTCCTCTACATTGATCTCTGTCAGTTTAGAAGAAGAGATTACACACACAAAGGATCTCTCTCTCTTTCTCTCCTTCGACCAATTGCTAGTTCAGCCCCTTTTGGGAGTAAGCATTTTAGAGGACCTTTACAGGCGTCAAAGTACAATCTAAAGAATAGTATAATTAAATAACAAAAATACAGATTTGTTTTTCAATAGAATTAGAAATGATCCATTCATCAATCTGAGTATATAAATCATGAGTATATCTTACAGATCGAGGAGTGAGAGCGAAACTATGCTGAGTGCTTATATATTTATATGCACTTAGCATAGTTTCGCTCTCACCCCTCGAGATAAGGACGAGTTCTGACTACGAATTTTCCTATACTGTCGTTCCGTCCTGCAGAATCTTAATAGGGTCTTAATGTAAAGTTATAAAGCGCCCAATGCATGTACTTAATCAAAATGTTCATTTAACATGGATCGCGAATTTATTATTACTCCCGATATTTAAGGTGTTTACCACTGCGCAATACAGACGCTTTTAAAAAAATATGCATGGTTATAAGATGGGCTGTTAAGATAGAATATTAAACCGTAATTTAGTTTAGGCTACCAAAAAAAGTGGTTTGGCATTCATTTGAATCTAAAATTTTATACAAAACATTAGTATTTTTCAAACTAGCCTTGAAACAAGGCTTAAGTTAAAATTAATATTGCTAACTTCTACTTTCGTGGGATTTTTTCATCGGCCCAGGAAGTGAACGATAAAAGCAGATTTTAGCATATCAATAACAGAAACATATATATTTGATAATCATACTTAGGCACATGGCATTTTCCTCTCGTCCAATCTGGTGCGGGGATCTAATGCTGGTTACGATTTTTTTTTTATAATTAACGTGGGCTATAACGCACAGTTCAAATCGATAAGTATGAACTATGCATATGTCAGTAGTAGAAGAAAATGCCGTGTGCTTAATAGCTGTGGTTACCGGTATGAAATGCAAACAAATGCAGACGAAAACGGATGTTGTAACATTTTTCATGCATAATGTATTGTATAATATTCACGACAATTTGTAGCTATTATATAATTGCAATTATTTTGTATGTTTGTGTGATAAAAGGTCAATTTCATAAAGGAAGTTTAATAAAAATCTAATTTCTATTTATACCTCCCAGACCTTGTTCTACATTGTTTTGATTGTTTTATATATGCATGGAATTGAAGAATATTATTGACGTCATTTCACTCATTTTGAGATTTGATTAATATTTGAATTTTAAATTATTAATGATAGAGACGAAATGCTTCCAATTTGGCTACCACAACCATAATGCTTTACTTCATATTTATTCATTTCCAAATATAATCTCTCAGCCCCTCACCGCTGTGATTGAAATACTATCGCAGCGACGGTAAACCCCCAATACAACAACAACAACATACAACAACATTTCCAAATATAGACAGCTTCAAAATATTGAATTCCCGAACTATGAATAATATATTAAACAACTGATTTTGCTATGCAGTGCAGACTGTACATTATGGGTTACGAAATTGTTTGAGCAAACAGAGGAGACCCAGGTCTAGTCTGCGCTACTTGCCAGCGTGTCTATATGAGGTACTAGTAATGGGTTTATAAATTTAAAATGGTAATATACTTACAATGGGACCCACGGCTTGACCTGTGTCCAGCACTGTTTAGGCCTCTCTGTCCAATGGGCAGGTTCTCTCTTCCCCGCCCCCTGGTATAGTCCGGTTCTGGCATCCAGCCAGTCCCGTTATGTTCTGTGGAGGGAAACATGGGTTGGTCTTTACCCTTGTACCAGTAGAACTCGGGTTTATTAGAGCCTACGGACGTTTTCTCTTCGGAAATTGTCAATGACATATCCATTGTAACAAAAAATTCAGTAGACAGTTTCGGAGACCTCTACTTAAACATGACTTCCACAACTAAATATGGAAATTTCACCACATTCTCACTCGGACTATCCTTGCACTGTTTACTATATCCCCGAAGTATCACTTCTGAATATAACGAACCCATGACATTGACATTACTCTCTGATAAATAATAATCTATTCACAATAAATTTGTACAAACACACAGTACAATCACAAAGTCACAAATGTATATACGTTAAGGCATGATAAAAGTGGCACCTATAAACTGACTCATATACATGAGGTTGCAATACAATGTGTTTACAATACTATGAAGGATCAATACCGAATGGTTTAAATATACCGGCCGTTATTTCTATATATATTGCCTACGGTTCCGTGTGGGTACCTTTTTGTTCAATATCCGATTACTCAATGGTTAAATTTTAAACGCATTGTTATTGTAAACTATACACTGTGAGCACTACATATTTGAAATACGCCCATGTTCTATATGCATTTATTTATTTGTCTATTTTTTTTGCTCTCAAAAGGGAGAAGTTTTGCTTCAATCAGCGTATACGATTATCTTCACTTCCAGAACATTCTGTGCATAATTTTGAATCAAATGATAATAGATTCTTTAACAGACGATATCCGGAACTCAGGTGAATGGGACTTTCCAGATAGGTTCAAACAAGTTATCCATGTAATGTTGCTGAAAAGCATGCAGCATTAAAGTAATTCCATTATTACTATTTGTAGACTTTTATTCAACGGTAAAACTGTGTTTGTACCTATTTGGAACTGGGAAAATCCACTCTTTGTTGTTCCGGAATAAATCAATTTCTTCGTTCTAAACAGTATGAAAAAAGCGAACAAAACTTTACTGAATGAAAAGATAATCAATTTATCTATATTTTTTTAAATGTATTTATTATCATCATCGGCAGCAACATTTATATGTATTTGATATAATTTATCATTTTATCAATGCTTAAAAATATGTTGTTTCAAATACCTTATATTTCGTATACACCACCACACTTAGATATTCCAAAAACACGATGTGATATTGTCCTATCACGACGGTAGTATAAGTCAAAAGAATTATATATTTGAAGCCATAGTTACATATAAAGTGATCACGTGGTGCAAGGGATAAAGGTGATAAGTTTTGGTGATAAGTGTTGCAATCTTATTATAACTACCCGACATGAGATGAAAGAAAATTCAGGGCACGCAATCAAACCAACAAGTAATCTTATCAATAGGTGTGAAATCACTGAACTAACAGGGAACGAATTCAAACAAGAAAAATAAAAGACCATTAATAGTCCAAGTTATAATGAAATAATGAGATTTCGATACATGACAATGTATTATTTAACTTAAAAAAAATTTTTTTAATATTTAATAAATGTTATTATTACATTTATATAATGTATATTTTAATTGTTAATTGCCTACATACACAGTCATCTATATTTGACCTCAAACAATATAATTTATGAGTTTCAGTCAGGATTCTGGAAAGGTTTTTCCACAGACACATGTCTAATTCAATTAACAGATTACATTAGGTTTGAAATGGACAAAGGTAACATGGTTGGCATGGTTCTGTTGGATTTACAGAAAGCATTTGACACCGTAGATCATCGCATTCTGTTGATGAAACTTAAGGCCATTGGTCTCTCAGAAGTTGCATGTCAATGGTTTTCATCATATTTGTCAGACAGACATCAATTAGTAGATGTAGGTGGTAGTCAATCATCCAGGTCAAAGGTCACATGTGGGGGTTCCGCAAGGATCTATTCTTGGTCCCTTACTTTTTCTTATATATGTCAATGACATGCCTGGTGCTGTAAAAAGTAAACTTGGTCTTCACGCTGATGATTCATGCATTTTGGCCGCTGGTAAAAATAAGTCAGAAATTGAATCTGAACTAAGCTCTGAGATGGAAACTCTTAGCATATGGTTGGTATGCAATAAGCTCTCTTTGCATCTGGGGAAAACAGAGACTATACTATTTGGCTCCAAACCACGGTTAAAATCTGATCCAAATCTTGATGTGTTTTGTAATGGTCACTTTATCTCAGCAAAAGACTCTGTTAACTATCTTGGTGCTACCCTGGATCAGAATCTCTCTTTTGATATAATGGTTAAGTCTACAATAAAGAAAGCTAATTCAAGGTTAAAATTCCTCTATAGAAAAGGCAAATTCTTAAATTATCACTGTAAAAGATTACTTGCAACTTCACTAATCCTATGTCATTTTGATTATGGATGCTCAATGTGGTATTATGGCTTGATTCAAAATCTAAAAAGTAAACTTCAGGTCACCCAAAATAAGATCATCAGATTTGTGCTGGGATTGGATACAAGATCTCATATAGATCATAGTCATTATGTGAGACTAAATTGGTTACCAGTTTCAAAAAGAGTGGATCAAATTACTCTATGTCATGTCTTTAAGATATTCAGTGGTAAGGCCCCAGATTACCTCAAAGAGCATTTCATTCCATTGCATTCTAGTCATAGATATTCCACCAGGTTAAGGGTAAAGGTTGATTCTTCAAGTAATTCTTTGGTTAACACAGGTAGATATTGTTTGCCCAGGGTAAAAAATTTCGGGAAAAGGTCTTTTGCTTTTCATGGATGACTGTTCTCTCTGGAATGAAATGCCACAACATGTAAGAAATGCTAGGAGTGTTCCTCATTTTAGGTCAATTGTCAAAGCCCATTTGTTGGCTGGTGGCTGAGATTTATTTTAATTTGAATATTCAACTCAACTTTTATTATAAATTCTTTGATTGCCTAGTCATTAATTTTATTAGATAGATAGGCGCATTTATTTCTCATCCATTATAATGTATATTTCTTTTTTTTAAATTTTTTAATGCATACTTTTATTTACTTTAATTCATTATATTTTAAAAAACATATTTTTTTTTATTTCTGCGAAATTTCCTGTACTTCTTTATTACTTGTTTAATTACAATATTGTCTATGTTTTTTATGTTATCTGAAGATTATATATGAGCATGTCATACATCTTTTTGTATACTTTTATAATATATTTAAGCAAGTGCTAAATAAGATTCAGAATTAAGAAAATTGAAATTATGTTTTCTAAAAGAGTTAATTTATCATATGTGCCAAAGATGCTATTTTTTTATTATTAAAATTTAACATGATCGTTCATTCTTATAGTAGTTATAAATTTTATTTATTAAATGTATTGTCCTAGTCCATTTTTTATATGTCTGGTAATTAAAATTGATTTTTATTGTTGTTATATGTTTCAATGTCTTAAGTCATTTTTTCTAGCTATTATAAGTTATCTTAAGGGGTATTTTTATTTACACTTGTCTATCAGTGCATATTAAATCTGTGATGAAATAATCAATTTGTGATATATAACTACGATAATATTATCTATGTCAAATAACATTATATTAAAGGACCACAGTGGAAATAAGAGCGTTCAGTAACTCTTTTCTGTGTTATCCTTAACATGTATTGTTTGTTGATGTGGCAATATTATTGCATACATTGTTCTTTGTTATTGTATGTTATGTATATATGCCATGTAACTGTACAGTAATATGTTGAATAAAATCTATCTATCTATCTGTCTTCCCACGTGTTTTATTTATAAATTGTGCATGAAATATGCATGCACATTCATTGTTTTTCACGAAAATTGGAAGATGTCTTAGAGCTAGAAAGACGAGAGAGGAATACAGTGAAGAATACAAGGAAGAAACAGTTCATCACGACAGGAGAGAAGGCTAAAAGACAACGTGCTCCTGTAAAATCAATCCTAGATGAAGCTGAATCCTGGGAGATGATGGTTGTCCTTGGAAAGAAACTTGTTTTTCCAAACATTGTAAAGACCATTCAACAACCTGACAATATACTTTAGTCAGAGAAGAACAAATGCCTGGCGATGGTTGAACTCTGATCCCTGGGAGAAGAGGTTTGTTGAAGCCTTTGAGCGAAAGACAGCTAAGTACACAGACTTGTTTATGTGCAGAGAGAAGAGATGGCACACGTTGTTTTTCCAAGTAGATGTCGATGCTAGAGGGTTCCCTGCAAAATCATTTGAAGACTCTTCAGAGCCTTTGGTGTAGGAAGAGAGCTGTCACGGACATTCAACCGAAAGAGCATCACTCTGGCTCTGGCTGAGGAGAAAGGAGAGGAGCTGGAAGCCAATTACTGACACGAAGGAATTGATCAACCTGCGGGCCCAACACCAGTAGAATTGTTTTGAGAATAAAGGGCAGAAATACTTTTATGATCGGTGGTTCTCAGATGAGGATGTCATTGGTTCCAACAGTTACCATTACTGTTTCCCCTATGTTGTTCACAAATGTGTGATCCTAAGCGAATAAGTTGAATCAACTTTCAAAGTTTGAAATATTTATCAAACAGCACTAATAGGGTTCGCTTCTGTTTCTGGTGATATAAATAAAATAATGATAATAAAAAACATTATTTACAACTTACGGTTGTATTGAGATTGTATGAATTAATTAAGAGAGAGGGTCTGCGTGTACGCTTTCATATATTATGGGTTTTTGCGCATTATTTATATTATTCCACATGTTTATGTAACAGAACGTGTCGCAGTAATTAAAAAGATAATCAGAGACTGATTGACATCGAAACGTTATCATTATTCATGTTTCAGCTTACGTGTCTGTGCATTTTCTAATAAGCTATGCATATACCTATGACAAAAAACATTCATCTCATATATAATGTGTCGTTTGATGTTGCTTTATTTTTACTTTGTTTTCCGACTGTTATGCTCATAGAATCACATTACTTCCCTTTTTACAATTTTTAACGTTTCTCTCTGTGGAGTCTATTGTTCGTATATCTGTAATAAAAAGTTTACACGGAATGTATGTGTTCTATATATTAAAAAAACAAAACAACATATTTTGTTTAGGGTTAGTTCACACCAGAGAGACACATTTTACAGTGAGTCTACCGCTTATTCACTCATTAGAATTATATTACACTTAGATCTTATTCAATGTTTACGCAAGACTCTAAGTAAATATAAGTTTTACTTTAGTATGTTTGAATAGGTATGCTTTTTCAACTGATATAGACTACTTTCGAGGAGTGAGAACGAAACTAGGCTAAGTGCTTACATATTTATATGCACTTCGCCTAGTTTTGCCCTCCCCCATCAATTTGGTCTCTGATTAATTCTAAAAGAAGTACTTAGGAGCGCATTAAAGTTAGCTTAAGTTGTAACTTACATAATGGTCAATGTATGGAAAACCATTAGGACGACAGACTCATTTTTTATAGCTAATTAATAAGACACTTACTAAGTTTGTTCCTTATATCATTAGAGTTAGGATCATTTGATCTTACCTCTTTGACTGAATAAGAGAATTCACCAGCAATACAAAAGGCTGTTTTTCTTGACAAAACATCGGGGTATATAGTTGTATTTTTTTTAACTTATTTAATGCTGGTTGCGTCTATTGGATAGTACAAAGGTCACGTCCATACGTGTATGTGATAAAAGTTATCACTGTTCATCATCTGAGAACATAGCGTATTGAAAATTATCAATTTTTTTCCCGCTCTGTTTTAAATTCAACATAAGAGGTAACTTAGCGGGCTCAAAAAACCAAACGTGTTAGTGTTTTGAAAACGTGTAAATCGCCTATATTGAAACAAAATATGGCAGGGTATACGAACAGTTCATAGCTTGATTTCATATTTAACGGAGAAGGAAGACAGTTACGGCATTATGTGTTTGTTTTGTTGTTAATTGTTGTTGTTACTTGTTTGCTTACTGTTATTGTTAATTCAGAAAAG
>CM037777.1:100764249-100814249 GCA_021229015.1 Solen grandis | reverse complement strand
AAATGCCAATGCATATATTCAAACATTACAAAATCAGGAAATTAATTTTGGCATAACTATGCACAATTGTAGTGTCGTTTTGGCACCAGGTCATTTGGGCCAATGTTGTTACATGTATATTGATATTCAAAGATGAAACATAAGGTCTTTCATGCTGTTATTTTTTTTTACTACCATTATATTTTTAATGTTTCTTTGTGGGATTCAGAGATTTCACATCAACGTGTTTGGAATTCGAAAAGAATAAACGGCTTAGCAAACAAATAATGATTTTTCTCACCCTGATGAAGACCGTGAACACCTGAGAAATTAAATACATTTATGGTGAAAAATATATGTTGAGGAAGACTTACATACTGAAACCTGATGAAAATAGAGTGCATGCTCAATGAGCTTATTCACAAAAAACTGACATATATCTTGTAAAGTTCTACAAGACAGTAAAACCATCATAGAAATTGTCTTTAATTGTGTTTGTTCTGTTGGCATATAACAGTTTTAGCATATAAATACTTTAATATAATTAATTCTACTGAATGAAATATGTATACATGTACTTAAATGGACGATACTGAAATCGAATTTTTGAGACTATTTTTAGTGGAAATACTTTCTTAGAGGAGCTTTCTCACAATACTTACCATTGTAGTCTTGGTAACGTGTCGGCAGTACTGCCTCGGTAGCAACCGAAGGGAAGCTGTATTGTAAGGTAGAGTCAGTGTACGACATGATCGTGGCGGGCAGATGCGTGTTGATACGTGTTGCATACACTGGATAATCCTCATATGGTTCAACAGCGACATCATGAGGCCTTAGCCCGGTTTCCGGGGCAACGAGAGGACCATCTAATAACAACGGTGGTGTCCTGAAGTGTCCGTTCGGATATGTCTGTCTTGTGGCGGTAAGCGGATAGTCCTCTCTTGGAGTACCTATAGTGTTAAAATTGCGCTTCTGAAAACTTCCCATTCTTGCGTATGTTGGGTCTTTTTTACTTCTGTATACACCAATAGGAGGTGGCATGCTTTTTCTGTAATTATTTCTCCTACTTAAGTGATGTTTTGCATTCCGCGACATGGACCTTCGGGGGTCATAGTTATGTGTGACAGGAACAGCGTTTTGTCGCTCGCTTTGATGAGGTCTGTTACCTATTGGCGATGAACTTCTGTAGCGTGGCTGTGGAGGAAGACTTTTGACCCTTTTAAGAGGATGCTCTGATATATACAATTTCATTTGTGCCGTAGGTGGTCCGAAACGAGACTCGGCTTCAGGGTTGAGCGTTGGGTCACTGTAAGTGCGATGGATGCGTCCTGTAGGTACTTCCGGTTGAAAATTATGGAATACGGGTTTCTCACGTGGTACCCTGTCATTTTGAATAGTTCTACCATACTCTGCACTATGTGCTAATCCAGGTGATAGAAATCCCCCATTTACGTTTCCTAAGTACATGTTGACTCATTTATTTTGACATGATTTTTCATGAAATTAAACAACTAAATCTAAAGACACGACTAGGAGTTGCTCTAAAGCAGTGACCTCTGACACCATGACATCATACTAATATGCTGGTACTTATACGGTTAATAACAAACGAAAAGACGAACAACTTAATAAGAGAAGTTTTTCATTGGCACATATTCCTTGAATATGTAGAATGATCCCAAACGTGTGTACGCACCCATCAGTGGTGTTATTTGGTTTTATTTTAACATACCTTATAATTACACATAGCCGTGTCTGCTAATGCTGTATCCATTTCACAAAGAGGAAGTTAAGCAGAAACACATTATACGGTGTACCTGGTGAGAATAAAAACCACAACGGCGTCCGACTTCCTCATGTCAGTCACATCTTTTCCAAATATTTGAATAACAGATTTAGTTTGAACCATTTATATCTTGCAAAACCGTTTAGATCTACTCTGTCGTTTAATCACTGTACAAATGTTCATCTGAATTTTCAGCTGAATGAATATATATATCCTTCCTTTGAAGCCTGTTTCACTTTAGGTCCATGTTTTTCAAACATTGAAAACCTTTAACTTCGACAAGACTGTACCTCTATCAAAAGTAAAATCAACCAAGACTTCCTTGTTGAGTGTTCACACCACTATACAAAATGGTTATTCATACACCATGTTTGGCGTGTAACATCTATAGCAGCTCACACATAATACATTGATTTTTATGTATACCTGCACACTAGTTTTAAAACTGAGAATTTAAACGGGTTCAAGGATCTGTGTATAATAATGACATATTTGTAACCTTATCCGAGTGTTACTGTGACACTACATTGCATGCGCACGCATCAAAATGCAACATAATACCACAGCGACTAGAATTTCAGGTATATTTGTTAACAGCCGCTTTTACTTTTTCGACATCATATAAATATAATACAGATGGTCAGTACATGTGACAATACACTGTCACACTATTATTTATTTATTTATTTATTTAATACCGAGTATATGGAACAACCCTATCATTCTATATTTGTTTTACTTGTTGGTTAGTATTTAAGCCATTTTGTCCCCACAGACACATGACATGATACCATACCCCGTCCTGTATATGATAAATGCTGAACGTCAATCATTACCATTTGTAATGTCGCGGCCGGGGATGGTAATCATGATTTCCTGCTCACAAAGGCGTATCATCATTATGACGAATCCATATATAAAGAGATAATAAGCAGTGACTTTAGCTGTACTTAGATATTTAATCGTCCGAGTTGTAAGAGCGTCTGTTCGATCCCCGGCTGCGACACACCAGTCATGAAGCAAGTTCGTGTAGTGGTTTATCTTCCAATGTGATTGGCCCTCTGGGTAGAAGGACTGTGTCAGGATAATGTTTCTGCTGTATCAATCGCATGTAGACAAACATCACCAAAATACTCTCCGTTGAATGTTAGATACTATCATAAAATTATGATGATAACAAGAGGGCCATGATGGCCCTGGATCGCTCACCTGGTATCATTAGGCTATGTAAAATCAAGTGACCCCTGGGGCAGAGCCAATTTTGATCCCAGGGTAATGATTTGAACAAAGTTGGTAAGAATCGACTAGACAATGCTACACACTACCACACTCTACTTGGTAGAGGTCTATTAGCCCATGTTACATACCAAATATATAAACTCCAGACCTTGAAGATTTTTCTAGTTTTTTTTCCAATATAAGTCTATATAAAATCAAGTGATCCATGGAGCGGGGCCAATTTTGACCCCAGCGTCATGATTTGAACAAACTTGGTAAGAATCGACTAGAAATGCTGCACACCAAATATCTAAACCCCAGGCCTTGTGGTTTCTGAGAAGAAGATTTTTCAAGTTTTTTTCTATATTAGCCTATGTTAAATCAAGTGACCCCTGGGGTGGGGCCAATTTTGACCCCAGGGTCATGATTTGAACAAACTTGGTAGAGATCAACTAGACAATGCTACACACCAAATATCTTAACTCTATGCCTTGTGGTTTCTGAGTAGAAGATTTTTCAAGTTTTTTTCCTATATCAGCCTATGTTATATAAAGTGACCCCTGGGGCGGAGCCAATTTTGACCCCAGGGTCATAATTTTAACAATCTTGGTAGAGAGTCATAAGACCATGCTACATACCAAATATCTAAACTCGAGGCCTTGTGGTTTCTGAGAAGAAGGTTTTTCAAGTTTTTTTCTATATTAGCCTATGTAAAATCAAGTGACCCCTGGGGCGGGGCCAATTTTGACCCCAGGTTCATGATTTGAACAAACTTGGTTGTGATCCACTAGACAATGCTGCACACCAAATATCTTATCTCCATGCCTTGTGGTTTCTGAGAAGAAGATTTTTCAAGTTTTTTTCTATATTAGCCTATGTTAAATCAAGTGACCCCTGGGGCAGGGCCAATTTTGACCCCAGTGTCATAATTTGAACAATCTTGGTAGAGAGTCATAAGATCATGCTACATACCAAAAATCAAAAGGCTATGCCTTGTGGTTTCGGAGAAGAAGATTTTTTTCAAGTTTTTCCTATATTAGCCTATGTGAAATCAAGTGACCCCTGGGACGGGGCCAATTTTGACCCCAGGGTCATAATTTGTACAATCTTGGTAGAGAGTCATAAGATCATGCTACATACCAAAAATCAAAAGGCTAGGCTTTGTGGTTTCAGAGAAGAAGATTTTTTAAATTTTCATTTTTAAAATCTATTTTTAGCTCCTTTGACCTAATTATGCAATGGACCAGAACCATTTATACAACTTTAGTAGAGCTTCATCCAAGGAACATTCCTGCAAAATATTTTTCAAATTGGCCAAGCCGTTTAGGAGGAGATGTTGTTTGAAGCAATTGTTGACGCCGGACGCACGGACGCACGCACGGACGACGGACGACGGACAAAAGGCGATCAGAAAAGCTCACCTTGAGCACGTTGTGCTCAGGTGAGCTACTAAAACAAAATGCCAGGCACTATGTATAATACGAGAAGATGGTGATACAATGTCACAGAGAGTAGATTTCAGGGTCCGAATGCTGCAGGTTTGAACCCTGTTTTTTTGTTTTTGTTTTTGTTTTGTTTTTTTTCAGAGGAAAAACATGTGTACAACCAAAGAACCACTGAAACCAGATTGGATAAATATAACCGTCATGCTAGGCTTTTTCATTTTCAGACGGACTGATGCCTTTTGCTGTGGTGACATCATACCACTCTTACTCACAGATATCATGAAACCGAGCTAACCAGTCCTTGAACTAAGTTTATGCTAGCAAAGGAGATGTATCAGTGCCAATTAAACGACGTATATCTCGGCCCTGTATCGAACCAACGACCTCCAGGTTTTAACAACTCGGCCACCGGCAGGTTTAACTTCGAAGTGGTTTTCTTTCCAAAGCGAGCGTAACGTTTAAGACGTTACAACTATTTAGTGCTAGTTTCATTCATAAATATAAAACAGCAAGAGTGCTCAACCTATTCTAATCAATTAGCATATATAAATAGTTAAGTTTGGTGAATCCGTTTGTTCGTTTGTTTGTGTGTGTGTTTTGTTGTTGTTGTTTTTTGTTTTATTTTATTATTTTTTTAGAGACAAAATAAAATCTTAAAATATACAAAGGTAATGCACATCACATTCGGTGTCTTATTTTTTAAATAAATGATATCTAATAAAAACAACTCAATACAGAAAAAACTGCTTATTTTCTTTAAAATATTGAGACTTTTCTTTTGCCTTCCTGACGTAAATTCGTTCTCTCCTCTGTTGTTCAAGAAACACTAAACAACTTGATGACCATCACAAAATCACTGTGGCCAGTAGTATTCCAGATCAGCCTGCATATGACTTTAAATCTAGGTTGATTCATATACAATTCCGCCTTGCCCATACATACAAATCTTGCTTTAACGCGTGATATAATCATAAAAAAACGACCAGGAAGTATCCATTCAGTTAAAATCGAAAGACATACTGTTTTAAATAGCGGAAGAATGTAAATATACTACACAATGGTATATAGAAATGACATGCCCGACTTCTTTTCAATACTCGGGCCATACCCAAGTTAGTTTCTGAAGGTAGGTGACGAGGGTCTTCATAATGAAACAAGAGCTCCGCGAGTCGAAGCATAATACGCCCGTTATATGTGCGGTCCTAAAATGCACCATGTTCAAAAGGAAAGAAGCATACACATTGTCAGCAAGTTCAAAGAGGATCTGAAAAAAAAAAACAAAAAAAACCCAAAAACTTTGAATAGTAGTCCAGGCACTGGTAATTAAATATATTTTCAACAAAGCAAGGGCCATAATCCAGGAGTGCCTTGTTGACTGGAAATCAAACTTGATTGAGATATTATGCCCATATACATTGTCGGCAAGTTTGAAGAGGATCGGATTAAAACTCTTTGAATAGGAGTCCGGACAGTTCACTGGACACCACTATTTAATTTATATTTTCAACAAATTAAGGGTCATAACCCTGGATTGCCTTAAGCGATTTGGCTGGTAATCGAACTTGGCCGAGACATGCTCTCACACATTGTCAGTAAGTTTGGAGAGGATCAAATGAAAACTGTTTGAATAGGAAACCGGACACAAGTAATTTCACATTTTCAACAAATCAAGGTGCCTGGGGCGATTCGACTGGAAATCAAACTTGGCCGATAAATTATGCCCATATACATTTGTCAGCAAATTTGAAGAGGATCCGATGAAAACTATTTAAAAAGTAGCCTGGATGGACACTGTTAATTTCACATTTTCAACAAATCAAAGGGCCATAATCCAGGAGTGCCTGAGGTGATTTGGCTGGAAATCGAACTTGTCCGATATTATGCCCATACACATTGTCAGCAAGTTTGAAGAGAATCGGATCAAAACTATTTGAAAAGGAGTCTGGACATTCCACAGGACGCCGCAATCCCGCCCGAACGCCATGGGTGAAAATTTGTACGGGCATATAAAAATATCATTCAAGGGGCAGTAACTCCTCTTGAAATAAAGGAGTGGACTGGATGTGAGCTAGTTTAAGCCTAATCTTGCGTATACATTTAATTGATCACAGGAATGTGACGTCTTCTCCATACATAACCGGATACAAAATGTATAGCGATATGTGCATGACAGGGTCATATGCATGATGAGAACGTCTGAAATCCGAACTCAAATTTATAAGAAAAGGACTTCCCACTAGAAAAGCACAGGTCGGACCAGTTTCGTCCCATCTTTGTCCTGCTATAGTTTACCATGTCATTTTCATAGCAGTTAAGAGAGAGAGAAAAAAAGAAGCAAGATCTCTAGATAATTCAATTCGTCGCTATAACAAAATTATTAAGACGTTTAATTTTTATCTTACTGAAAATAATCAATACACATCTCTGTGCATTCAATATCAAATTCTACCGACACGCTGAGCGACAATTAAGAGTTGTACAAATATTGCCCTCTTTCTGATTGCAAATCCATACATGAAGGCCAACCTGGGATCACAAATAGAGACCAATTAATTCTTCATAAAGTCAGTGAGGTAGAAATGCAAATATTTTGCAATGCACAAAGACTGTTCACAATTCTTCGGTGCATTCAAAACCGAACTGGAAAATGGTAAGAAAAAGGAACACGACGTACTTTTCAGGTTTAATCATATAAACAGAAAACTCATAACACTGCAGCTGTAGGCTGTCTGCGTCAGAACATAGAACAACGTCCATACGGACAAACGTATTAGCACACGTTCAAGTAATGCTGGAGAAAAACAATCAGCTGATCAAAGGAAATACTCGCCATCATCCACTTTTTTACCAGCATTTTTACATTTTTTTTTATATTGAACCCATTAACTTCAAATTAAAGGGTTATTATTTATTCTACATGTCTTCACTTTAAAATACATCTCAAATATATTCTGAATTCATACAAGTTAGTAATGAAGGTTGGCACCTTACACTACTCGTGTTAAAATCTCAGTTGTATTGCTAGAAAATGTTTATTATACGTGTTTCACTGTCAAAATCTTATGAGTACTTATACACAATTATTAAGAAAATGCAATTCTAAATGGGTGCAAGCACCGACTGTGTTCAGCTGATTGCATTTCTATGCAAGGTCTTCCAACAACACTAAAGTGCACAATGTACATTAACGCAGGGTATACTAAAGGAAACGATGCCACGCTTGTAAAGCAATGTTGACCATTTTCAAGCCATTCAACTGTTTGAAAATCATGAGATTCAAGCTTAGCATATAAATCCACTATCCTACACAGGTGATATTTTCCATTGTATATAAAAAAAACACCTTTCCAACACCAATTTTGCGCTTCAAGTCCTAATAAAACCAGTTTGAAGACAACAATAAACTGCATTTTTATCTACCAGCAGCAAGGCAAAACACGCACTATGTGGCTTTTATGGGGGTGTGATTATTCAAATAAATGTCCGTGAATATATTCGGGAAGTCGACATGTCTATAATGGAAGGCATACTACTACGTTACAATGACTACATTAAATACTGAATACGATGCGTTTGAGGCTTTAACAGTTATAGGTAACACTTTTTTTTTCTCACACAAAATATCACAGGAAGACAAAGGCTAAATTTTCTTCCTTGCAAAACAATTTCAACAATACACCTAAAATTGGTTAAAATGCCATACCCTGACAAATAATGCTCAAAAAAAAAAAAGATCCACGTAACACGATTCACAGCTTCAATACACAATGCTTCTTGCTGAAACAAATTAACATGAAATATATAGGGTATATATACATTACTGAAAAGTCTTTAGTATTAAAAAATATGACTTTTTAGATTCCAAGTTTATCGAGCATCAATATAGAGGAAGATATGTCATTATGTAACTATTGAGTATCTTTTTCTTCTATAATAAATCGGCATTTTTCCCATCATTCAATCCAGTACAGCGATGTTTAGGAAAAGTATACAAAGCCATTTGCATATTAAATCCCCATTTTCACTACGGTAAAAAATTACATCAGCAGAAAGACCAAAGTATTTAAATCATAGACTAATTATACTGGCCTTAAACTGGCAGTACAGTGAAATAAAATATATGACCAACAGGGGGTATATACAGATGGTGTTGATCTTATAAACCGGAGGAAGAAAACACAACCTTTGATTATGTGGACTAAATACTGGAATAACATCAATGGTTTGGCTCAAATCAATCACACAGACAACTGTCAAACATTTTACAGAACATGATTTGTAAAATAGAAAAAAATAATAAAAGAAAACAGTTTAACGGATTTACTGAATACAAAGCCACATATGCTACATTTAGACAAGAGACATGGCTAATAGTTATGTACAAAATCGCAGCAGCAAAGTTTCAAAAACAAAATCTCAACCAATGTCAATGCCACAATGGGGAAAAAATCCTACATCTCTCATAAACTACCATTTATTCCCATCAGACATTTCGACTACTTCCTTAATCTTTTTAACACGTGGGTGTGTTATATAAATAAAAACACATACATGTAAAAGGAAAAACCTGTGTAATTAACACCCTGTTAACACCATTTGGACTTTGAAATACCTTGGGAGGTGTGAATCAATAGATTTTATATTAAACCATCAAGTTTTAAATAACATAGCTCCATATGTCAATCTGGATCTTGGTACTTTCATTGTCCAAACACAATTTTATTCTAAATGTTACCGATTTTAAATTGATAATAAAGCAAAATAAACAAGATTTTCATTTTTTTTATTTTGGTGTATGAATACATAGATAAGACGGTCTTAAATATTAAAACAGCCTTATCTTAAACATATGCTATGAAATTCTATACTACCTACACACCCAACCCACACACAGAAACTTGTATTTAATCGTCTTATTTTTTAAGTATAAATAGCTAGTCAGGATATTTTCAACAATATTCACCCAGCAAACAGCATGAAACTGGATCACAAAGATAGTTACTAGTATGTTAATTTGGCTCTTCACCTGTGCACGTCTTAAAAGTGCATTTTATGGAATAAATTGGGTTAAATACTCAATGTACTAACATCACTACTTATTGTACTCAAGTCAATAAAATGTACTTTTAACCATGAATCTTAAACTGCTGAATAAAATTTTGTAAAACAAATCGTGTTTCCAAAATATTACAGTAGCTATAAACAAACTTTTTTAACACTTTTATCATTTGGAAACACTTAATTAACTGTATTGTAAACAGCTATAACAGCAACCTTCAGCAGTCTGCAATGGTACAACTACATCTCAGTAAAACAATTGGTTACTGAATATAATGCCCTAAAGCAGAGCAGTTCTACTACGCCCACAATCCTTTCACCCGAAATCTTTAACTATTTACACAAAGTAAATAGTTTAAAAAATGATTTTTATCCAATATTAGGCCATTTTCAGACACACCTCTTGAACTCTCATCATTTCCGAAACATTATTTCACAACATTAAACTAGTAATCTTCAGATTATTTCTTAATAGATGGTATAAATCCCCTATTGTAGATTATAAATGTTCTTTTTTTCCCTTCAGGTCTTGATTTTATTTCAAATATTCCAAACATCTAATTAACAGAGGAATAGATCCATAGCAAACACTAGATAATCTCCACGTTCAATGGTCACTTTGTTAAGTCACAAGTCTACTCTGTCTTGCCCCCATCTTCCTCCACATCGTAGAACGCCTCACTGTCCCCGGTCTTATCTGCGACTGCAGGATCACTGTCAGGAGAACCTTTATCCACTCGGTCAGCTGCGTCTCCGACCTCTGCAGCAGCATCCTCGAAATCTTCTTCCTTCTCGCTCTCTTCAAGTTCTGCCTTGGCATCACAAGGTGACTTAGGCTCCAATCCATTCACCTGTAATATGTCAGACACTGCAATCAGAAACTCCTGCACAAATACAACCCAAGTTCAACCCTAGGTCTATTTCATGTACTTTGTGAGAAGTAGTTGGTCTCCTCCTTTAAACAAATGTTCTGTACATACATCTACTAATTGTGTGTCACTTTTTCCTATTATCATGTAAGGAAAAAAAAACATTGTACAAAAATAATAAACTTCTTGCAAGGATTTATGGATAATACATGACCAGTGTTTTTTGGGGGTTTTTTTTATATAAACAAAAAAAAGTATAGGTAACTCAGATAAAGTTAACACTTAAACAAGTTTTATCAAGTGGAAGGGAATAGCATCTACAATCAACATGACTACAAATATCACTTTTAGTCAAACCAGAGATCTTGCTGTGTCAGCAGAAGCTAATCTACTGATTTCCCTTGACAGTTTCAAAACAGGTCACCATTACCCTGAATTAAAAGATCATACTTATTAATCTGGGTATTCTGATAGTACAGTGAATTTTCACCAATGCCTTCCAGGTTTGATCAATAGTTTGACATTGTATATTAAGTTTTTTTTGTTTTTCTTTGGGTACTCCTGGTGTAAATCTGATGTACAATGTATAAAGATTGACTGATATTCACCAAAGGGGATCAATACCTCTTTTACACCGTCTTGACTAATCAAAATAAAAATATATAAGTTTTTGTAAACAGTTTGTGACAATGCAAAAGATTTCAATACAGTCTTCACACCTCTTGTGAAGTTGTTATTATTATTATCCTAACAATGTTTTTATTTTTTTATACACTAACCTTGTTCTCATTAATATCCTCTGTTATCTTCTCACCAAGGCTGGTCACCTTGCCATCTTCACTGTCCTCTGAAGTGGAAATACAATAATGACCATCATCATCAATACTTTTCATTTATTTTTCCTTAAACAAAGCTGTAACATATGGTTACAGTAGACTGATTAGTTATGAATAAATTCCTTTCAAGATAATGTTGCAATACACATAAAACTGACGAACAAAAACACATTGAAACACTTTGAAAGAGGAGAACCATATGCAGGTTGAAAAGCAGTTTTCATAATGAAAAAAAAATATAAAAAGTTAAAACCAACTCTCTATAATAAACACTATAATTTGCATAAAGGTTTCTTGAGTGTCGATAGCCAGTTATTATGTGGACAGTATTAAATACTTGCACAGGATATTAAAAAAAAAAAAAAAAAAAAAATTTGAAATATACATTGTATTTAAATCATCAGTACATACAACTTATTTAAAGTCATATTTGAATTCCTGGCCATGCCCTGACTGGGGAGTGAGTAGCTGCATGCTTTACCACTGACAGCAATATCATTTTCACTTGTTACTTAACACTGAATAAATCAGATTCAATAAGTCATAGTAGAAATGACTAAACAGTGATTAATGCGAATCTTTTTAACCCTTTCCCTCATATAGACTCATTTTGACGCACTCAATAGGTACCATATAAAGCCTGATCTGCAGAAAGCCAAACTCAAACCTTACCAAATTTAATTGCAAAATCCTCATTTCCAGACCACTGAGGAGCAGCGAACAGCATAAAACCTGATCAGCCTGCGAGTTACTCGCAGGCTGATCTGGTTTTATGCTGTTCGCATAGGTCTTTTCAATGTATCCTCTATGAGGGAAAGAGTTAAACAATGTCTATTTTTTCATCAAGTACACAATTAAGATTACTTGATGTTGCTAACTACAACATAGGTAAATACAATTTTGTTTATCCTTAATATATCTTGCATGCAATATAAACGTACACTTCACTGCCTGTGAAAATGTTTCAAACTTTACAACAAAATCAATATTTCCAATATTTCAAAACAATAATGTCACATAAAACAATTTTCACTACCTGTGAAAAAAAAACCCACAAACAACATTAAATAAACCATACATATAAAGGAATAATAACATTTTTATGATAATCACAACATAAATATAAGGTCTTAAAAGTCACAGCTCCTAGCAGTGTCTTTGCGATATTAATATCCTCTTTATGTCACTTCTTGTGACAAAATCCTGTCAGGAGCCTAAGACAAACAGTTCTTTTTATTTTTTTTTTAATGTAAAAAATATGTGACTGAAAATCACTTTTACTTTAATACATCTTTTAAGTGACAAGGCAATTCCATGAAGAGCTTCTTCTAATTTTGGCAAACTTTCTTCAAACTTTCTTATTCCTAACAAAAGTAAATGAGAGAAAACTCTACTCATTTTCTATTCTAATAACAGTGACCTTGACCTGAATGACCTCAAAAGCAACTTTCCTTTCAATACAAGGTCTATACAAATACAAATATCCCCCGAGTTTACTGTTTGTCTTTTGGCCTGTAACAAAAAAGAAAATACATAAATGAAAAATAAAAAGAAGCTTGTGTTATTGGCATTAACAAAATAAAACATAAGCCATGCTTTTGTGATTGCTTCTGAAAAATATAACTCAAGCAAACTTCCTATCTCACCTAGCTGAGATGGATCATTGGGAACTGATAGTGGTTGAAGGTTTGCTTGCTTGTTTGAATATTCTCCAATCTCAGACTGAACTGGCTCAATGTCATTCTTATTCCCATCCTCTGATTCAAAGAAACACACAGGCTTCTCATCTTCTTCATCAATGCCAGCTTCAACAGATCCAATAGCCTGTAGTGTTTGTTTGCTATTCAAATCTTCTGATTCACTGAGATCCTCCTCCTTTTCTTCTTCATCAATACAACCATCAACAGGATGACACTCAAAATTTTGTATACTCTCTTCTGATTTCTCTTTAATTGGAGAAGGTCGTCTTAAAGCATCTGCATATGTCAAAGTTTTGTTAACTTTGATTTCATCAGTACACTGTGTTTGCCATCTTCAAAATTTTCTTCTTTAAAATTGTCTTCAAGACCATCTACAGATACACTCTCCCTTTCAACACTTGAACTATGATGTTCTTTAATATGAGCAAGAATATTTTCACTTTTGTTAATTTCATCTGTTGCATACTGCAAAGCTGTTTGGTATTCCTGTCCCTTAGGGCAACTGTCAGTGGACTGTTCTGCCATACTGGCGTATATCTTATCCAAAAGTGCATCTACAACCTTACTTACTTCGTCTATTGGTGGTTCTTCACCCCCTATAGCACCCTGCAGTTCTTTAAGCAAGAACATTTCATCATCAGTTCCTGCATCTGTGTTTGTATTTTCAGTATCATCATTTTCAGGATAAGAAGCTTTACAATAACCTGTTTCAAACAAATCCTCCCCTTCATTATCAACTTCAAAAGAATCTACACTGGTCAAGCTTTCAGTGACATCTACTTCAAAGTTTGCCACTCCAGTATCTTCCTTTTCACTGATAATGAAAGCCCCATCTTCTACAAGTATGTTACCAGACCTTTCCATACCATTTGAAAGTTCACTCTGATGAACAATTAATGTTTCCTTTTCTTCAGCTAGCTCTTTCCTACTGCTTAAATCTTTATGAGAATATTCATTGGTTTCTTCTTCATCTGCCTCTTTATCCTGGTCAGTATCATCAGATCTGTCTTCAGTGGATGACTCAACTTTCTCCTCTTCAGAAATTATGTCACCTCTACCATCAGCCTTGTCTTCACAATCTGGCATAAGCTCTACAGTACCAACAGCTTCAACCACAACATTATTTCTTACATAGGGTGAGAAGTCTGACTCACACCCTGTTGTCTCCAGGCCTGATGACAACCATATCTGATCCTCAACATTCACCATACTGTCAGACTGGCTGGTTTCCCAACAACTCTCAAATGACTGGTCTCCACAGCTGGCTGTAGTACTAGGGTAGGTGGTATCAGTAAGTAATGAGCTGGTCCTCCTTTTAAGAGCTGCATCTTCAATAATGAGTTCATGGACATCCAGTAAGTCTGTTAAAGTTACAATAACATCTTCTCCTTGTGCATCCTGGTTGTTGTTATGCTCACTACCTACTATGATTGACACTTCATCATTGTTATCTGACAACTTTTCTATATTCTGGTTCTCTAACGAACCTGAATCAAAAACAACTTCTTTGCTTTCTTCAGATAAACTCTGTCTTAAATCATCTGTTCCTCCCCCTGTGTTCTTAATCATTTGACTGCCATTTGTCTCTGATATACAAGCTGATTAAATTCCCCTTTTTTTTTTTTTTTTTCCCTTAAATCTAAGGCCTCAATGTTTTCACAACTAACTACTGGTTTTGTAAGTTCCTTATCCATTTACTCATTCAAATTGCTTATGTCAAAAATATCAGAAATCTCTTGCTCTTCTTCCAATACATTTTCTTTGTTCACAGAGTCCAGTAAATCAAGATGTCCACTTGTGTCACTAAAACAAGTATCTGTTTCTGAAGTATCCTTAAAACAACTTTCATCATAATCTGTCAGTCCAGTAGTGTCTACCTCACTTGTGTCTTCTACAGAATTAATGCAATGTTCCTTGTTGATATTTTCTTCAAATCTGTTGTCAAAATCTAAAAGGGCTGTACTGTCTTCTGTCACTGCTGATCCAGAATTGCCAGTTTTATCGTCTTTTCTGTTTTTGCAAATGACATTGTGTCATCGCTCATCTTTTCATTTTTAACTAATTTAGATGAATCTGTAGAGACAGTAACATCCTCTGCATCTTTTTTCATCACTGCTTTTCCTTTTTTAAAAATAAAAATCATCCTTTGCTTTTTAAAATTTCTCAATTTTTTTGTAATTACCTTTTTACGTCATCACTTCCTGCTTCTGCTGCAGATTCAATGCCCTCAAATAAATCTTCCTCTGCTTTTAAAATAAAAGATACAATACTATCACATGCATTTTCTTCCATAAAATTTTCAGGTGATTTAGTAATGACAGTTACATCTTCACTCTCTATTAGTGAAACTGATATACCGTTGTCATTTTCCTCTGTTTTTAAAGATGAAACAGTAAGGTTACTAAAATGTTCTTCCTGTGTTTTTTCAGTTGATTCAGTAGTAATGCTATCATCTCTGTTTGCTTTAGAAGCAGATTCCGTCTTATCATTTATATCTTCTCCAACTGCTTCTGTATGCAAGTCCAACTTGACACTTACATCTACTTCTGAGGCCAAGTTTGTATTTTCATTTCCGTCTTCCTCTTCTTTAATAACAGATTTATCACAAGCTGCCCCATCCACATCTTCTATCATCTGATCCATCTCTGCACCAAGATGGTTATCATCATCATTTTCTTTCATAATATTTTCATTCTCATCATGTCCAACATCCACAGTGTCTGTGTTTCCACCAAAGTCACTATGAACCTCACTGCTGTCAATATCACACTCAGCACTCTGAGGTTCTTCTGATAACAGAAGAGACACAAACCATGATAAACATGTTAACACTTTTCTTAAAGTCATACAGGTAATAATTAATGATCCTAAATACTAACAACACCAATGTATGAATTGACAAAGAAAGCGACACTTAGCAAGTATCATGCTCCCATTTATATGACATTCATTGATTGGTTTGATTGAAATTATAAATTACAAACACAAGCTCAGTAGTCTTTTTGCTTAATCTCATAAGGAAGGTTTGTTAATTGGGTTTAACATCCCACTGACAGTATTTAAGTCATTTGGAGACGATGTCTTCTTGAGACAAATATAGTGCTGCCACACTGCAGTATCACGCCGTAGATATGTGGCATATTACCACACCCAGTCACATTATCCTGACACCAGGCCATCCTGTCCTTGAACTACCCATATATGCTGAGCACCATGCAAGGAAGCTATACCAGTACCGTTTTTTTAAGACTTCAGTATGTCATGGCAAGGGATCGAACCCACAGCCTCCTGCGCCTGTTGGTAAATTATCTCATAATGTGATATCTTGGGATTTTTTAAGATAATAATAATTAAAGATGTATATTCCGTACAGTTTGTGGCCATGGACTGGTATATATGTCAAGACACACTGACATGTCAAGATGTAAAATATAGCATTTAACATCCTTCTGACATTAATAATCATATGCCAACTTGATCTTTAAAAGAATGATATGATGTATATTCAGCAAAACTAAGAATTTCCCTTTGTGAATTTACATGTGAGATACTGATTATTTTCAGTGTACTCTCAAACACAGCTGTGCAAAATGGTCATTAGCTGGAATGGCAATTTTCACTTTTTCCATGTGCACCTTACAAACAAACCAACCTGATAATTTAGTGAACGTCACAACATACTTCATAGTTAATTCATTGTGTACCGGTAGATGTATAGCATGCATATGTATGTAACACATTAAAATCGCCATTACTGTCATTAACCATTTTGCATGCATATCTATGGTATAAACTTTACATGTGTTTATATGAGAAATTGATTGCCTATTGAGGTGGGTGAAGTATTGGGTTTTATACATAATTTTCAAGAACACTTTAAATTTATTTGCAGTCTTTGAAAATAATGCATGAATACTGCAATCATGCCACCAAGAATAAACACAACAACTTTGAAAGGGGCATCGTCAAAGTAAAATCCCTGAAAAATTTGGTCAAAACTGGTCAATGAATTTGCTTCAAGAAACTGTTGATGATGCAGATGGACAACTGATATAACACTTGACATGGCTGGTCAAAAAGCTCACTTAACCACATGAGCTAAAAAGTAACAAGGTTCCAGTATTATTGGCTTGTTGCACATACACAAGCTGATTCCAGTATATCCCCCTCTCCCAACTTTGTTGCAGAAGGCACAGTAATTTCAATCTCTGTATATAGAAATTTACAATATAAATGGGCGACACTACATGCACAATTGCAGTAAAACTAGCACATCAAAACGTGAAACAGATATAATAATGACTTGCTTTTAATGTTCAAAGAAACGCTAATTTATACAAATTTTTAGCTGCTTACACTAAAACCAAGACCATGCATATTACAACATAGACACCCATTGTCTCAGTTCCAGAAGGTAACCATCATGTCCAATACTTACGTTGTACAGGCTGGTCCTCTGTGCCACTGGAGCCATCTAAAGTAACATCAGAGGATACATAGCCCGAACCATCATCTGACTCATCCTGGCCGGTATCAGCTTCTGTGAGGCCAGTGGTATTCCCATCTGTAATACCAGTGGTATCAGCATCTGTGCATCCTGTAGTGTCAACAGTGGTATCAATATCAGAATACCCTGTTGTGTCAATATCTGCATAGCCGGTTGTATCACCATCTGTCAGGCCTGTGGTGTCAGCATCTTAAGAGTTACAGAATATTCAACCGTTAACCATTTCATGTTTTGTTACTACACCATGCACTCTTTGACTTTGCTCCAATTTACACTTCAACAAAAAAACGATATTCCATTCAACCTTATCACCTGTCAAATAGAATGTTGCTTTGGTTGACGAATATAAACCACCCCTCCTTAACGAGTAGGAATCAAGTGTGCAGTTTTACTATAAATTGACTGCAGGTACGTATCACGTTGTGCTTTGCACGGAAATAATGAATGGGTTTAAATAAACAACTATGTAAAACAAAATAGGTGGCACTTAAACTCGGGTGTTTTAGCAAGAGTGATTTTGTGTCTTGAATTAATAAAACACAGCAAAAACAGTGTGGCGTAGTTACTGTCAAACAGAACGTGATATTTGTCCTTGTCATCATGGTCTACGAACGTGTGGCTTTTAACAACATCTAGCCATTTTAATTGCAGTACTTTATGTAGGAATTATATAAAATCCTCGAATGTCATTTCAAAGCCTTTCTTAAATGCACCGCTGACACCCTTTATAGGGATAAATGGATTTTTTAAAGTCCGTCTCGGCCGACACTTCCACACGAAAGTTAACTGAGAACTGAGCAAAAATCAATACCAAGGTGAAGCCAAGAGGCAGATCTACGTTCTGATTGGCATACACAATGTCTTTTGTTTTCTACAGTAAGAGGGAAAGCGACCACAGTTTTATCGATGTAAAATTATTGGAAAAGTCAGTCAATGGCACGGCGTAGTTTTCTTTGTCCTATATCAAGTTTGTCTAATATAGGCAAAACCACTTTTCACATCATTCAGTACCATTTAAAAATCATCAAAAGCCACCAACATATTACTAAGGAATTAGCAAGAGCATTATGATCCAGGACTACAGATATCAAGACTGAGTTGCAGCTCCATTGGGGGCAAGGGCTTTTCATGGCTAAGGCTTTCCTAGGTGCCAAGTACTGGTTAACTCAAGAACTGTCAAGAGGAATTAGTATGCATTTAATTGTTTCCAAATCAACATGTGATAAACAAGTTTAATAAAAGGAATAGCTCTGAACACAAAGCTGCTGAGCTCAAGGGCAATAACTGGGTGTTGACAAAACTGCAGGCACATGATGGTTATTCATACCTATTTTAAGATTCATAAACTTTGAAAGCCCCATTCCTGACAACTTCTTACCTTGCTCTTCACTGTCACCATAGGAGTCCTGGCGAGACATAGACAGCTCATTGAAGGACACCTCTGTAACACATCATTTCTTTATGCAATTGTTTTCAAGGTTTAATGTAAAAACATACATTTTTTTTACAATCACATACTTTCAAACTTACATTAAAACTCTAAACTATTACAACTATTGAAGATAACAAGGACAAATGAAATGCTCAAATAATCATGATGCTTGTAAACTTGAGGCATCTTTCTTCTTTTTTTTAAATACAATTATGCTCCTGAACTGGAAATATACCCCAGATAAGACACAGTGCTGAAAAAAACAACACACACACACCCACACACAGATTTGAATCTATCTCAAATTAGTACTTGCACACTAAAGGTTTTCTAAAAATTATATAATTCAGCATGTAATGCACACTCACCTGCCATGTCCTCTAGCAGTGAGAGTTCCAGGTGTGAGCCCAGGATGGCCACTGCCAGCCCTAGCTCCACCATCAGGTGGTTGGCAGACTTCTCAGTCATGGTGCCACTGCTAAGGATCACACTATGCAACCCTCCCCCACAACTCCCAACATATATACTCAGGTCCTGGGGCTTGGTGTTAATGTCTGTGAGAAAAAAAACAACAGAAGTCAATCAAGGATTTGTTTAAATTATTATCACAACTTGAGGTAATTCTTAAATGATGTAAATGTTATTAATCAAAGTATAAGCATGTTGAGATTTCACAATATCAGACATTTTCTGAACATTTACGGAAAAAAAGAGAGTAAGGACACTGAGATCCTAGCAATAAGAGAACAGAGGTGAGTTGCTCACATACCTGGTAAATGGTTTCAGTGAAATTCAATGTCCTTTTCACTGGATTTGTATGCATTATGTTGCAAAAGAAGTTTCAAAGTAGAGAATGGTACTCAAACAGTATATAAACATGGTAAACAAATATGGCTGACAAAGTTTTGAATTTCCAAATTTGGAATGATATTACTTACTTGCTCATTAAATGTGGAAATAAAAAATGTTTTGTTATTTCTGTTTGGATTTTTAAAATAAGTGTTCATGTGCCAGTTAAATGCATGACTTATCTGCTAAATCTTGCATTTTAATATTTGTTTCAAATTTAAGATAAATTTTGTCAACCTTAGACAATTTCTGTAAAAGAGAAAATTGTTATATAAACAAGACGTTAACAGGAATATGTATGTTGCAACACATTATGTGAACAACTCGCACCATTGTACAAGGACCTGTATTTGACACAATACACATAATCAGAATCAAAATGAGAACTGTTGCTAAAGGCAATTAATAGCCCCACCTTTTCTTTATGTAATGTGCGAGCAGGTATTTGACAGGACGTGACACCACAAGCATGATTCCTATATAGTCCCTAATGTGGGAATACAATGACTTCAATATCTGAATTTCAAAAAGTATTCAATCTGAGAGAATGAACTCAAACACTCGGATGGCAGACTCACACTGGTCTATGAAGAACTCATGAGCAGCCTCACTCCATTTGCTGTCAGCTGGTTCCACTTCATCTAGACAGGCAATGACAGCCTGCCCAGGGATATTCTGCAGGGAACCAGGGAGGGGCAGTAGGGACTCTAGAGGCATTCTGTACGTACTGCCATAGTCTACAAGGTATACCTACAAACAGGTAATGGAACTGGGATTAGATGTTGGCCAAGTGATTTGGAAAGTCACTATAATAATAACTTTATAGAATGAATTTATATATGCAAATGTAGTTTAAACAATATTCAGTATGGATTTGTCATGTGATCACCATTCCAAGACATTTTAAATTGTATTAACAGACATGAGAAGATTACAAGAACTCAGAAAAGGTAGATCTAACTTATAAATTCACTAGTACCAACTAGTTTCTCAAGCTATACAAGATCTTCGTGTTCTAACAGATGTCAATACAAAATGAATGACAAAATTAATCAGGATGACACTTGATTTTCAGGAAAATTTACTGTACTTTGGCAAATCACCATTCTTTTTTTTTCAACATCTTTCAGGGTTTGAAATTAAAAGTAGCAAGAAGCAAGTCTGCAACATAAACTGGCCCAAAATGCTAGCATCTGATAAAATTACCCTCTTTTGTCTTTGCTAATTATTTCTCTCCATATCTGTTTTCTTGTTGTACAAGAAAGACACATATGGTGATCTTAATATAATTGGAGGCATGGCTGCTGGTGACTGGTCCATCAACAAAGAACAATTCACATACTACTTGGAAGAATGATTTTGCTACCTACTTTCAAGGGTGATAGCAAAGTAATTATTATTTGCCAACTGCAGTCAATTATCTGTTCCTGGAGCAGGAGCTGAAGCATCTACAAAGCACTGCTGCTACTTCAATTAAATCAAAGGTAAGAGATTTTGAAAATCCCGTAAGTGGTGACAGTTGTTGTCACCTTACATTTGTACTTTGTGCAACTGGAGCTGGCATTATTTATCTATTCAGAAGTTCAGCATTGAATATAAATTGGCACAAAAAAGATTTTTACAAGAAAAAAAACAACTATATAAGAATTACTGCTACCTGATACAGGTCCGAGTCACCACCCTCATCTGCCTTGCCCACTACACACAGGTTGGCTCTATGCCACAGATTGTCCACAGCACACCTAGCGAGACACGGGCCTAACTTCACCCCTTCATCAAAACCCTCTCCCCCTGTCCTATCCTTCACATACTCCTCAATCGTGTCCCGAATCTCCTTTAATTTCTCCAAAGATTCAATAGTATGGAATACCAGTCTGTCCAAGTTATCACAGTCAACAAGCACCACATGATAGTCCTTATTACAGTCTAGCTGTATATGACCGAAAGCACCGAAATCATTGTCAACCTCACTGAGTTCATCTCTTTCATCTATTGTTCTGTCCTTTATTGTGTCCAGTTTGGCCACTCCCTTCTCTATGAGTGACTCGGCCAAGCATCTCCTGTCTATAGTCAGCTCAACAAACGCCACCCCTTCCTCCACAGTCACCACGTTAGCCTGGGCTGGGGCCGGCAGCTGGTTCCGCTCACTCAACTCTAGCACAGTTTCACGAAGCACCCTGCATGCATCTGGCTCCCAGTCTTCCTCCTCCAGGGGTGCAACCCCGGTCAGACTGCACTGGAAACCCAGCTGGGGGTAGTCTTCACACTCTGGTTTCAGGGCAAATATCTGGGCAGGGGAGACAAATCTGACATCTCCAGAGTCAACACACATTACCTCCACTTTGTCCTGCTCCACAACAGTCACAACAGCACGATGATACTCGGGCTCTATCAGCACAACACACTTATCACCTGCAATGAGATGGCACTGAGTCAGAGGAAACTGAATGATCCAATTTATCCAAAGACAAAGAATATACTCACATCACTCAGACTCTGTTTGCTGGCTTTAATCAAACCATAATTACATCTTTTGTGTACTAGAACCGACTAAATAAAAGCAATGATTACATTTTTTTATGTTCTATAACTGTCTCAGACTGTTCTATAACTGTCTCAGACAATCAACTTTTTGCATCAAATTCAACACAAAAATACAGATCAGTACTTCTTGTTTTGTTTATTACTTCTACAGATTTTTTTTATGGTCATTTTCAGATAAATCTAAATGTCCATACCAAACTGGCCTCACTGATCTTGAAATATTTCGATCCACTGCAATGTATAGGGGAATATGTCATTTGATTTATTTTAAGTTAACCATTTGCAGCAAATATACTGTACCGTATACACCGGCAGATTAGGCGCACTTTTTTTCCAGATAATTCAAGTTTATAGAGGGGGTGCGCCTTATATGATGATATACAGCTTTTCAGGTTTCTTTTTTCAATCACCGAGAAGTGAAAATTACCGGTATATGATCTCAGAAAATGGATATACTGAAAGCCAATGAATAATAATAAAATGATCTTGAGAAACTGAAACAACATGATGGAAGCCATTTTCCATATAAACAAATAAGTTTTATTTTACGGGACCTCATGATGTATAGGAGAAACTTGACAGGTGGCAATTGTTACGTAATGTTTGTTAGTTGGGAGAATTTTGACAGGTGACAATGGTCCCCAGTGTTAGAATGCGGGGACACGGTTGAGTAATGTCATGTTATGAAAATGTGTCACCTTTATCCTAACCGTCATTAACGTAACGGTCTAACGGTAATCTTATGCCATGTGTAAATAAAACAGTTCACCGTATGATTAGCCCGGTGACGTACGGATAGCTTTCGGTCTGTCAAAATGTATGACGGCGCAAATTTCAAAACAAGATTTCGCCGCATACGATACGATAAGTGATTTATTTTTTTTCAAATAAGTAACCCTGAAAGTTAGGATGCGCCTTATACGTAGCTGCGCCTCATCTGACCGTGTATACAGAACTTCTTTGCACATCAGGCTCAAATTTCACAAGCAAGATTCTGTGCAAAGTAATACTTAAATTGATAGTTTAGGAAAAATGCACCAAACTATTTGTATTTTAAGAAATATGCTAACACAGGACTTATGTAGACCTTATAAATCATTTCCTTAATACTAACATTATTTGTAAGAAAATGATACAAGAAACGCATCAAATGACGAGAAACCATGTTTTCAAGTGTTGCCCCAGGCAGGAAAACTGTTTTTAATAACAGTGACCCTGACCCTATTGACCTGAAAATCAATCCTAATCTTCCACTTCCCATAGGGTATCTATTTACTTAATCTGATCATCAAACCTTACTCCAGAAAGAAGTTGTTTGACAGAAACAAAAGATCTATTTTTAATAACAGAGACCTTGACCCTAACAACATGAAAATCAATCCCAATCTTCCTCTTCCCATAACGTAACTACCTATCAAGAATGAAAACTGTATCTCTATTTTAACAAAGAGATATTAGAAAGAAACAAAATGTTTGAAGACAACCCGCCCTTTGACGTACCCCATTCTAATAAGCAAGATTTTCATTGAAAATCAGTTGGAGAAATATTCTCAAAGATGTAATTGGTCCAACACTTATTTCTACCAATCTTCACAGAAAGCTGCATATTGCAACACTGTGTGAACACCTAGTGTGCAGCATTAATATTTCCAGAAAAGTCGAAAGATTGAAACAGTGTTATATGAACAAATGATTACATGAACAAACGAAAATCTTATAAAAACACTGACTTTTTAACTGACAAGTACACACAGAGATTACCTAACATACAATCGCATTCACAAACACTCAGAATATCATGAATATTAATGTGGCAACAAACAGGCTGCATGTTTTTTCTCACTTGCATTTCAGCTGTGGGGGCCTCCCGTTTTAGTGGCTGTGAGAATGTTGTTCAGTCTTTTTTTGTATCGGTGACAATTTGCCCCACAAACTTAGGTACGTATGTATGCATTATTTATTACCAGTGAACTTTTTCCCATAATAGCATACACATTTCCGTAAACTTCCGTAACAAGGTTTTGTTTCTTGAATACACTGGTGTCACCACCCATTTTGTATATGTACATTTATGCACATATAGTTTTACAGCAATAATGTTTCAAAAAGTGAAGGATTTTCATATCCAATATTTATTTGAAAGTTGAGTCAGTACATCATTAACACACCTTGCCTATACATGGTTCTGACTGACAAACCTAAAATTAGAGTCACATTCTCTACCAGCAAATTACAGACTCTTTTATCAAACCATGCACTTACCTTTTCTGACAGTCTCAAGCTGCTCATTTGCTTCAGTGTAGCTAGTCTGAAGTTTGTCCTGGTAAAACTCATATGTATTGTCCTGCAGTCTGCACCAGAAGTCAAAAGGTGAGTAGATGGCCGTAATCTCGAATCTCTCCACCTGCATGCCAGCCCAGTCTATCTTCCTCATCTTGTATCTGAGTAACACAGATGAATATGTGTGGTCAGAAGCAACTATTCACTACCACACAGGCTTTGCATACAATATTTGGAAAAAAATTAATAATAAAAAAACAAACTTTTTTAGTGTTTGTGTGTGTGAAATACAATGTGCCAAACCTCTGTGTCCACTATATGCATCATTTATACTTTAATATAATTTCATATGAACATCTGTACCTCTACAAGTTTAAAGAAATTGATAGAATTTGATAACATGATTAACAGTGGTAGAAAATAGCTCAAGTCCACAAGACTGAAGGAAGGACTTTTAGTCCCACAACAAAGATTAAAAGATAATTTGAAAACCACTCAGTTGAAACTCATAATTATGCCCATTTTAATAATATACATATCTTTAAAAATGTGGACATCTAAACTATTTTTTGGCAAGGATCAAATCCAGAAACCAAATGAGTGATGAATATAACTGGTGCTTAAGGTGATCATCACAGTCAAAGGTGATGAATACCTTGCTACACATCTAATTCAACAATACACAGAAATTGAACTTTTTGAAGAATGGGACAAGATGACTCATTTGATTCCTATATATATGATTTTAATTTCTGATCAGCCTAAGTTACAGTTATACATATATCCTGCAGATCAACACTCACCCAAACTGCCCGAGTGTGTTTGTGGCCTTGGCCTGGTACAGCCTGGAGATGACACTGTCCCCCGAGTCCGGTGTGAACACCTTCTTCACCCGCGTACTGATGGCAACAGGTGTGGCCTCCTCCACGCCAACACCTTGCTTGACCAGCAGCTCACTGACCACAATACCCATATCTAGCAGCTGGACTCTGTATATGCCTTCTTCTCCTTGGGATAACACGTCCATCAAGAGTACCCTGCAACACAGCCAAATGTATATAGTATCTGAGGTCAATGTTACACAGAAAAATGCATTAAAAATAATGACTAGCATAAAGCTATTTCATCCCTTAATTGACAAATATCAACAACCCAAATGTTTGCTGGATTAAAAAACAATTGAAAGCTACGTTCACATGTATTTCAAAGTGGGTCAAAGTCATGTACAGTTTTTCATTGGTTAAACATGTATGAGTATTTACAATGAGTCAGATTGGTGTCTGTTTAATTCAATGCTGTTGGTGAGCAGCATTTCTTGCATTTTTTGTTTTATTCCAACTTTCTTTTTTATAATGCTCTATTTACATAAGTGGTCACTAGTGCAATTAGTTTTTGCCATATTAATAAGAGTCTTAAGTCTCCAAAATGGAAGTTAAAAGAAATAAGGTTATAAGTAAAATTGAGGGGGTGGAGCCTGACCCCTTGGTGATTCAAGTGAACATCAAAGAAGTACCTTTCAATCCATCTGATCATGAGGAACAAAAATATATATTGTTTATGTTTGGGGATCTTAATGGTTTTTGAAATGAAGGTCATAATTAAAACTGAGGGGGTGGGGCCTGACCCCTTGGTGACCTCAGGGAACACCAAAGTAGTATCATTCAATTCTTCTCATTATGAGGAACAAAAAAATATATGATTCAGGCTCGGAAATTTGAATATTTAACCAAAATACATTTTTATGCAAAAACCCATCTTTGAGGGGGTGGGGCCTGACCCACAGGGACCCCACATTTACAACAAGAGGGCCAAGATGGCCCTGTGTCGCTCACCTGAGTAAGATGGCTGTGTTAGGCATAATAACAAAAAATCTGGCATCTAAAGTGTTTTTCTAACATTTGACTAAGTGACCTACATATTGATCCTACCTGAATTTGCACTCAACTGGGAATTCATGCAGTATCATTCATATCAAGTTTAATGAAGACTGGGACAAAAATGTAGGCCTCTAGAGTGTTCACAAGATTTTTCTAAGATTTGACCTGGTGACCTAGTTTTTGACCCCATGTGACTCATTTTCGATCTCATCCAATATATCAATTAGAAAAACATCCTGACCAAAATTTATGAAGATTGGGCTAAAACTGTGGCCTGTAAAGTGTTCACAAGGTTTTTCTAAGATTTGACCTGGTGACCTAGTTTTTGACCCCATGTGACCCAATTTCGAACTCTCTGAAATATCATGTAGACAAACATCCTGACCAAAATTTATGAAGATTGGGCCAAAACTGTGGCCTGTAAAGTGTTAACAAGGTTTTTCTAAGATTTGACCTGGTGACCTAGTTTTTGACCCCACATGACCCAATTTCGAACTCATCCGAGATATCATGTAGACAAATATCCTGACTAAGTTTCATGAAGATTGGGTTAAAACCGTGGCCTCTAGAGTGTTCACAAGGTTTTTCTAAGATTGACCTGGTGACCTAGTTTTTGACCCCACATGACCCAATTTCGAACTCATCCGAGATATTATGAAGACAAACATCCTGACCAAGTTTCATGAAGATTGGGCCAAAACTGTGGCGACGACGACGGACGACGCACAACAGACAAAAGCGATCACAAAAGCTAAAAATCGGGGGGGGGACCACTACTCATTGAAGACTATAAGCATGTTTTGTAAAGATAAGTCGAGTGGCTTCCGAGATATGGCACTTACAAAGTTGCCGGCAGAAGAAAGAAGAAAAGAAGAAGAAGAAGAAGAATTATAAGAAGAAACTGAGTAAAAACAATAAGTCTGCAAACTTCATTTGGGAGACTTAATAATACTAGGTAAGATCCACTCACTTTTCTTGTGTAAGGTCTGCCAAAGCATCACTTGCTTCTTCACTCCAAGTCTCCCCAGCGGGCTGTATACCTCCTAGGCTGCACTGCATTGCCTAGAAACACAGAAAAACTGCAAATTATCACATCACCTAGCAACATATACAGAGTTAAGTAAACAAGCTTAATCAGAATTTTTACCCATCTCAATCTTGAACAAGAGGACCAAGATGGCCTTGAAAATTGAACAATCGCAGACCGATGGGCGCGCTCAGTCGATCCGGCCAACTTTCGCTTTTTTTGCATTCTTGCCGTTCATTTCCTATCATTTTGCTACTACAGTACAACGCTGCTATGTCGCGGACTGCTATTTCGCATTGACCAGTTTATCGCGGTTGATCTATGGACCCAAACAATATATTGTGTCATTTGCATAGGCTTACCGCGAAACTAATTTATCTCCTTCTACATCTATATGTATTTAAAAGAGTTTTGCGGTTAGTATTTAACATGCTAGTGCACTAACACGCGGAAGTGATAACAATTAAACACCCCAGGTGGTAAGCTATTGTGTTTGGGGACAATTGATGATTACTCAATCGAGTGTTAATGATCGGCAACAATGAAGGTTTGTCGGTATAATAATCCAACCACAGTAATAAGCATTTAATTGGTATGGACATTCAATACCAAGTAGATACTCGATAAAATACACAAACCTTGTCTAAAATCCACTGTATAAACCTAAATAATGGTATTTTTGTTAATTATGCTAGCGTACATATTTTCATTTAAATATTCAGGGGTTTCCTTAAGGATTTGACTTTCACTTGCCCATGGGGCAAGTTACTTTGAACATCTACTTGCCCCCAGTGAAAACAGCTTGTCTGATCTTTAAGTTAGTTAGTGTTTGTTAATGTTTAAAACTAAACATGTGTAGTATTAAGATGAATTTTAGTTAACATGTATCAAACACAATTTGCAAGCAATTCACCCCCTATATAATGTAGAAAATAAAATATAAAAAAAACAACGAAAAATTTCATTTATGAAAATAAACTTGCCCGACGGGCTATCTCCTTGGAAAAATCACTTGCCCATTGGGATTCTAACCTGGCACGGGCAAGCGGGCGTCCACTTAAGAAAACCCCTGATATTAAAAAGGCTCCTCATATCAATACATCATAATACTTTCAGTTTTTTCATTAGCCTACTTTGGGCTTTTTAGGATAAGTGAACTAGCCGCATCACAAATTTCATCTAAGCCAAGGCAACTTCAAATATTGGATGTGGCCTTTCCTGATGCACATTCAGTCCTCCTGAAGCTACAGGTATCCAAAGGCTGCCAATCTGGCCCTCCAATCACAATCAAACTGCCTTGCGAGGCTGAATCCGTTCTATGTCCAGTCTGTGCTCTGAAACGCTTCCTTACAAAAAGGCCTTCCCAGGCACCGGGGGCCTTATTCTGCCATAGCAATGGCTTACCCTTAACCAGATCTCAGGTATCATCAGTCCTATCAAAATGCCTTCTTTATTCAGGGTTATTTACCGGGAAATTCACAACTCACAGTTTTCGTATAGGCAGAGCTACTGAGCTGGCAGCATCTGGAATGCCAAATACCACCATTATGTATTTGGGTAGATGGGCCTCAGATGCTTACAAGGCTTATCTACGTTAATGGGGAATTCTTAACACCCCTCATTATGCATGTCTTTTCAATTTAAAATATCAGCTTACAGCCATTTCATAGTTTTAGCTTTCAGGCCCCTTTATCTGTTGTCATGTTATATATTTTGGAGAACCTGTCTGTCATTGGGCCATGAGGGTAGCCCCCTGGGTGCTCAGTTTCATTTATACAACAAGATTGTTCTCCCTAACTATCACAACCATTCGGGGGCTGCCGCTGTGGCTTGGTTGCAGACGGTTCTTTTTAAAATCTTTATTTTACTAACATTTCATTTCATTTACAGAAATTTGGATCCTGGGGGACTCCATACCACACTGGGCAGGTGTAAGAGCTGCTTTCAGAGGTCTTGAAAACCTCAAATTGCCTGGAGGTTTAGCCATTGCTTGGTGGGGGATCAGAGGGATGTCCTGGTCAGATTTTAAGCTGTCAATACAGTGTGATGTCTTATTCAGGCAGCCCCCTAAAATTGTAGTCATCAATTTGGGTGGCAATGATATTTCCACCTTACCAAATAAGAGATTAATGAACCTCATAAAAGATGCGATATACTATCTTAGGTCTGCCTTTCCCAATTGCAAAATTATGTGGATGGACATCCTTCAGAGACTTTATTGGGGGCAGTCTGTCCGCAATAACATCATGGATAGGAAACGTAGGCGCATAAATCAATGGGGCCGCCAACAGGTCACAGCACAGGGCCCCGGCCTGTTTGTTTCACAGGACATAGACTTTGAAACCCCGGGGTTTTTTCGCTCAGACGGGGTCCATCTGTCGGATGTGGGCCTTGACATGTATTTAGATAAATTAAGAGACACACTCCTAGAACTGCTGTAATATAATTGTGTCGAAAGAATTTTGGGGGGAAAATTTAGCTTTTAAATTTTTGTGGCGGAAAAATTCTTGTGGCTGAGAGACGGGTATATATTTCTTATCTTACCCCCCTTTTTTATTAATTATCCTTCATGTTTGAACTTTACCCTGGGGATCGGCCACTGTAGCTGTTTGGAGGTCTTGTACTACACACGTTTCAGTGTAAGACCCCAGTGGCTTAATTCTTTAGAAAATTTCCAAAATTATTATCATGTGAACAGTGTTGCTGGAGATTATGCTCGGAATAGCTTTTGCTAGGTATATCTCAAGCCAGGTCACATGTTTGCTAAAGCTCCCCCTGGCTCTATGCATACCATTGCCATACTTGCCTCCCATATTGCCCTATTTGCATATTTTGCCTCATAGCAGAAAATCCCAATTTTTCCCCCTTTTGCTCAACTTTTTGCCTATTTGCCTCTTTGCTTCGCAAGCATGTACTGGGGGAGCCAACTTGATCTTAGAGATTCAAGCTCTTGCCTCCAAAGAGCTTTGCAACCTGTCTCTCAGCCATGGGGAGTTTTCCTGTTGTGGCCTTATTACTGCCAACCTCAGAATAGAAGATTCCTCAAACCAACTGAAATTTACTTGTATTATTTGTGAAAATAAATGTCAATAACCTACTTCATATTTGTGATTTCAGCCTTTTATTCTCTCTGTTATTGGCGGCATGCAGTGAGCCTGTGTGGAAAGGCCATACCCCCCCTTTTAATTGTTTTGCTCCAAACCTGGCGCCTTTAAATATTTTTCCAAAACCTTGGGTGGCCATCCAGCACAGGTTCGACTGCATCCCCTGTGTTATCCTAGATTTAGTCATAAAATAATACCGATTATTTGGCTAAATAATAATCGCATTTATTTTTGCGCAAATCGCCTGTTTATTCTAATCAGCTGTTTCCCACTTCCGGGAATCCCTACCGGTGCCCGGTGCGTGGGTAACCTGTTCCTTCCTGTTTTGACCACCATTGAATTCGAAAACCCACCCACCCACTTTTAACTCCTGTAGTTCAATTTAATGGGCCATTATATTCAGAAATCTGCGCCAGCTTCCGTATACTTTCAGAGAGCACGATAACAAAGGCACAGACCCCATGACATATGGTGTAACTTCAGTCCACCAGCTTGCCTTCTGATCGTTTGGGGCGCTAACAGACCATCCAGAGGCCAGGCTTAGTGCAACGCAAGTCAACCATTCAGGATGCTGAGCTTGACAGTACACGCTATCCTTGGGCAATCAACCAGTCTTGCCTCATGGTACAGCAACAAGTCAAGCAGTCAGTTAAAAGGCATGGGAAGACATTAAATATATATTCACCAACCCTACCTCGTGGTATAGCAATCACAAACTGCCTATCAAGGAAGCAGGTCTAGTAAGACATTTAGTCGGTGGCAACCCGACAACCGCCCCAATGGAGAAGCAGTCACACAACCAAAGCTCGCGCGGCCCACCAGAGCCAGCTTAATCCTCGAGTCACTTCTTCTGGGAAAATTCTTGTGGCTGAGAGACAGGTATATATTTCTTATCTTACCCCCCTTTTTTTATTAATTATCCTTCATGTTTGAACTTTACCCTGGGGATCGGCCACTGTAGCTGTTTGGAGGTCTTGTACTACACACGTTTCAGTGTAAGACCCCAGTGGCTTAATTCTTTAGAAAATTTCCAAAATTATTATCATGTGAACAGTGTTGCTGGAGATTATGCTCGGAATAGCTTTTGCTAGGTATATCTCAAGCCAGGTCACATGTTTGCTAAAGCTCCCCCTGGCTCTATGCATACCATTGCCATACTTGCCTCCCATATTGCCCTATTTGCATATTTTGCCTCATAGCAGAAAATAGCCCAATTTGCATATTGCCTCCTTGCATTGACTTCCCAACTTGCTGTATTTTGCTCAACTTGCCTCATTGCCTCATTTGCCTCTTTGCTTCGCAAGCATGTACTGGGGGGAGCCAACTTGATCTTAGAGATTCAAGCTCTTGCCTCCAAAGAGCTTTGCAACCTGTCTCTCAGCCATGGGGAGTTTTCCTGTTGTGGCCTTATTACTGCCAACCTCAGAATAGAAGATTCCTCAAACCAACTGAAATTTACTTGTATTATTTGTGAAAATAAATGTCAATAACCTACTTCATATTTGTGATTTCAGCCTTTTATTCTCTCTGTTATTGGCGGCATGCAGTGAGCCTGTGTGGAAAGGCCATACCCCCCCTTTTAATTGTTTTGCTCCAAACCTGGCGCCTTTAAATATTTTTCCAAAACCTTGGGTGGCCATCCAGCACAGGTTCGACTGCATCCCCTGTGTTATCCTAGATTTAGTCATAAAATAATAAGTTCACCTCCGCTTAATTTCAAATAGCTATAAATTGTAATGGAATGTCAATTTTCACAGCGATATTGTTTTTATTCACAATGTACGGCGTATAATTTATTATAATGAGATATGCTGAAGAGTAATGTAACCACTTCACATCACCACACCATACACACTACTTCCTGAATCAAAGGCAATTACAGTACAAAAAAAAGAAGAAAACCCAGAATCAATGATTATGTAATTATTTTAAATAACTCTATAAATAAAATAATGTTTATTGCTTTATATTTAATTTTTTTAAGAATTTACGACTATCACAAAGACACTTGTATATAGCAATCTCAAACCTACATCGTGGACCCCAAGAACTGCTATATAGCGGCGTTGTACTGTATGAGGATTGACAATTCTGAGATAAGTTATGCATGTTTTGGTTAACATTAGTTTATGTCCTTCAAAATTATCAAATGTCCCCCAAAAAATTAGTCTGGGGGACACTGGTGTCCCCTGGAAAATCTGAGCTAGACACAACACTGGGCTATAAACATTGTAAGGTTGTGAAGATGATTACTTAAGAAATGAAGATGCTACAGTGCAAAAAAAGTGAAATCTGGATTTTTTTTAAATATTTAACAGGGCATAACTCTGATCTAATTGTTCAATATCAGCCATAATCGAACTTGCCCAAAAGATTATAGTTATAAACATTGCATAGATTGAAAGATGATTACTAACGAATGAAGATCATAGGTCAAACAATTGATAATCTGAATTTTTTAATATTAATGCAAGGGTGCATAACATTCTGACAAATAGGCTGATATCAGCCATAATCGAACTTGCCCAAAAGATTATAGTTATAAACATTGCCATAGAGTTTGAAGATGATTACTTACGAAATGAAGATGCAAGGGTGCAAACAAAGTGAAATCTGACATTTTTTAATATAAAAAGGGGCATAACTCCTGACCTAATAGGCCATAATCAACTTTGCCGAGATATTATTGTAATAAACATTGTCATAAAGTTTAAAGATGATTGCTTAAGAAATGAAGATGCTAGAGTGCAAACAACCTAATTGTGGACAACGGACGGACAACAGACATTCATCCATCCTAGCACATGTGCCTGGTGAGCTAAAAATGTGTTAAGTTCAATCCTTGCTAAAATACAAAAAGGCAAGTCTTAAACAGTAAGTACTGCTGTGTAATCCAGTGAAATACAACAGCTTAATAAGTTTGTTGACCAATTAGAAATACGTGGGTGTTGAATCCATTATGGACAAACAGCCTCTTATTGTATCACCTCAAGGAAAGGGCCAGAGAGATTTATGTAATAATAAATTGCTCTTTTGAGAATCACTACTCCCTAATGCCTTGTTACTGCCTTGTACATGGCAGACAAGCAATATGTTTACATCATAATCAAGCTGTAATCTCACAAACAGCCATCCTAGAACTCAAATCTTGCATTTCCACAAGCACATCTGTGCTTACCTGTACAGGTAGGCTCCCAAACTGTGATGTCAATTTGCGAAGTGAGGTGACTGGCACGGTGTCTGTATTGCCATGGTCCAGAAACTGAACAACCGCCTCATCAGCCTCATATGACAGCACCTTGGACCTGTACCATGATTCATCCTCTGAAAACAGTGCAGCAACTATATCCCCCTTCTTCACGGAGCTGAGGCTAAGACCAGCTCCAGAGCCCTCATCGTAGAACTCATATAAGGCATTCAGGAAGTCATCCAGGGCAGCATGGTCACTGTCCAGCTGTACCCAGAAGTGGGAAGGATCATCGGTGTGGCTGACCTGAACTTTGACCCGCTGACCCACAGACAGGCTGATGTGTTTCAGCTCACTCTCACTATAGATCACAGACTGGCAGGTCTCTGTGTCCACAGTAGTGCTGGGTTCAACTGGATCTGAAATACACAGATTCAAGCTTGTTGTGGACCAAATGTTTGGTATATGGTTAATTTTTGGTGCTTATAAATTAAGAGATATTTTATTTTGTGTCAATCAAAATTTACATTCAAGAATTCTGGATCCCAACTATTTTCTTGAGGTTAATGGCATAAACATATCTTTTTTAAAGCATATACTGGTCATAATACTCATAGGAATTCCTATTCTAAATTCTATTCTAGAAACAATTCACTACAGCAGAAAATAACAGGAATAGCAGTTCCTACAAAACAACAAGTAACTGGTGTTGCACTCAACACATGAGTCCCCTATAGATGAGGTGCATATTTTTTCCATTACCATAGCAACCAGAATTTTGGTGTGAGAAAGAAAACAAAGCAATGTTCAGAATTTCCATACTGCCATCTATTCATTTACCAATTTTCACAATATTATCTAAAACGTTTTTTAAGTTATCGCGGGATCCAGTTTTACGGACATCTGGACGGACAGAGGGAGGGCAAACCTATAGTCCCCTCTGGTGTAAACATCTATAGGGGACAAATAAAAGATATAAAGTAGAAGACCTACCTTTAACAGACTCCACTGGTTTGTCTGTTTGCGACACTATCACTTCTTCCTTATCTCCACCACCAAGGTCTAATACATCAGCAACAGCCAGGCCATCCTCAATGCTTAACTGTACAATGAAGGGAGCCTCACTAGATATAAACAAAACAGTCAATTCCTTATCAACAGTCTGGTCCGTCAACTTCTGCACCTGCTCAGCTGTCAAGTCTCCAACTCCTTCCAACTTGCATGGATATGCAAATGGAGGTTTATCCAAACACTTGTCAGGTAACTGCCTCAAGTCTGAAGACTCCTTGATAAAGGAAGTGTTTCCAAAGTCAACAAACCTCACCCCAACCTCCAATTTACTTGTAGATGTAACCTCTGCTCTATACCAAGCTTCATCATCACAGAACTTTGCACAAATGGCCTGCTTAGGAATAACTTCAGCCAAAGTCACTTCCGGTTCAGACTCGAGTTTCTGGACCTTATCAGTCATGGTGGCCAACATTTCCTCCTCACAGGCAAGCTGCAGGTAAACAACTCCATTGTCCTCCACGTGACATACATAGCATGAGACACTGTCCACTGGCAATGTCTGGATGGGGTAACACTTGGCTGATTCTTCCTGTCTCTTTGCATGACCAGCTTGAACAAGACTGTCTGCAATATCTTTACCATCTACTGTTAGGTGAACTTTGCATGAGGTGTCAAATGTACAGGATAGTTCTTTGTCGATCGTCAAGTCCTCAAACTCAGTCAAGGCCTCTGCAGACCATTTGCCTTGTACCGACTGGACCTTAGACAATTCACACTTTATTGCAAATGGTGCAAGTTTAATTAATTCTTCTGAAATTTCTTTAATACTATCCAACTCTGCCTCCTCTGAATTTCCAAAGTCAACAAACTCTACAAAAGCCTTCTGACCCATGACCTTTACAACTTTAGCACGATACCAAGCTTCATCCTTTGTATACCAGCAGCAACAGGCCTGTCCTTGTGAAACTGAGGAGAGAGTTGCTACAGCCTGAGGGTCTACAAACATTGCTTCCAATTTCTCCATCAGGGCATTTAGCTGGTCTTGCTGTTCTGTAAGTTGAACATAGAAATCACTGGGGGAGTTGCTGTAACTGATAAACACATTAGCTGAGGAAGGGACCTTGGCAGGTTTGAACATCAATACAGGGGATGGTTTACTGACAGCTACAGCTGCTTTAAGTGTACTTGATGGCAATCCAAGCTCTTGTCCTACAGACATCCCGTTGTCCAGTGTCAGACTAACCATTGGTATACCATCCTGTACTTCCAACACCATAGCTGTTGCTTCTTTGTCTTCCAGCAGTTCAATAAACTTGGCAGTAAGTTGATTACTGGCCTGGCTAGCATTCTCCAGCTCACATTGCACTGCTTGGGGTGGTAGCTCCACAAGTTCCCTGGTCAGCAGGCAGATGTCGGAGTAAGGTACCTTCTCGGTATTGCCATAATCCACAAAAAGAACCTCCACACTATCAGGATAGGTAGCAGAAACTTGAGCTCTGTACCACAGTCCATCAGCCTGGTACTTGGCTCCACAAGCCAGATTGACTGGAAGGTTACTCAAGCCAGTCCCCGTGGTACAGTGTTGTTCTAGGTCATGCATCACTTTGTCCAGCTGAGGCCCTGTGCTCACTGGCTGGCACCAGAAGCTTGCAACTGAATCTGTATGGGTGACATAAACCTTCTCAGCAGAGCCAACATTCAAACTTGGTGGCATTGTATACTCCAGCATTTCCACATGTTCAGCAGAAATTACAGTCCCTGGTTGGGGAGAATCTTTTTCTGGCCTCACAACTGCTGCCTTAATAAGCTCCTTCCCCAAGGATGACCCGCCAGCTATGACTTCTACTGTACAGTGACCATTGCTTGTTTCCAGCACTTTCATCTCACTGCCTCCTCCTTAACGAGGCTTTCCATGATGTCCTTAGCATCAGCTGTCCACACTCCAGTCTGCAGTGGCCGCACTCCTGCCAATTTACACATCACAGCCTGGGCTGGCTCCTTCAACAGTTCTTCTGTTGGTAATCGCAGGGACTCACATTCCGCCATGTCTGAGTTCCCATAATCTATAAACCGTACCTTGCACTTTTGTCCCATAATACTCTCAATATAGCCGCGGTACCAGGCTGAGTCTTCAGAGAAAGGAGCCACGACTGCAAGACCTCGGGTTAGTGAGGCAACCTTTAGGTTCACTCCAGCTCCTGTTGTATACAGCTCTTGTATCTTTTCTACTAGCTCTGCCAAATTGTCTTCTTGACTGGTGGGCTGAACCCAAAATCGTTCTGGAGTCTCTGTCCAGGTCAGGTAAGCATTCATTTCTTGACCAATGGTCACAGGTAATGGCTGGTATGGACTGTTAACCACTGGCTCTTTCTTTGGTGAACCCTTTGAAGATACAAATGTACAATGTCCTTTTTCAAACATCAGTTCAGCAACATTTATCTTCTCATCAACACACTCAAGGTCCATCAGATATTTTGAATCAGGGCTTTTAGAGATTACTTTTGCCACAAGATGTTTATCATTTGTTGCATCCTCAAAGTCTTCAAAAGCTTGATCAGTCCATGTTTTATTGGCTGCAACAACCCCTTCCAATCCACATCTTATCCCTTGTGCTGGTAGTTTCATAAACTCTGGTTTCAAAACTTTAACATTGGATCCAGTGATATTCTCGCTGTTACCATAGTCCACAAACTGCACATCCAGTGAGCTTCCCTCCAAAGAAACAATTTTTGCCCTGTACCACATATTGTCCTGTGAAAACTTTGCTGCACATGGCATGTCCACCTTAGGTGAACTCACCACCATGTCCCCTTCAGGAAGGCTATTGTAGAAAGAGTTCATGTCCGTCATGAGGCTCTCCAGGCTGCCACAGCTCTTAATAACTTGACACCAGAACAGCTCAGGGCTGCTTGTATAGACAACATACACATCCACGGACTCTCGCAAACCAAGCTGAATTTCATTGAGATGCCCAGTAGCTGCACCAGCATCCCCAGCTCCAGTATCTGTCTTGACGTCCACAGTCTTAACCTCCGTATCCCAGTCGTCTCCAGAGGGCGAGGTAGCCCCGCCAAATCCACCACCAGAGCTGCCGCCAAAACCACCTGATTTTTCATCATTGCCTCTGTTGCCAAAACCTCTCCCAGGTTTGCCTCCACTAGTTTCTCCCCAGTCACTTTCAGGTTTCTTTACGCCTCCAAAGCCCCCACCACTGGTTCCGAACCCACCTCCTCTAGACCCGCCATCTGATGATCCACCAAATCCACCTCTAGGACGAGCTCCACTGCCCCTACCACTGCCCCAGTCCTCAGAGCTGTGTTTTCACTGCCGCGAGATCCAAACCCACTATTCCTGCCAAAGCCTCCACTTCTCTCTCCTCCTCCTCCAAAACCACCACTTCTATCTCCACCAAATCCAACTTGCCTTCTCTGACCACCTTTAAATGATAAATAAAATATCCAAAAGAATCAATTCCCTATATTTTTGACATGACTATTTAAGTTTCCAAACACAAATATTAATGTCAACTTCCATACACACACACCCCTTAATTCTAGCAGCTCAGACTGGATTTTACAAATTTGAAGTTAGAAATAAGTTTTGCAGAACTGAACATTTAAAGACACAGCTAAGTGGTCATGGTTGTTCAGTCTGGTATGGACAAGCCCGAAATGGGGTAAGCAGGTTAAAAACTAAATGTTCATCTATGCTGGGTCAATTCATTGTTCTCACCTGCATCAGGGTTGGGACAGTCCCGGGCCATGTGTCCAGTCTCCCCACACTTGAAACAGTCCCGACTTCCACCCCTGCCTCCTCCTGCTGCAACACAACACAAATTGAACATCATTAAAACAGCATTCAATATATCAAATGCCTTGTTTCATCAAACCTCTTAGCAGGGTTTTTACATTCTGTGTTGCCCGACCAACCCATCATTTTACCCCCAACCCATTTTTTTTTTTTTTTACGAAGCTGAAAGAATGATATCCAAATTACTACTCAAGTTGGAGGCTTGAAAAAGGAATTCAATGTAAATGTTAGTGAATATGCTCTACCTACCGCAGTGATATTGTCTATCAGTCTTATAATCTAGTGCATGATAAGAATTTTAATGCCATAACTCCTTTTCTTCCTTAGAACTATTATTAATTACAATCATGATAGAGGCCGCCATTTTGAAAAAGTTTAGCTTCCAATTTTCTTAAAAAAGGTATGGATATCGATTTTGTTGTCTGACATAGGCATATTAATTAAAATAGTAACAAAATTGTGTATATGTAATTATCTGCAAGCATTTCGTGACAATATAGTCGTTTAACAATGTGGATAAAGCTGTTGCAGTCAGCACCGGCAGCCCCACTTGCAATGCAGCTGACAATAACTTTTAAAGAAATGAGCACCTGGAAAGGTCATGAAAATTCCTGGTCCCAAAATAGGGTTCAAACTCACAACTTTGGGATCCATATTCCATGTTTCAACTTTTTAAATAGCCCAGACTGCTATATGGGAGATTACAAGAGCACTAATTTTTTTTATCCTACTGTAAGAACACATAAAATTAAGTATCAGGTACTTTGTAAGCAAGGCAAGAAATATTTCAATTACCTTTCTCAGGGTTAGGGCAGTCCCTGGCCAGGTGTCCAGGTTCACCACACTTGTAACAGTCTCGGCCCCCGCCAGCTGAACAGACAAGTAAACAAACAACATTACTGACCTGGTTCTTCATTGAAATAGGAAAAGTATGCATAGGCATAAGATGTTCATTCATTTCAAAAATTCGGTTTCAAGAATACAAGCATTAGGATTTTAGACTAACCAGATGGCTTACTTGTTACTTCTCAAACCTGCAGTAACTTTGTAAGCCTCAGCAACTTAGTGGCCGGGGAATAAAAATAAGTTTCAAGTTCATTTTGGCCTATTCACTTGATACACAGATACAAATGTCAATAAATCAAACTTTAGTAATTTAGTATTTGATGGCAAGAAAATGCCTGTGTACATCCATGGACTGAACTAAACTGTGTCGGTTCTTTATAAGGTGCTTCCACAATACAAAACCCAATTTAATATGGTCTAACATCGGAACTGAAATCTCTCTCTCTATATATAAATATATATTTTTTTTGTTGAATTACCTAAAAGAGCATTTTCTTAATGTTAAATGCAGTCTTACGTGTTACGTCTAGACTTAAAGGACTCAAATAACAGCATTATAATGGAGCTGCACTATAGTAAATTTCCATCCATCATTACACAATGGGGAAGATACAAACCTTTGGGTGGATTTGGACAGTCTCGAGCCATATGACCACTTTCCCCACACTTAAAGCAATCTCTTCCACCACCTCCCCCACCTGTAAAGATCACATTACATAGGTCAATCACTAATATAACTGGAAAGTGGATCGGCAGCAGTTTCAATGCTGTACCATAATTATAGTGTTCTTCTTAGGCCATCATTAAAAATGTTTGTTTGCTGTGCTCCTACCCAGAATATTTAAGGTGGGTAGATGAGTAGGGATTTATTGTTTTCTTCTGACAAAAGCAAAGCTGAATGGCCTTCAAGATGAAGAGTCATTATTAAGCTTACTTAAGAATTTTTTTTATTTTTTTTTTGCTTCATCAAACATTGTTTTGTTTGAGATGTTTGTATAAAAACTGCAGAGGAAATCTGATGTGGCCAGGGTTCGAATTTAAGGTCTCATACTTGCTAATTGTGAGTGGAAATCTTTAAATGCGAGTGGAAATTTCATGTCCTTGCTATATTTTGCAAGTGGAAAGAGAGTAGCTAATGTTGAGTTTAAGAACTATTATCTAAAACCTACAGTTACAAGATGATGGATGTCTGGAGAGAGACAGAAAAGACCAACCACTCTGCCATATGGGGCCCGAAACTGAAATTACATACTCAGCTTGTTGTCTCCATAGTTTTGCTGACACTTGACTCTTTACAAAAAAAGAATTTGAAACCTTAAATATGTGAGTTGATTTTTCATTTAGCAAGTAAAAATATTTACCACTTGCTAAAAATAGCAAGTGCAAAATCTGTCTGAATTCAAACCCTGGTGGCATGAAAACAGTGGAAAGAACAGAATGAGCTACATTAAACAATTTAAATGGTATCAAATAACCAACTAACAACTGAGCTAAGATTAAATACTAAAGATAGGCTTTCCTATATTTTGTATTTTTAGCCCAAATAAATTTATCATTATTATTTTATTATTATGGGTACAACAGGTTATGCAAATGCAAGAAAGCAATACAATGACAGTAGACGGGCATGGCACTGAAATCTAGATCACACTACAAAGGAAATAATTTTCACAAACCTGGTAATCTAAAAATTGTCTTTCTTATACTCAAATGAATCATACAAAACACAACAAGAGGGCCAAGATGGCCCTAAATTGCTCACCTGAGAAATATTGCTTTCATTACCTTTTATAACATAGTCATACTGAATACAAAATCCATGCAGAAGTATCGCAAAATAATCCTAATTCCACACAAAAACTGTACCTATTGTTTAATTCTGATGGCCGTTCATACATATTTTCTGAAGCAAAATAAAAGTTTTTTTAAGGGATTTTTAAGGCATTAAAATTCAAAATAAAGGACTTGCATCAACCGCAACTTAAGTTTTAAATTTTAAGCCATGACCCTCATTTTTTTTACAACTTGATAAAACACTCTTTTTTTTTTATGATCAATATTGTAAATTCCAAATTCAAGGGTTATTCAAGACCTTTCAGTTAATTTCAAGGCTTTTTCAAGGTTTATATGGCAAGTTTGATTTTCAAAGGTTTTTGAAGACAGACATCAAATTCAAGGGTTTTTCAAGACCCATGCAAACCACATATGGACACAGCTATAAAATCAATTGACCCCTAAGTTGGGACCTATTTTGACCGCCAAGCCAATATGAGAACCTAGTTCAGATTCACAAGGCCATTTACCTACCAAATATCTAAACCCATGATATGGTGGTTTCTAACAAGAAGATCTTTTTAAAAACTTTCCTATATAAGTCTATGAAAAATCAAGTGACCCTTGGGATGGGGCCACTTTTGACCCCAGGGTCATGATATTAATAAACCTGGTAGATGTCCATAAGTCCACGTTACATACCAAATATCTAAACTCTAGGCCTTTGTGCTTTTTGACACGAATATTTTTCTCGTTTTCCTAAATAAGCTCATTTAAAATCAAGTGACCCCTAGGGCAGAGCCAATTTTGACCCCAGGGCCATGATATGAACAAATCTGACAGATGTCCACTAAGGCGTAAAAAAAAAAAGTAACTTGTTTCCACTAACCCAACCAGCTCTATTTTTATGTACCAACCCTAAACTTTTTATGTAGCAATCTGGCTATTACGGTTGCAAAACGCTGTTTTTTGTCAATTCCTCTATAAAAAAAAATAAGGTAAAAATGGAAATAAGTTAAAAATTAAAAAAAAAAGTTTAGCTGACCTACCAACCCAATATTTTTTCAGAGATGTTAGTGGTAACAAACAACTTTTTTTTCCGCCTAAGTCATATTACATCACAAATATCTAAACTCCAGGCCTTGTGGTTTCTGACAAGAAGATTTTTCTCTAAGTTTTTCCTATAAAAGCCTATGTAAAATCAAGTTACTCCTGGGGCGGGCCAATTTTGACCCCAGGGCTATGATGTGAACAAAGTTGGTAGATGTCCACTAGGCCAAATTACGTATCAAATATCTGAACTCCATGTATTGTTTTGTTGTTTCTGACAAGAAGACGCCAGACACAGGCCCACCCTATTAGCTCACCATGAGCATGTTGTGCTCAGGTGAGCTAAAAATGGAACATCTGTCCCACAAAATACCATGCTATGTAGGAACTATTTTTAAACTAACTGATACAAGGATCTCTATGCTAAAACTGTTTGATAAACTCAAACTGTACAACCTATATCATGCATACCTCTGGTTGATTGGTTTGGGCAGTCTCGAGCCATATGCCCACTCTCCCCACACTTAAAACACTCTCGACCTCCACCTACAATGTTAGCAAACCAAGTCTATTGACACAACCTCAGTGCTCTCCATAATTAAAATCTGTAAAAAGTACACCAATGGCATCTTTTTTTTTCTTTTTTTTTTTCGCTCAATGGCTTTAAAAAATTTTAACAGATCTGCAGCAATCAACATCACTCATGACCTTGCTGAAAACACTGCTTACAAAACTGATGTTAGAGTGAATATTTTTTCTTTCTTAAAAATTGAATTGACCATTGGGTCTAGCATGCTGATGCTGTATTTTGCATTCCTTTCACCATATTAAAATAATCTCTAAGACAGGAAACATTTCAAATGATGCAAAACCAGGTTTTCAAGAGTTGCCCCAGGCAAACAAAACTATTTTAAGTAATAGTGACCTTGACCCTACTGACCCGAATATCAGTTCAAATCTCTCTCTTTCCACGAGGTATCTATCTACTTAATCTAATCATCATACCTCACTCCTAAAAAAGTTATTTGACAAAAAAAAAACTTTTTAGGTAACAGTGACCATGACCCTATCATCCTGAAAATCAATCCCAATCATCCCATAAGGTATTTACCTACCAAGTATGAAAACTGGAACTCTATTCTAAGGAGATATTTGACGGAAACAAATTTTGACGCCCACCCACCATATCCCATTCTAATGACCAAGATTATTGTTGAAAACCTGGTTAAAAAGCACATCAAATATACTTATTTTCCTCAATACACATCAAAATCATGCATAAATTACCATATATATGTATGTTGTATATTTTTATCATGTTAAGCCTTAATAAAAGTGTTCTTCCTAATATAGCTGAGTGCAATATGGATAAGTTTGGTGATGACTAGATAAATTGAGAAGCTTTAAAATCAACCATCAAACTATAGTTGGTCACAATGATCTATCCCATTTAAAGTGACATATGTAAAGAACGCAATACAATACCACTATAAATCCAATTCAGCCTGCAAGGCATTGTATGCTATTAATAATTTAATGAATCACACTATTTGACAATGAATAAACCAATATTTTTAAGTATACCGGCTTGATTTGTCTTAGACAGATGGTCAAATGACACTATTTTTGTCTTGTTAAAAAGTATACAATATACACTCATATGTAAAATCATGTTAATTGTCATTCAATTTAGTTTATTAGAAATTCCAGAAAACAATCCAATCAACAGCAGTAACTTGACATTATACTCATGCAATCTCCATCTAGATACTGACCTCCCTTGCTTGCTGCATTTGGACACTCTCTTGAAATATGTCCAGACTCTCCACACTTATAGCAGTCCCGACTGCCACCACCTGCAATGTTATAATGAACAAGTAATAATGAATCTGATTTGGAGAACATTTTTCATTCTTTGAAACTTATATACTAAAAATAAAACTGAAAAAGTATGGAAGTGTATCTTTTTTTTTTTTTTATAAATGCACTATTTGAACAGAACCAGAATTCTCAAACTATCATTGGCACAAATTCCCCAATAAAGGTGGAAAGTTCCCTTTGAACAAAACAAATGACAATGAAATTCCGCTATAAAGAGACTTGTTAATTTTTCATAATGTACAGAGTAGCATAAAGAACAAGTAACTGGTGTTGTATGCAACACATAAAGTCCCCTACCGGCTTCACCTTGACTCAATATGGTAATTGCATAATCTACACATTGCCATCTAGTCAATACCAAGTTTAAGTTTGCTTGCTTAGTTATCGCGGGTCCCATTTTTTGCCATATTTTCACTATTTCCGTTAACATAGCAACCACAATTTTAGTTGAAGAACAAAAATAAAATGACGTGCATAATCTACACATTGCCATCTAGTCATATAGCAAGTTTCATCAAGTTAGCTTGCTTAGTTATCGCGGGATCCCATTTTTGCCATATTTTCACTATTTCCGTTACCATAGTAACCACAATTTTAGTCGAAGAACAAAAATAAAATGACGTGCATAATTTACACATTGCAATCTAGTCATATACCAAGTTTCATCAAGTTAGCTTGCTTAGTTATCGCGGGATCCCATTCTTGCCATATTTTCACTATTTCCGTTACCATTTTAAAAAAAAAAAGTGCATAATCTACACATTGCCATCTAGTCATATAGCAAGTTTCATCAAGTTAGCTTGCTTAGTTATTAAGTTATCACGGGATCCAGATTTGAGCGGACAGACGGACGGACAGACGGAGGGCAAACCTATAGTCCCCTCCGATGTGAACACCGGTAGGGGACTAAAAATTGTGTTTGTTGTAATTAAAATTTCAGTCTTTTGGAGACTGTCTACTTCAGACTGATATAGTGCTGCCACAATGCAGTATCGTAGACATGTGGCATGATACTACACCCAGTCACATCATCCTAACATTGGGCCCTTATATGCTGAGTGTCAGGCAAGGGAGCTATAATAGAACCATTTTTCACAACTTGGGTATTTCGCAGCCAAGGATTGAACCATCAACCTCCCGATTTTGGGCCTGATGCTCTAACCATCCATCCACCAGGACCAATACAAATTGATTTTTATTTTAAGCATGAAGTAAAACACTGTTCATTGGAATTCTGCACCTTTTCTTAAAATTCCCTAGCTGGCCAACTTCTCCTTAGAAGAGTGAGCCCCTGGAAAGCAGACTGACTAGCCCTACATTGTACACTTACCGCCCCCACCTTTATCGCTCCCAAATCCACCGCTGGACGAACCAAACCCACTGTCACCACCAGATCGAGATCCAAATCCACCGCTAGATGTACCAAACCCACTGTCACCACCAGAACGTGAACTGAACCCTCCACTGTCTCCTCCCTGCCTAGAACCAAAACCTCCGCCCCCACCAGCAGGTCTAGATCCGAACCCCCTGTTGTCACTGCTGCCTCTCGACCCAAACCCTTCACTGTCTGTGTTGGATCTTCCTCCAAAACTTCCCCTGCCATCTCCACCAGACCTTGATCCAAAACCTTGGGAGCCAAACCCACTTCCTGCATTATGGCCAATTGGTCGCTGACTGGAGAAACTAGAGCTGGAGTCATTCTCATCCCATCCTGAACCTCCGGTGCTTTTGAACTAGACAAGACAAATATTTGGTTTCCTTTGTCATCTTCACTTGAAGATAAAATGATCAATCCCAAGTTCGAACTTGCTATCTAATTCTTATTTTGAATGTTTCACCCAAGTTGACAGAGATATGGAATTTCCTCTTATTAAATGCATAAAACAAATTTATAATATTTGCAAACTGAATATTGTGTGTTTTCCAAAACCTGATACAAAAAAAAAAAAAAAAAAAAGTTTCATTGCCCTTAAATTTGCATATTGCATCCATATCCTTTGTAAAATTAAGTACAATTCTTTCTTTAATTCTTTTTTCATAATAAAAAAATATCCAGGTAACAACTCTAGGACATTGATTTCAACTTACCGTGACTGCTCGCGAGGTGGGACCCTGCTGAGTTTCAGCACACAATGTGTTTGTCTTGGTACCAAACTTCTGGTTGATGTTCTCGCCCTTCTTGTCCACCAGCTCCACCTTATACACTACCTGGCCCTGTTCTTGGACTTCCATGGTGAAGGTGCCTGTGAATGACTGTTCCTCTACCAGATCCTTAAAGTTGACAGCATGTTCTGGGGGCCAGAACCCCTGCTGGGGAGCTACCCCTATAAAGAAAAAATCCAAAAAGGAAAAATACTGTAATTGATTTAAGAGCAATATCAAGATTTTTCCTCTCATATTGGCTTCAATAACAGAATACTAGAAGTATCTGTCCAAGAATTTGTTACCTTAGGTATTTATTCATAGATATGCAAATATATTTTGTTCTTGTAACTCTGTAATAGTATATGAATTATCTTTAAAATGTTTGGAATGTTTAAATGAAGATATCTGTGTTTGGAAGAAAACCCTTCAAAATTCTTATACATCTTTTTATATATGCATTACCTGAGAGAGTACAGCGGACCGCCTGTGCAGGGAGAGCCATTAACTCTGGTTTAATCACTTTCAGGGCCTCCTTCATGGTGCTATCCGTGTTGCCGTAGTCCACATACATGACCTCTGCAGCTCCACTGGTCTTAAGGCCTGGCCAACATAGAGCATAATATGGCTTTAATATAATGTCGAAATTTAAATATTTAGAAATATATGTGATGAAACAAGTGATAGCATATTTTTGTTTTTAAAATTATAATTTTATAACTGAAATTTTGATAGAACAAAAACAAGAAAAGGTATTCCTTTCAAAGTGAATGGTCTATAAGTATTCTAAAATGAAACCAGTGCTGCTTCCTGGAAGTTATCAAAAATTGTATTGATAATATTTCTGATGAGACTTAAAGCCAAGCCTAATACTCTTCTCCTGTCTAATGGTACTTTTGAGGTAAGCTTCCTGTGTCAACTTACCTGTAACGACAGCCCGGTACCAGCCCATATCCTCTGTGTATTGTGCAACACAAGGCTGGCCAAGACGAGGGTTAATCAGTTGTTCTGCACCTGCAGGCAACTTGTCGTAGTGTTCATGTAACTGGTCCATCACCACATCAAGAGTGGGTGACATCTTGTCTAACACAATCTGCCAGCACAGAATAAACAAGTTTGTTCAAAGTCTGATCAACTTCATGAAAAATATCTTCACACACATAAATTCACAGATGTAAAATATTTTTATTCTCGTGTTCTTTTCTTCACATATAGTGACTGCATTGAAATGGGTCACCTTTTATTATTTTACTGTGCAAATATGGAATTAGTAGACTCAGTGTAGAACATGACTATGATCAAATTAGTACAGAGCAGTGTCCCAGCTTGGCCTAAACGACAGGGTGTCACACCCTGCCCTCTTTGATCTGTTCCCAACCTGCCTTTGTATACAAATAAGATTTTTAAGTCTGAAAAATATTTCATTACAACTGATCAAATCTCCAAACAAATTAGGCATCCCTAACTGGAATAAGAACAAAAATTCCACTGCAAGACTTATTTCTTGGTGGAGATCCCCAAAACCCCCATCCCTACATGCTGCTTTGCGACTTGGGAGTTCCCCTTTGAGCCACTAGCACCCTGCCCTTTTTGCAATATTTAGTGAAACTGGCCCCCTGGTCATTTTTTTTCAAGAGACGAGTAGGGTCCCCAGCCCCATCTATGTGGGGAAAGAGTAATTGTGATATTTTCCCCCCAGCATTATTGGGAATAACTACTCCTTGACTGTAGTTTCTATTTTAAGTATTTTGAATGAGTACTAAACCTTAGGTAAACCATGCAAGTGGATCTTACAAAAACAAACACCCAACACCCCAGAGGTAAACTTATTACTATAGTCCATACATTGTAAATATCTTAAAAGAATTATTTGAGCTAATTACTTTATTTAGTTTAAATGCAAATTGTTTTGTTTCTTCCTAAACAAAGCGCACTTGTATAAGAAAATACCCTAAAGTTGCTGGGATCCTCTACATAAGTGACCATAACCCCCTGTGTGGACCCCACTGCCACCGTCTGCTGTGTAAACCCTCCTTCTGATCCCAATGGTTTCCTTATGGGCCGCGTGGCACTACTGAAATAAAATTCAATCAATGTACATCTTCATATTTTATAGTCAATCTTCCATGCTGATTAATTGCTTACAAGATTTACAGGAATAAGTACATTCAAACATGTTTCACTTACCAGCATGAAATATCAACATAAACTTCCTTAAATTTTCACGATGTCTTTGTGTAAATTGCTTATAACTTTACCATCCCCCACACCCAAACCCAAAGACAATATCAGTAAATCTACAATTTCAAAGCATGCCAATCACAATATGGCTTAATTAGTCATAAACATTAGCATGAAAGTCACCGAGTCACTTAAGACTGCATTTAAAATGAAGTCTCTATGTCGGATTATCCTTGATTATCTCACCTTTGTTCTTCTCTTTGCTGTGGTCGACTTCCCAAACTGCGACTGCTTGCTCCTTTAAATCCTCCCTGTACAGGGGTTGGTCTATCTTCCAGCTTACTAAGAATCTGTGAGTTTGTGATCTCACCACTGAATGTGGGAAAATTGCCATCTGTTACAGAGAAAACATTTCAAAGGTCAGCCTCTTTTTATCAGAGAATGGGAAAGTGTGCTGAATTTCATATTTTGAGGAAAAGGTACCATCATCTTTACACTGCTTATTACATTCACCGCAATAAAACTGGAGTTGATAGCAATGACTTCTAGGGCTGTAATGAGTCACTGATACAATGTGGAATCATATTCAGATGTGCCCAATATGACTGTATTGAAGCACGTCCTTGAAATTCAAGATTCTAAAGGTTGTGCTGTAGAAATCATCATCTAGCCTCATCTGACATCACAAAATAACAAATTTTGCTTCATTGGTAAGATATGTATACAGACATTATTACTGCAGAAAAGTTAGTAGTTCTTCAATGAAATACAAAGTAACTGTGATAGCTTTTAAAGAAATTTTAGTTTCCAAATGCCACAGTTGAAAAGCTAGCTTAAAAAAATCACTGTATGTGTTTTATTATTGTAAATGTACGAGTTTAAAAAACTAATATATAGTTGATACAAGAATATATTGTCAGTGTACACCATCTGTATGTAACTTCTACTGTATTTATTAATTGATACTGTCTGTCATGGAGCCATTCTGCAGCCAGTAAAAACCTACATAGATAAAGTACAGTACATGAATCGTGATTCATATCGTGAATCGTGTCAAGTGTATCAGAATGTGTATCGTAAACTGGGTGAAGATAAGCAGCCCTATGTCATATTGCCTTTAAAATATATTTCTTGACTTCCCTTTCAATACTCAATTTCTAAATGAAATTCTGAAAGAATTTATCTTCAAATTGAAATACAAGTACATCAGAATCAAATGATTTAACAGGAACTTTTATGATCACAGTACAATAATACCTTCTTTTCTTGTGAGAAGAACTTCTACTCTGTTGTTTACTAAAGCTTTCTCCAACTTCACTTGCTGTACTGAAGGTGGTAGGTTTTCAAATCTGCATAGAATGCACTGTTGTGGTAAAGAACAAAGATCAGCTGGTAGCACCTTCAGGTCTTTTGTCAGTGTCATGACACTATCACCAAAATCCACAAATTCTACAACAGCCTTGCCTCCTTGAATGGAAGCAATCATTCCTCTATACCATCCCCCATCTACATACTGGGTACAGCAGAAATTACCAGCCTCGGTCATCTGCAGGGTCTCACCTGGGTTGCTATCAAAATACTTGTTCAGCTCTGTCTGAAGTTTGGCAA
>CM037777.1:100736210-100764149 GCA_021229015.1 Solen grandis | reverse complement strand
CAAATGGTAGATATGCCTGATTGAATGTTGTATTTAAATGTTTGGATAAAAAAACCGGAGGAAAAACCCAATGAAATTGCGTAATTCTGACACACCCAAAACCAGCAAATTCAAGCGAAATTTCGCACCTTTTTTTCGCCCATTTTGGACCATTTTTGGGGTCGTTCCCAAATCCAAAAAGTATTTTTTTTCCCAATTTCGGGAAACACCCCAATTTCCCGGGCAAAAAAAATAATTTGTGCCATATTAATCACATTTTTCAATAAATTTTTTTTCCATTTAAAAACTATATTAAATATTATTTTAAAATTGCCGTTTATGGGGACCGATATGGACCGAAAACTATAAAAAACGAATGGGACCGTTAAAAACCCGGGGGCAAAACTAACGCCCAATATCAAAACATTGGGGCCGAAAAAAAAAGAAACTTTGGGATAGATATCGACCGATTTGAATGTTGGCTGGGTAGTAACTATTTACATATAAGCTTTTAAAGGTTTGCCATGTGCGGGGGCCATATTGTTTTCTAGCATCAAATTTTTAAAGACATCAGATTTAATTTAAAAACTCTGTCTAAATTAGAATGACACCTGACTATTTTTAGAAGCTTTGATCTATTTTTTAAAAATACATCAGATCTATAGTTAGAAATGACACCCAAATGTACAAAATTGTACTTTGACCTAGGGCAAAGGAGATTGGGGGTAAAGTCTTGGGGCGGAAAACATGGTAAACACAAAAGTACGAGATAAAACGAGTATTGAAGTCCCAAATGATATACAGAGCTGATTGTATATTCAGTTAAAGGTTTAATCACGAAAAGGAGGTCGGCCTCACCAACGGGGACATACAAAATCTTAAATCAATAATGTTATCAACAAGATCATTACAATAACTACAAATAAAAAACTATATCAAATAAATTTAAAAAAAAAATAAAAACAATTTACTTACATGGACAGCTCCACGTTCTGTTAAAAAATAAACTCAACACTCATTTTTTTAAACTTTTAATCTGCCGTTTATGGTCAAAAATTTCCCGGAAACTATTTTTAAAATGTATTTAGACTGTACAACTAAATAAACCAGAATTAACCATTGTTATCTAAAATTAACTATGTTTTTCAAAAACCAATCAAAAGAGAGCGATGACGTTATTTTTAAAAAAAAAGTCAATTTTGGAACGCTTTTTTTAAACACCCTGTAAAACGTTATTCAAGCAAAACGGAAAAAAAGATCAAATTTTCAATTCAAAACCGGGGTGGAACAAAATTTTTTGAAATGTCTGTAACATTATTTCAACAAAATTTTTTAAACAGTCTGTACACTTAAATTTCAAAAGAATGGAAAAAAGATCAAACCCTCAAATTTAGGTGTGCGTGGGAACACAATTTTAACAGTCTGTACACGTTTTTTCACATAAGACTTTTTTGCGAATTTTAAAATCATTTAAAGCAGGCACCAGTACATTTCATATCACATATACTGTGCCCTATAACCAACAGAAAAAACATTTAGTTTGTATATGATTATATAAGCACTTTCTATACTTAAAGTATCAAATTTAATGAAGTACATAGCGCGTATACAGTAACATTTTCATGTTTATTCTCTCTCTATCTCTCCTCTCTCTCCTCTCTCTCTCCCCACACACAACACACACGTGATATACCATTTAAGTCAAAGTTTTTCCCGGAATTATTTTGGAAATGTATTCCATATACAACTAGAGTAACCGAGATAACTTTTTTACAATTTAAACCCGACCAAGCCATGTCTTCATTTTTTATCGATTGAAAAGTCTAGACAGTTTTTTTAAAATTACCTGACTTGATCAACAACCAAATCAAAACAAAATTGTATTAAAACCCCAATAACATGTTTCTTTCCCATAATTTTGGCGCGACATTGCCAAAAACCACAATCATTTTTACCCAAACCTATGAGGCGTACACCACACACACAACCCACTATTAAGCAAATCATAGAATGCGTTCTGAAATGAAATGGACATCCAGAAGGGAAACCTTTTTTTAAATATAAATCCCTCCCTTTTTTCCCAAACCCATTTTTTTTATCCAAAAAATTTTTCCCCCAAAAATGAATGAACATGTATATCCATTTTTTTAAAATTTCCGCACACAAAAAAAAATTCCCAGGACACTCTAAAGAGCATCATAAAAAAAAAAACTGGGGACTCTGTGCGTGAAAAAGATTTGTTTATATGTCTTGATTTTTTTGGGCTTCTCAAATTTTAAAACACACGGTTTGTTTTAATCGGCAACCTTAACACTGGCCCTTGCAGCGAAAAGCAAATTTAAAAAAGTTTTTTACCGTTTTTCAGTTTCCCAAAATTATTACCTTTTGTATACAAATAAAATATGAACGAATTTTTTTTTTGATTTCAAAATAAATGATTGATAGTTTTAGTGCAAATTAAGTCTAAACACATATTGACTGATTGGTTTTCATTATTGATTAATAACAAAAAAACAATATTTTTTTTTTTTTTTCGCCAAACATTAGTCATTTGAGTATAGAAATGTTATTTTGAATTTTTGAAATCATTTATTTATATTTTTTTATGCAATAAAGTCTAAATACATGATTGATCCAATATTGTTATTTATCGATTTTTTTTTATCATACAAAAAAACAATTTTTCCTTTTTTTTTCTCTCAGCATTTAGAAATTTGAAAAATACATTATTATTTTTAATTTTTGGGAACTCAACTTTTTTTAATTTTGTTTTAGTGCAAATCAAGTCTAAATAATGTTGCCCAATATTGATTATTTATCGATTTTTGTTATATCATAAAAAAAAATCAATATTTTCCTTTTGTTCACTAATATTTAGTCATTTGGCATAAAAATATAAGAACTTAAAAATAATCTTTATTTTGATTTTCAATCGAATTATTGTCATTTACGATTTATTATTTCCCCCACCCCCTTTTTAAAGGTACAATGTTAAAAGGGTAAATCCCCTTTTAGTTTTTAACCGATTGAATCATTTTCATACATGGAAACCAAAAGGGAGATCTTTACTTAAACCACTTTTAAACCCGGAACCCATATGAATAAAAACCCAAAAATGACGCAAAACATTTTAAAAATGCTCTACTTCATTATTTTTATCCGATTTGAATATTTTTACAGTTTTTGAAAGCTCAAAGTAGATCTTTACTTTGAAAACTTTTCAGGGGAAGTCCATGATGAAAAAACCGAAATACTCAAACACTGTAAAAAAATGACTCTACTTTCTTATTGTTATCCGATTTGAATATTTTTTTAGCTTTTGAAAGCTCAAAAGTGAATCTTAACTTTGATCACTTTTAACCGGAACCCATGAGAATAAAAACTGAAAGACTCATCACAGTTAAAATCGATTTTATTTCCCCTTTTTTTCCATGATTTATATTTTTTTTATAGCTAAAAAAGCTAAAAGTGAAATCTATTTTTTAAACCTGTAAACCGGAAGTCCATGTGAAAAAAACCCGGGAAATGACGTCATCACTTTAAAAAAAGGCCCTTTTATAGTGAATTCTATATAATGAATTGCTTGACCGGAAGTCCATAACCCTTTAAAAAAAAACGGAAATGAAAACATTCTATGTAAAACCTGACCTTTTTCTTATTTTAACTCGAGGTATAAAAACCATACAAAAATCGGTCAGCATACAATTTTACCCCAGCAACAAATGTGGAATTTAACAATGGGAATTCAGTATGATTTAAAATATGGAATTTGTACAAAATGTGGAATAAGAGTTATATTCAATGTTTTTTTCTGGCGATTCCCCCATAAGATGGACAATGTCATGACATTAAGGGATTTCAGGCGGGATCAAGAGAGTGTGAAGCCTGTTAATATAAAAACAAGCAGGATCAAAGTTTTGGGACCCCTTCCATCATAAAAAAATTTTTCTAAAAAAGTTTTGAGTGTGAAAAAGTATTCACAAAAGGGACAATATTTAAAAACATTTGCTTTAAACTGAAATAAAAAAGACATCAATGAAATGCCTCCTCCCCCAATTTACTCCTCCCCTCCTCCGAATTGACCCCTCCTCCCCTCCTCAGGGAAAGGGGGGTTTTCACCCTTTTCTCCCCCTCAAGGGGAGGTTCGATATTTCGGGGGAGAAACAGAACAAAAAAAAGTTAGGAAATACCTCCTTAAACATTAATAATGGACGGGAAATTTTTGGTTTTTCAACTCCCTTTACGTGTAGGCAGCGGACCGACCTCTTGGGGTAAACTTACTCTATCACAGCTACACAGAGGCTTATGAAAAAACTTCTTTCCCCGCTCCACAACGTATTATCGGTTATACAAGAATGGAAACCTTTAATACAAAAATTAAAAAAGAAACGTTTTTCCGGAAGTAAATTCAAAAAAGGAGTACCTTTTAATCGGGAAAAGAGGGTTTTTTTGGCCCTGAGCGAAAGTATAAATTTTAGATGCAGCAAAGGGGAACAGTGAAAGCCCAAAACGATGACCGATTTTTTCCGGGAAGTAGCCACCATCAAAACCCCCCTTTCGCATCACCAAAAAAACTGTTTTTCACAAAGCCTACCAGAGACGAAATTCCATTACCTGGTTTTATTTAAAAACCCCCATAGACAGAAAAACGGGTTATGACATTTTTGCCGAAAAATTACCCCAGTAACCCCCAAGAATGTTAAACCTTTTGAAAAGGCTTTAGTCATCCAGGGCTATTTACCTAGTTTTTAAAGCCCTTAAACCCACTTCACTGCGCATGCGCACAAATGTGATGAATTTAAAGGGAAACAGATTGAGAAGGGAAACCCACCAAACATATACAGACACAGGATACGCCTGTCAAAACTTGAAAAACATAAAGATTTCTTGCGACGACTGGGGTTTCCATTTTTTCAGACTTGTAACTACAAAAACATGTCAGAGCGGGTGCCCCAGCGGTGTTAAAAAGAAAAGCAAACATACTAAAAGAAAACCTACGGTAAAGTAGGCGTCGAGAGGGACACCGCGATAGGTTCTGAAATGAAATTTTATGGACGAACAAGAAAATTTAAGAATAAATGAATATTTCGAATCCTTAGCCAAAAAAGCTGGTGAGAAAAACGAAAAAATTTTGGGATGAAAAAATACACAATATAGAAAAAAAAAAACCCCAACAAAAGCCCTTAAAAAGCCTCAGTTTGTCTTTGAAGCGATAAAAAAGTTCTGCGAATTATACAGATTTTTTAGAACAGGGCTCAACTAAAAGGAAGCTCTTCATCAAAAATTCTCGAAAAATTTTTGGTTTTCAGACAATAAAAAAAAGTTTTAAAAAGAGTATTGAAAAAGTACAACTTTGGGTTCGATGAGGCATTGGTCACGGAGAGATAGATGGGAATCTAGTGATGAGATGTTGATAGAAAAAGTTTATAAGGGGAGAAGACTAAAGACAAAAATAAAAAACTAATAATAACATTGACAGAGGGTCACAAAAATTTTCGCCTCAGGGCCAAAGGGAAAACACGTCCTAATCATAAAGAACACTTTAAAAAAAATACAGACTGTGGCACTCAAAAAGAAACGACCATCGATTTCCCCTGTGGACAAGCGTAAAAATGCCAAGTCAGAACTCAGAGACAAGACTCTCCCCAAAGGGGGAAAAAAAGTCTACTTCCATGAAACGTCAGAATATGATTCCCCTGTAAAATCAAAAAAAATTTTTCGACCACCAGAATTTGGCCAATTAAACCTTCATGTTGAGACTGAGGACAATATTATTGTAGAACAAAAAATATTGCTGTTAAACATTTGTATTGCAAAATAAAAATAATAGATTTAAAATTGTAAAATTGTAAAAACGGAAAATGTATGCATATAAAGCAAATTTGTTTTGCAAAATAAAATAAGTAACAGTTTAAAATGTGTTTGTTTCTTTTTGACAATGGGACCTCAAAAACAACCAACTCTTAAAAAATGGGAATCAATGAAATCGATAATTGAAAAAAAAATTCGATTGAAAATCAAAATAACAGTTTTATTTTGAATCTTCTTACTATTTGTATGCTCAAATGACTAAATAGTAGTGAACAAAAAAAAATTTTGATTTTTTGTATGTAAAACAAAAATCGATAAATAATCAATATTGGATCAATCATATATTTAATTGATTTGCCTAAAAAAAATAAAATAAAAAATTGGTTCAAAAAAATTCAAAATAAAATATTCGTATCCAAAGACAAATCAAGCAAAAAAAAAAAAGGGAAATATTGTTTTTTGTAGATATAAAAAAAAATCGATAAATAATCAATATGGTAATCTGTATTTAATTTGTTGCACTAAAAACAATAAAAAAAACTGATTTTAAAAAATTTCAAAATAACTATTCATAACTCAATGACTAAATTAGAGCAAAAAAAAAAGAAATATTGATGTTTTTTTTTGATTAAAATCAATAATAAATCCAACAATAACATGTGTTTAGATTAATTTGCACAAAAACAATATCAATAAATTTTGTTTCTAAAATCAAAATAAAAAAATTTCTTTTCAATATTTATACGTTAAAAAAGGGGGAAAAATTTTTGGTAAACTGAAAGGGGTAAGATTTTTTAAATTTACTTTTCGTTGCGGGCACACGTTAAGAGTAGCCGATTACACACCACCATGAGTTTTAAGAGAACCCCAAAACAACCAACTCATAAACATCTTTTTCACGCCAGAGTACACTTTTTTTTTTCTATTATGTTCTCTTAGATGATCATTTGGAATTTTTTTTGTGCAGGAAATTTCTAAAGACTAATGGTTTTAACTGTCTTTCCCTTTTTTGGGAAATTTCTGTTGTGTGATATAAAAAAATGGTACTGGGGAAAAAAAGGTAGGTTTTTTATTTTTTTTAAAAAGTTACCTTATCGGCATGCCCATTTCATTTCCAGAAGCATTCTATGATTTTGTTGAATAGGGTGCGGGTGTTTTGTGTGTTACGCCTCATGGGTTCATGGATAAAAAGATGCTGGTTTTTGTGAAATGTCGTCCAATTCTGGAATGAAACTTTTATTGGTTGTAATACCATTTTTTTCTTTTGGGTTTTGATCTAATCGGGGGAATTTTAAACAACTGTCTAGATTGTTCAATCATAAAAAATGAAGACATGGTTGGGTGGGTTCAAATTGTAAACCATTTACCCGGTTTTACTCTAGTTTATACTGGAAATACTTTTCCAAGAAAATTACCGGAAATATTTTGATTTAAAAATGGAATATCACGTGGGTTTGTGTGTGTGTTGGGGAGAAAAAGGAGAGAAGGGGGGAGAGAGGGGATAGAGGAAATATAACATGAAAATGTTACATTAAAACTGTACGTGCTCATGTACTTCATTAAATTTGATACTTTAATATGAGAATGGCTTAATAATCATAAAAACTAAGATGTTTTTTTTCTTTTGGGTATATAGGTCACAGTATAGTATTATAAATTACGGGTGCCTGCTTTAAATGATTTTAATATTGCAAAAAAGTTTTAGTTGAAAAAACGTTACAGACTGTTCAAAAATTGTGTTCCACCCACCTGAATTCTGAGGATTTGATCTTTATTTCCATTTCATTTTAAAATAACTTTTTACAGACATTTTAAAAAATTGTTTTAAAATAATGTTACAACATGTTAAAAAATTGTTTCCACCCAGTCTGTTTCTGAAAATTTGTTTTTTTTTTCCCGTTTTGCGTGAATAAGGTACGGGGCATGTTCAAAAAATGCGTTCCAATTTTACTTTATTTTAAACATAACGCCGCTCTCTATTTGATGGTTGTTGATCAAAATCATAGTTAATTTAGAAAACAAGGTTAATTCTTTTTTATTCTGTTGTACGCAAAATACATTTCTAAATATATTTCCCGGAAAGATTATGACCAAAAAACGGCAGATTACACGAAAAAATGATTTGTTGAGTTCTTTTTTATAACAGAACGTGGGCTGTTCCATCGTAATAATGGTTATTTTTTTTTTTTCTAAATATTTTTGATAATTTTTTTATTTTTGTATTTTATGTAATGATATTTTTGAAAACATTATTGTTTAAGATTTTGTATTCCCCGTCTAAGGTGAGGACCTCCCCTCATCCCCCGGGTTAAGCCTTATAACTGATATACAATCGCCTGTATATCTTTGGGGACTATCAATACCCTGTTTTTTCTCATGTACTTTTGTGTTTCCCCATGTGTTTCCGCCTAAACTTGACCCTCAATCCCTTACCCCTAGGTCAAATGTAAAACTCTGTAAAAGATGTCTTTCTAATTTTAAGATCAGAGTCATTCTAAATATAGATCATGATGTCTTTTCCCTAACTATAATCAGATGTCATTAAAATATAGATCGGGATTCATTCTAGTTTAATCATGAGTCATTTTAAAATACTCATAATTCATTCTAAAATTAGATGCTAGAAAAAAATATGGCCTCCGCAATGCGAAAATCCCCTTTAAAATGCTTATATGTAAATGAGTTACTATAAATAGAAAAAAAATGACCGCCTACCAGAAATTTGGTCATTTTGTTTACACTAAAGCGACGTCCTTACTATGCTATTGTTTTGGGCCATTCTCATAAGCCCCAAAAAGTCTCCTTTGATTCGTTTCAAATTTAAACCCCTTCAAATTTCTAATATCCCCGAACACCTAAAAGTTCGCAATACTAAAAAAAGGGTTCCCCAAATCCAAGGGATAATCCCAGAGCCCCGGGCCCGAAGGGTAAAGTCGCTGACTTTAACACTAACCACCCCCTCACCGCGTGGCTTCGAACCCCCGTAGGTCATTCGATTTTCATGTGGGGGAAGCCTTTCACTGGTTTGGGGGGTCGGTGGTTCCCCCGGATGGATCCGTGCATTTGCGGTCTTCCCCCCCTTAATTACGGGACTGCTATACGCTAAAATTTCTGTCGAAGCGAGGGAAAAACCAAAATAGTCAAGTCAAGTCAAAATTCCACGATGATGTTCAAATTCAAAAAGCCCCGGGCCCCTTTCGTCGATCATCAGAGAAGGTCCCCCGGAGTTTTCCCCGATACATCATTGAACGTTCAACGGACCAATACCGATGCCTTTATCAGGCCATTTCTCAGGAATGCCCGTCTCTTTGGCTCAAACTCATACATCCAAAAACTTAACCCCGCTCACAGAACGATTTTTTTTTCTTCAATTATTTTGGTTATTTGGCAAATTGACCTTTCACCAGATGATCACAATCCCCGATTTTGAAAACTGTTTTAAATTGACCAATCAGTGGCGGGGAAAAAAACTCAACCCATTGAACAATGCGTGGAATTATACACCAGTATGTAATTAGGGGAAGTGCTTGTTGATAACGTAGTTTTTACGTCTCATTTGGGAAGTAAAATGTCACCCATCCAATGTAGTTTAGCCCCATCACTGGTGTCTTTCGCCGTAATCAAACGATTGAAATTTCGTTTCTACAAAGCGGTTTTTTTTGTCAAAAAAACAAAAAATCACCACATTAATAAGGGGAAGTATATTTTTTTTTTTTTTCTTTTAATTTCGCCGATAATGTAACGAACTGCTTTAAAGGAAATGTTGACACATACGACCCAAAAGCTTACATTGAGAAAGTACGGTTCCCCGACCATCTACATTTTCCCCCCCCCATAATGGGGGAATTTTTAAGCGCGAAAACAAATCTGACGGTACGAGGGAAAAAAAACGCAATCTCAATGATAAAAAACGCAAAGTACTTTGACGAAAACGCGAAAACAAAATAGAACATGCATATAATTTCGTGTTTTCTTTATCGTGTTTTCATGTTTTCGCATTTTTACTCATTTTTTTCGAAATCATTTTTCGTGTTTTCATCATCGTACTTTCGCCTTCCAGTATCAGCGCATGCCAAAACGGTCTGTTTTATAACGAAATATCCGTCTTTTTTAATTAAATTTTAAAATATTTTTATACCAAATTTTTTTACGGCTTATTGTAAATTAAAAAAAGGTAGACAACTCATGTACGCAAATGTATATCCCACAAAAAAAATCCCCCATAACACACTCAAATTTATGAGAGTTTTTTATTTATTGATTTATTTTTTAACAACAACAACAACAACACAAACAGTAATACTTCCCCCTCTCTCTCTTCTCTCTCTTTTTCTCTCTCTCAACAGCATGCCCAATAGGGACTGGCTCGAATTCCACCAACGTCTTTCGCAAGTAATACCTAAGAAAACATTCCACCATTTTTTTTTATAATAATTCAAGAAATGACAAAGCTGAAGTCAAATTTTTACCTTTCAAACTAGCATATTTGTTAAGAAAAGAAATATTCAGGGATTTAAAAAAGAAACCAGAATAATGAAAATTTGCCCTAATATTAAAATATTACTTTGCGCTAAAAATGTTGGGAATTCGTCCCTGCTCTGCCAACATTTAATTTTTATTATTTTACTAAAATGCATGTGTGATTACATAGAATATATGTTTTAATATTGGTTATGCCCATTTATTTTATGTTTGTGTATAATTGTAACGTTATGTTTTTTTTTTTATTATTTTAAACTTTTTGCACCATAGTCGAATACCCACGACCGATCGAAGATCACTTAGGATCTAAAGATATCATGTAGTGAAACGAATAAGTCACCGGGGGTATTCGACGAGAGTATGCCCCCCCCCCCCCCCCCTCGAAAAGAGGGGGGATGTCGGCCTCCGTCCGTCGTAACCACTTCGTTTTGACATAACTGGAGAACTTGGGCCCCCATTCCTCAAACTTCAAGGGGGATTGATCATGACGTAATGACCCCTGTTGATTTGGGGGCACTGGTCAAAGGCAAGGCACAGTGAAACCCCGAAAATTGAAAAAATTGCTTCTAATCAAAAATGGGGGAAAACGCTTGGTACACTGAAAGTAGATGGCCCCCCCTTTATTTGGAGTCACTTGGAAAAATCAAGGGCACGTGACCCGAAAGTGAAAATCTTTTTCCGTCAATAACCGGAGAACACATGGGCCCACATCCTCAACTTCATATGGTATTGGTCAGGACTAGTAGATGACCGGTATTGACTTTGCGGATAGGGGTGGAGGCTTAAGGGTTGGGGGCGGGGGGGGGGGGGGCATATGTGTCGTCCCCACAAAATCTTTGGTCCACTTTTCGCAGAAAAATTTTAAAATGGGGAAAAAAGACCCTTTTTTTCGGAAAAAAAAAAATTTAAAAAAAATAACTGAAACGCGAAAAACGAAAGTATGATAGAAAAAAAGCGAAAGACGATCTAGAACGCAAAAAAGCGAAAGTTTATGACGAAAACGCGAAACCACGAACAAAACACGATATTATATCGCACTTTCATCGTCGGTTTTTCGCCTTTCCCTTTTCGAATGTCTTTCGCGTTTTCATCATCGTATTTTCGCGTTTTCGCATCTAATCGGGATTTCACTTTTTTTCTGCTCGTACTTTCCCCTTTTCGTCATCGTGTTTTCTCATCGTATTTGTATTTTGTGATTCTATTTCAGATATTTCATTTCAGGCGTGGCCCTAAAAGGAAATTCCGTACAGGGGAGCAAAAAATCAATGGAACCATTCTAATAAATTATGGTGGGGTAAGGGGTTCAACGCATGAAAGAAAGGCCAAGAATATAAAATTCGTGCACATGTATTAGAGGATATATAATAATAAAAAAGAATAAAACTTTTCTCAGAAGTAACAAAAATTGAAGTAAACACGAGCCTTCTAAATAAATACACGAAAAAATTTTATACATTGTTATAGAAATCACTTTGCATATTAATGCAAAAATGATAGAATATGAAACGGTGTAAAAAATGAGATTTTTTCCCGGTTACTTCATTAAAGTATTTTCAAATCTCAAAGCAAAACCCAAAACAAAACGTAATATTTGGGTCATTAAAACAAACGAATTTCACATAGGGTTTGAACGTTTTAAAAATTTACATTTTTCCACTAATTTTATTATTATTTCAAAGGATGCCTCCCTAAAAGGCATGGAATTAATCAAATTTACAAAGTCATTCTATATACGCTACACCTACCGTAGGAAATGTGTACTTATTGATTGGGTAATTAATCTAATTCTACATTTTACCTAGGGTTTTCAACTATTACAATTAAAAAAAAAAAATAATTATTCATATTTAATGCATTTGAGCTTTATATCCGTAAACAACAAAAAAGAACTTAAAGCACGGATGAAATATGATGAAGCAACCTTTAATTACTGCCCATTTTTTTGCCGATTTAAAACAACTAGAAAAATCTTGCACTGAATCGCCCCTTTAGTCCAAAATTTTTTCTTCAAGAATTCCTGTGCTTTTCATACGTTTAAATTTTCTTTTTTTTTAGACCTCAGCGAATAATTGTTATCCCCACATTTAATAGTTCGGTAAATAATCGGTTTTGGGGTTTTTTAATGCTTTTTAGACTAATAACAAATGAAAGTTCACTTCGTACGAGATCGGAAAAAAATCCTTTTCCCTTTTAATACCAAAAGGCCTAGGTAGCTTTTTAATAATTTTGCACGATCGTTTGGCAAAATTTTGGTTATCTAGCCAACGATTTTTTTGCATATACCCCATATATACTAGTCTTAACTTAGCCCAGGCTATGTTATCGGAGAGATATACTTTCTTGTTTCAATGTTAGAAAATGGGGAAATTTTCCCAAAAATGTAAAAATTTGAATTCATTTTTTACAAAAAAAAGCAACATGCCTGCACTTGATGATATCAATCCCTAACTATTTAAATTATTTTTTATTATTTTTTTTTTTTTTTGCTCTAAATTTCTTAATGGCATTCGTTTTGGGCGATTTTAAATATATAAAAAAATTTTCCTTTCACTGTTAATTGTATACTTATCTTCAATATTGAGGAGAGAGAGAAGAGAGCATAGAACTAAGACTAACTTAAATGATATATGTTTTCTCAAAAATTTTAAACATACCTAGCCGCCCCAACACACCCAAAAATAAAAAAAAAACAATGTCAATATTAAACAGTGTGTTATTGTTTGATTTTAATCGATAGGGTGGCTAATATGTTAAAAGAGCAAACATCATATCATTATTGAGGCTGCATGTTCACTTTTCCCCCCCCCCTCCCCGGCTTGAGTTTTGTGAGAAAACATTAGTAGGCCGTATATAGACCTGTTGTTAAAAAAAATTTTAAACGAAAAAAGAATGATATATGAAAAGAAAAAGGGAAAATGGGAAAAGGGGTTACTAGAACATTGGTCAAATTTGGCTCCCGCTCCGGTGTTAGTGGGGAATTTTCGAGTCCGAGTGCATGAAAAACTAAATAAAAATTTTACACTCGCTCATGCCCTCTAGCAACGCTCTTAGACGCTTAAAAGCATATTATTTCTGTATATTTGTGTTTATGGCGATTTAAAAAAATTTTCCTCCAGTAATAAAGGATAGCATGTTTTTCGGGGGTGAATTTTAACCCCCCCTTAAATTAAGTCACCTACCTATATTTGTCAGAGAAAAAAACAATGACCCTGGTTCGAGGAAATAAGCCTTTGCGATACCGAGGGACATTTTCCCCGACTAAGACTTTTTTTATTTACAACAAGTTGCACATATATTGGGGGGAAAACGTGAAAATTTGAAAAAACGCCCGTTACTCGAGAGACGGGGGACAATGTACACTCCACGTGTCCAAGGGAAATTTTCCCACAGTGCATTGCGTAAAAAATTCATTTTACAAAATGGCGGACTCTTTGTAAGTTTTCTAGTGAAACTTTTCGACTTATTTAAAACTAAGAATTTCCCTTTTTTCGGATTATCGAAAACGTTTTTTTAACCATTTACTTTCATCGAAATTCGACATTCCATTTTTTATCATGAAAAATTGGTTTGCGTCCCTATTTAAACAGGGGCAACAGCAGGTTTACTATATTATACAGTATTTGCCGAAACTACAAGTACAGTTTAAAGCACGTTGTCTTCTGCTCAAAAACCCTTCACCATGATCGTTCTTTTGATTTTTTGTTTCTATATTTTATTTTTTGTGTTTGTTTCCCCCTACAAAAACATAAGAAAGGGATCTGTTAAAAAGTGTAAATTTCGAGGAAAACTTTTTTAAAAACACTATTTACCCTTTTTGATGGAACCGCGATTTAGTGTGCTTTCTTTTTTCGGGAAACCATAATTTCCTTTTGTACCAAGTTGCATGTTTTAAAAATAATACATATACATTATATCAATTTTTTACAAGTATATGTTAGAAGGGGAAAATTGAATCTTACGTTTTTATGATCTTTTAGAGATATTTTATTTAAGTGGGGAAATTGCTTTTTTTTTTCCCTTTATTAAGGGTAACCTACAAAATGTAAAGAAGTCCAAGTTTTTTTTTTATTTTTTTTGTTTTCTTTAAACCCAAAATTAAAATTCCGGGTACTTAAACTTAAAGAGAATAACTTTATATGTTTTGAGAAAATTCATTTTATGCAGATCTACAAATGGTTATTTTAACGCAGGTAAAAAAACCTGAAACTGAATTCCCAAGTAAAGTCTTATTTTCAAAGTGGGGGGTTTTTCTTGCATACCCGTGAAATTTTACAACCTAACTAAAAAAATTCAAAAACGTTTTTCAAAAAATATTTACACTCTTTTAAATGTGGGAAAATCAACGACACACACAGAAAAATTATTATTTCTATTACTTCAACATTTCGGCAATGCCACTAAAGGGAAAAAATACTTCTTTTTTTTTTTTATCTTTTTTTAATTTTTTTTTTGTTTTCTACACATTACAAAAATCAGAATTTTAAGGCAATATACTTCAACTTTCACAAAACAGCAATACAGGGAACAAAATGGGAAAGTTTGTTGAATCAAATTTTTTTTTGGCCCTTTAGGGAAAGACTTGTTTGATAAATATTTTTTTAAAGCAATAAAAAAAAAAAAAAGTTCAGGATTTGGGATTTAAAATTTTGTATATTATTTGATTTAAAACACTAATTTTTTTATTCATACGTAAAACTATTTTTTAATACCAAGGGAAAGGTTTTTAATATTGTAATTCTACAATTTTTCTTTTGATATTTTTATAACTGGTTTTGTTAATTTTCATATTTTCAAAATAAGAAAACTGGGTTTGTGTTGGATGAAGATAAGTTTTTTTTCCTGGAGGCCAAAAAATATAAAACCGCGAGCCTTGGGAGGGTTTTTTTTTTCTTTGCAGAGCAGGATAAACTTATCTTTTTTCCAACACTAACCTAGTTTTTATTTATCCCATCATTCTAACTAAAAATCTGTAATTTTAAATTAGACACAAAATAAAAAAAAAAATTGGGTTCTCCCAACTACTGCCCTTTAGTATTCTTCCCCGGGGCAAACAAACAAACCTTTTTGCGTACACACCCAAGTAGTCACAAATTTAAAAAAACGTTTTTAAAAAATTCACAACTTTTCGAATTTTTATTAAACAAAAGCGTTTTTTTGCATTTTCAACTTTCAAAAACTCGACAAGAAAAAATATATTTAAAAAAAATAGACTTACACGGTTGAGCCCAAAACACAAAAAACATTTAACTCAAGAAAGTAGTTCCGATGGCAAATATATAAAATTTCACAATGATTAAAGCTAATTTTTTTCGATCAGTTTTTTTAACCCCCGATGTAGTCTGATGATAGGAAAAGAATAAACCCCTCTCTTTTTTCTCTCTCTGTATAAGGGAGTATAGTAAAGCAAGGGGGAGATAAGATATTATCATAAACACAATACTGTGAATTTGTCATATATTTTTTTCTACATCTTATAAAATACAATACTAAATTTCATATCTAAAAGGGGAAAAAAATGTTTTGTTTTAATTGCTGTATGTGTTAAATTTTGATTTATAAAATTATATAGCTAAGTTATTGAAATTTTTTTTCCGGACCACCCGACATATAATTTTCTGTCGAGTCTTTTTGGGTTCTTTTTAGCCCCTACCTGTTTACTCTCGTCTTTTCATTGGATGTTTGGGTCCCGCATTCAAAACCTTTTTAAATTAATATTTTGAAAAATTGGCATATAATAATACATATGGGGGTTTTGCACACACGTTTTTTTTTCTCACCAAAATTTGGTGCTATGGTAATGGAAAAATTATGCACCTCACCCTAGGGGGTTCATGTGTTATTCCAACACCAGTTACTTTTTTATCAAAACAGGATTCCCACCATTTGAAAAACAGGTGACACATTCAACCAATTTTCTAAAAATAAGGATATCGGAACTCCCCAAATGGGGGTTTTCCATGTATACAAACAAGTGTTCATGTATTTGTTGCTGAAAAGCATGCAGCACACAGTAAAACATTATTATTTTTTGTAGGGCCCTTTTTTTATTTCTAACGGGAAAAAAGCATTTTTTACCTACATGGAACTTGGAAAGCCCCTGTGTTTTTTATTTAAAAATAGGTCATGTTTGTCTAATCTGCACAAAGATATTGACACTTTACTTTTGGGGAAAAAAACAGTTCAAAAACATTTTTTTACCTACCCTAAACGGGATCTATTTTAACATACATACCTTTCAACAGATTTGTTTTTCCCCATGAAATGTATTGGTAAGGGAAAAACAAAAGAAAAAAAAAAGGTTCAAGGTACATACATGCCTTAAAATTGAAAACTTTACATTTGGTGTGCAAAAGCGCATAACTGAGAATTGCCGATATCAAAATAACCGAGCTGCATAATAATTTTTTTTTACAAAATAATAAAATTTAAAAAACTTTTACCTAAAAACTGACACCTTTCTACAATGACATCGTTCTTTGTATCTAATATTTCAACCAAATGTTAATAACACAAATAATTCATCTGTATTATTTTGCTTTGGGTTTTAATGCGAGAAGAGTTTACAAACTTCCCAATTCCCCTTTTTTTTCAAGTAGATAAGTTCCATTTTCATATTTTATGTCATTTGTTGTAAAACTTAAAATGTTTTATAACCTTTTTTTGCTCTTCCTTTTATGTTCAATGTTTTTCTGGGGTATAGCTTTTACATTTTGATAATAAAGATAAATTACTTGCTTCAATTAATTATTGCCATATTTATTTTTTATTGACAACATTTAAGTTTTGAGCATTCTGTTTACGGGCAGCTTTGATAGTCAAATTTAAAACCCCATATTCTCAATCTTTGATTTTCAAATATGAGATCGAAAATCCAGTCCCCCCATCAATAAATGACAAGCATTTAAATGTAATCTCCCCCAAAACCTCACCTTATCTTTGAAAAAACACAAGTCAATACTTTTTTTTAATTTGTCTTTGCCCATACAACAAAAACTACTGAAAAAATTCATTTTTTTTTCCAAAAAAAATCACCCCAATGAAATGGTCTATAAAATTCTGTTTATTGTGGGAGATCTGAGATAGCTTCATAAATTTTTTTTAAAATCTTCATGTTCAGTTTAACTATCCTGAAGATTTCATTAAAAGCAGTAATTTATTTTTAATTTTTAATTATCTATTTTACTTCAATATTTTAAATGAAGAAAATCATAAAAAAACATGCCTGAAAACTTTTTAACGCCCCAAAAAAAAGAAGACTCAAAACTTAAGGATGGGTTTTTTGAAGTTTTAAAACTTTTTTCCAAAATTTTTTATTTTAAAAGGAGGGATAATGTATTGAGATCCAAAAATTTTACAAAAACTACAATCAAAAAGAAAAAAAAAAAGAAAGATAGATTCAGGGGTACAGATAAGGTTTGAGTCATTTGGGGATTTACTCTCAATTTTTTAAAGGGAAATTTGGGGTTTTTAAATTTTAATTGAGTAATGAAAATATGGAACCCCATCAAAATTAATCAATTTCTTTTTTTTTATCAACTTAATTTTGGAATTTAAATAACATCATTTCTTACTGGATATGCCTTGCGTTTTTGTATCAAAAATGCAATTTAACAATTATCATATCAGGGTTTATCATTTGCTCCTAACAATTAAATTAAAAAAACATTTAATATTTTTTATCTTTCCCGATCCAAAGGGTTAGCACTTTTAACTATTGAATTAAAAAGAAATTATTTTCTGGTTAACATGGGTTTGTGCTATCAATTTATCTCAAATTCCAGACGTCAATTATTTCGAGCAAAGTGAGTTTTGGGTTTTCATGCAGTGCTAGTATCTACCAGTTTTTTTTTTAAAAGTTTTAACCCCTTTTTTCCTGCCTTGTGTAACCTATTTTTAAGCAAACAATAGAAAAAAGCAGATGAAAAAAATAAGACAGACTGGATTTATGTTTTACTTGAAAAGGGGAACCCAAAGTAGAAAAATTTCCCGGGAAACTTTGAAATATTTGCGGATTTTCAAGTAACCGTAAAACAAACGAGTTTTTTGTAAACATCACTCGGTTTTTAAAAGTTGCTACCATTACCTTTAATATTTTTTATATTTGAGTAATCTAATTTTTAATTGCTTTTTTATACGCAGAATTTTAAAAAATTTGGGTTTTTTTCTATTTTTATTTGCGTAATTAAGCAAATACGCACCTTATCTGTACCCCCGTAATTAAATTGATACAAAAATTTTTCATGAAATTCTTACTATTTTTTTAAAAAAAATGTTCCTAATGGCAAAAGAGAAAATCCCTTTGGCCAAGTAGTTAAGCACGCCTCGGGGGGGTGGGGGGGTCAGGGGTTTTGTCCCCCTTGCGACTTAAAAATCGTTAAAAAAAAAGTGGGGATGTTATAGCTCCCTTGCTGGCGTTTGCATATAAGGGTAGATCTAGGCTGGGTTGGCCCCGTGTCAGGGGAAAAAGTGTCGGGTTGGTATCATGCCCATGGTCTACACGTGATACTGCAGGGGACACTATATCTTTTCAATAGACATTCTCTAAATAATTGAAAAAAACTGTCAGTGTGATTTAACCCAACAAACAAACAAAAGACAATAGAGCTGATTTTCTTTCTAATTTTTTTTTTTTAAAAACCTGGTTTTTTTTTAGGAAAATTAGTGTTATAAAAAAAAAGATGGGAAAAACATAAGACATGAAAAAGTTTTTTAAAAAAACAATTACCCAACTGTAGGTTGTTATTCACTGGTAATTTTGAATCAATATTTGAATTAAGAATAACACAAATTTCATTGTAATTTCATGAATTATTTATTAGAGAAGAAAAAGCTGTTTCAAAAGAGAATAGTAGATCTAGTTATTTTTCTGGAAAAATGTCAGTTTTTGGGTAGGGAAAACCATCTGTAAAAAGTAGTTAATTTACTCCCCCCCCCCCCCCCCCCCCCCCCCCCCAAAAAAAAAAAGTAAATCACTGTAGAGAAATGTCTGTAATTAAATTTCTGATTGAACAATATGCTTCATAAGGATTCTTAAAGGTATTCAATTTTAATTCTGAATTTGGGCCTCTACATAACCTATTTAACTCTGATAAAAAATCCTGTTTTATCAAATTGGATAATGCATATCTACATCTTCAATTCTAGATCAAAAATTACTTTACAAAGCTAAAGGTAGATATTTTTTTATTTTCTCATACAACTGGCCTTTTAGGGGGATTTACCATGCCCTTTTCTAGTATAAAGGAAGGGGAGAACACTTTAGAGTCCTCATAATGTCTAAATATTAAGAAATTAAATAGCATAAAATAATTAGGATACTGATTTTCTGACAAAGTGTCTTGGATACTTGTCAAATTTTTTTCAGCAACTGAAATGTGAGCTTCTTATGCTCTTTTAGCTCGCCCGAGCACAGTCATTATGTTCAGGATAAGCTATTAGGATCGTTGAATGTCTGTTTTCTGTTGTCCTCAATTAGTTTGTCAATGAGGTTGGGAGTTATGACCCTTTAAATATTAATAATTTCAAGATTTCACTTTGTTTTTGCTCTAGCATCTTCATTTCTGAAGCAATCATTTTCAAACTCAATGAAAATGTTTACACTTATAATCCCTTTACGATGTTCGATAATTGCTAGCCTAATGTCAGCCACAATTGCTAATATCAGCGACTTAGGTCTGGATTTATGGCCCTTTTAATATTACCTAGAATTTTTTTGCTACAACCTTAAGATTTTGGCCATAGGTACTGTTTTGTTTGTGGAAATGAAAAGATCTTGCTTGTACTTCTGCATGGCTTATGTATTCATAATAGTAACTTGTGCAGGCAAACAAGACAATATTTCTGAGCATCCTTATTCTTGGCTCTTGGTGATATATCAAAATAATTTGTCAGAAATGATCATCATGACCTAAGATGATACACCGTGTGTCATTGTTAACCCTTTCCCTCATAGAGGAAACCATGGAAAAGACCTATGCGAACAACATAAAACCAGATCAGCCTGCGAGTAACTCGCAGGCTGATCAGGTTTTATGCTGTTCGCTGCTCCTCAGTGGTCTGGAAATGAGGACTTTATAATTAAATTTGGTAAGGTTTAACTGTGGTTTTCTGCAGATCAGGCTTTATGTGGTACCCATTGAGTGCGTCAAAATGAGTCTATATGAGGGAAAGGGTTAATTCTATTTTGTACTGATAATGATGAAAGGTGTTTGTGTCAAAACTTTGACTTTGTGGAACCAAGTTACTGGCGCATGACTCAGTGGTAGTGTGTCAGTCTGTGTCACATTTTCTTGATACAACTATAAATGTTAGTGTGTAATTTGTAAAATGATGAAAAATTGAAAAAGAAAATAACCATAGAAACATTGAGCAGAAACTACCTAAAATGTGTCATGAAGTTTATCATAAAAGTATTTGTTGTCTGTTTCCAGGGGACGTTAAATAGATTGTAGAATGAAAAAGAAGCCCAAGGAAGCCAAATATGCAGATGATATCAAATTACAGCCAAGAAAATGTTTACAGAACACATTGTAAGTAATGGGTATACTTCTTATTATCTTACTTTTATTGTAGAAAAATTTGTATAGACATAATAGATATTGATTGGTTTCAAACATTGTGAAAGCTTTTGGTTGAATGGATTTAAAAGTTTTGAATATCTTAAACTAAAATTGTAATGTCTATCAAACTTTTTAGCTCATCTGAGCACAACCTGCTCATGGCTCTTGGTCTGGCAAGTTAGTGCATACATTTTAAGCTCACAAGAGCACAATGTGCTCAGGGTAAGCTCTTGGGATCATCCTTCATCCACGCAGAACTATTGTTGCCTTGGTAATCAACAGAAATTTTGTTAAGTTACTTACAAAAAATTCATTTCATTTGACACAAATTGACAGTCTACCATAGTTGCTAAAATAAAGTTGACCCCTTTGAAAAATGTGGCCCTAGGGGTCAGCAAGTTTCCTTAATAATGTATTGGAAAATTCCAAACTTTCTTGTTAAATCAGTGGTCAGAATCAAATGGTACCTCATGACTTTGTACAATAATTGCTAAAATAAAGTTGATCCCTTGAAAAATGTGGCCCTGGGAGGTAGGCTAGTTTCCTTATATACTTCATATACATAAAATTTCAAAAACTTTTTCTTTGAATCTATAGGTTAGAATTAAGTTTTTTTGGAATGTACGGTCACCTTAAGGATGTCCATAGTTATAAAATAAAGTTGGTCACTTAAAAAAATGAGGCCCCAACAGGTTGGGCCCAGTTTCCTTTTATACTCTATATAGAAAATTTCAAAAATCATCTCCTCTGAAACCAATGGTCAGAATTAATTTTTTCTCTACAATATTTGCTAAATGAGGTAGATCTCTTGAAAATGAGCCTCACAGCGTGGTTTAGTGAGATAATCAATATTTATTTAATACTAAATAAAGAGTTAGAGTGATTAAATACTTTTATAAAATTAATTTTGTATTTGTATATATGTAAGTAATTGGGAATTGTTTCAAAGTGTTTGAAATTAATATGTAATATTGTGTAAGTTTCTTTGAATATGTTGTTAATAATAGCAAATAATTTTTGGTTTGTCTGTTTGTCACAAAACTTTAACCTTGACCGTAACTCTGAAGTCCTTCAACTACAGCCTCTTAACTTCACAGGTGTATGCACCTTGATGAGCTCTACTCACCAAGTGACCTTGACCTTCAAATGACCTTGACCCCCAAGGTCTAAGGTCCCCCCGTGGCTAACGTAACGCTTGTTTTTTTCTGAAATTTTAATCAAGTGTTTAACTGAATTGTTTAATTAAGCTGATAGTACTTTGGTAAGTGTTCTAGGGCCATTATTGCTGTCTTGTTATATTTATCCTTCCACTTTGTCAATATTACAGTAACTGTGCAATCTCATTAAAATCATATCCTAATTTGCACTCCTCTACTATACACAATTAGGATCTGAAAACAATCTTAGGGGTCACGTCAGAATGATCTTTTAAGTAATTTATATGCATAAAAAAGAGCTTGATTTTAAACCAATTAAATAGCGCGTTTCTGACTTTGGTAAAACATTTCTGACAGGGTGAGAAAAATGTGCAGCTTGACCGAGACTTGAACCAGGGCCTTTTGCTTACTGAACGAATGCTCTAACGAATGAGCTACCCGGCCGCTTTCACATCTTTCTACTCTATTGTGAGATTGATGCGGTTACTTCCTCTGGTTATACTGTACAATTTAGTAGGTGCCAATTTAATTGGCTCATACCAATGTCAGACTGAGATGACACTCTATTCAATGTTGTCAGATTCAGTTAACGATACAGAATCTGATTTCAATGAGATTGAGTAACTGTGATAAAGCAGTATCTGGGGGTATCCATCATCTTCACTTGATACTGTTTGGGATTCAAGTGTTCAAGTGTATTCTATATACAAATGATAGCATATAGTGATGGGGGATGGTAGAACCTAACAGCATTCATCAAATGACAGATATATTGTTTTTTAGCTCACCGCAACGTGCTCATGGTGAGCTTTTGTGATCGCCTTTTGTCCGTCGTCTGTGCGTGCGTGCGTCCGTCCGTCGTCAACAATTTCTTTAAACAACATCTCCTTCTAAACTACTCACTGGATTTTGATAAAACTTCACAGGAATGTTCATTATGTGGCCCTTTACCAAAGTTGTTAAAATTATTTTGATTGGTCAAAAATCTAGGTCACAGGAGCTAAAAAATAGATTTTAAAAATGAAAATTTTAAAAATCTTCTTCTCCGAAACCACAAGGCCTAGCCTTTTGATTTTTGGTATGTAGCATGATCTTATGACTCTCTACCAAGATTGTTCAAATTATGGCCCTGGGGTCAAAATTGACCCCGCCCCAGGGGTCACTTGATTTAACATAGGCTAATGTAGGAAAAACTTGAAAAAATCTTCTTCTCCGAAACCACAAGGCCTAGCCTTTTGACTTTTGGTATATAGCATGATCTTATGACTCTCAACCAAGATTGTTCAAATTATGACCCTGGGGTCAAAATTGGCCCTGCCCCAGGGGTCACTTGATTTAACATAGGCTAATATAGGAAAAACTTGAAATATTTTCTTCTCAGAAACCACAAGGCCTGGGGTTTAGATATTTGGTGTGCAGCATTGTGTAGTAGATCACTACCAAGTTTGTTCAAATCATGGCCCTGGGGTCAAATTTGGCCCCGCCCCAGGGGTCACTGATTTTACATAGGCTAATATAGAAAACTTGAAAAATTTCTTCCAGAAACCACAGGCCGGAGTTTAGATATTTGGTATGTAGATGATCTTTGACTCTCTACCAAGATGTTCAAATTATGACCCTGGGGTCAAAATTGGCCCCCACCCAGGAACAACTTTATTTAACATAGGCTAATATAGAAAAAACTTGAAAAATCTTCTTCTCAGAAACCACAAGGCTGGGTTTAGATATTTGGTGTGCAGCATTGTCAGTAGAAATCCTACAAGTGTTGTTCAATACAATGAGCCGGCTGGGGTCATAAATTTGGTAACCACGCCAAAGGGTCACCTGATTAACATAGGCAATATAGCAAAAAAATACTTGAAAAATTCTTCTTCTCAGAAACCACAAGGCCTGGGTTTAGATATTTGGTATGTAGCATGATCTTATGACTCTCTACCAAGATTGTAAAAATTATGACCCTGGGGTCAAAATTGGTCCCGCCCCCAGGGGTCACTGATTTAACAAAGGCTATATAGAAAAAAACTTGAAAAATCTTCTTCTCAGAAACCACAAGGCATAGAGTTAAGATATTTGGTGTGTAGCATTGTCTCGTGGATCTCTACCAAGTTTGTTCAAATCATGACCCTGGGGTCAAAATTGGCCCCACCCCAGGGGTCACTTGATTTAACATAGGCTAATAAAGGAAAAACTTGAAAAATCTTCTTCTCAGAAACCACAAAGCCTGGAGTTTAGATATTTGGTATGTGACATGGGCTAATAGACCTCTACCATGTTTGTTCATGAATCATGCATTGTCTAGTGGATCTATATTTAGTTTGTTCAAATCATGGCCCTGGGTCAAATTTGGCCCCGCCATTGGGGTCACCTGATTTTACATAGGCTAATATAGAAATAACTTGAAAATTCTTCTTTTTAGGAAACTAGAAAACACATGGCCTGGCGTTTAGATATTTGGTGAAAATTGGCCCCGCCCCAGGGATCACTTGATTTTACATAGACTTATTTTGGAAAAAAGCTAGAAAAATTTCTTCTCAAAAACCACAAGGTCTGGAGTTTAGATATTTGGTATGTAACATGGGCTAATAGACCTCTACCCAGTTTGTTCAAATCATGACCCTGGGGTCAAAATTGGCTCTGCCCCAGGGGTCACTTGATTTTACATAGCCTAATGATATCAGGTGAGCGATTCAGGGCCATGATGGCCCTCTTGTTTTTTAAGCAGGTTTTCAACAAAAATCCTGGTTATTAGAAAGGGTATGTCATTGGATGGGCGTCAAACATTTTGTTTCCGTTGAATATCTCCTAGGATGTCTGAGTCAATGTAAAGGTCACTGTTACTAAAAAAAGATTTTTGCTGCCATCAAATAACTTCTTTTAGGAGTGAGGTATGATTATCAGATTTTGTAGATAGATACCTTATTGGAAGAGGAAGATTGGGATTGATTCTTGGGTCAATAGGTTCAAGGTCACTGTTACTAAAGATAGTTTGGCTTGCCATGAGCAACACTTGAAGACTTAGTTTTGCATCATTTGACATGTTTCTTATTCAAGATTAAATCCCATATAGGTCGATTACCTCCCCCTCCCCCCCACCCCCACACACACTACATGATGTGGATCTGGTCATGTATATAAGACTACACACTACAAAACTGTATGGGTTGAACATGTATAGAGCTCAATCTAGGGTTATTCTCACTCATTACATATCACTTAGCTATTGATGGAGCTTTAGTCTTTCTCATTTTCTCTGGCTTTGACATGGATGTGTTAATAGGTACCACAGCTTTTGGGGAAAAACATATATATTTTTAAGTTTAATTTTTTAAACAGTTTACTGAGTACAGGGAGTGGTGAGTCAATCTTGTCAGCTGATTTCACATTGACTTGCAGTGACTTTGTCAGTAGTTCACAATCGTGTCTTAAATAGTAGAAGAAAATGGAGGGGTGAGTAACCTGCAGCTGTAATTTGAACTTAGATATTGTATTCATGAATAGACATGACCAGGGAGTATATTGCTTATTGCTGTTTAACAGTAGTAACAGTTTCTCCTCACATAGCATGTGATCATTAGAAGGCTTGCTGCAGTCAGGTAGTATTCTTTTCCTTACACATCCAGTGGGGTGTGACACTCATGTGTCTGACAGAGTTTGTTTTACTGTGTGGGGTCATTATGATAACACATGCAAGGCTGGGTAGGAGAAGACAGAAATGCATTATAGTGTTGGTGTATGTCTGACAGAGGGAAAGAACTAAAGGTACAATGTGCATCAGTTTTTAAAAAATTTTGTGTATCTCATTAGTATTGTATAAGTTTCCTAATGCATTGTATTTCAATCGAAATCATAACGTATCCGTTGTATTGTAATGTTTCATATCCTGTAAGAAAATAGAACAAGATTGTAATTTCATTGTTTTCGCATAGCAATGTTTATTGTAAAATAGTATAAGTATTTAGTAAACCCTACATAAACAATGTTTACCATAATCACCAGTTTGGGACAATTTTTGAGACACCTTTTATTTTTTCAGGAAAATAATTTTGCATCATGCCTCTAAATTCAACATTTGGCATGCATTTTGTTTTATTTTTTGATATAATCAATTCATGTTATTTTATATTTTTTATAATTTTTTTTAGCTACTTGAGCATGAATTGCTTAAGATGAGCTATTGTGGTCAGTCAATGTCCGTCGTCCGTCAAAAACGTCTGTCCGCATGTCTGTCAACATTTTCTTGTTTTACACTCTAGCACTTTCATTTCTTCAGCAATCTTCTTAAAATTTTAAATTTGACAATGTTTATAGCCATAACCTCTAGGCTGAGTTCTGTTATTGCTGATTACCAATTGGTTTTTGGAGTTATACCCCTGAATGATTAAAATAATGCCAATTTTACTTTGTGTACACTCTAGCATCTTCATTTCTTAATCAATCTAATTCAATTTTCATTACAATAAAATAGCCATGTCTCTTGACTAAGACTAATTAGGTTGTTTTGGCCCATCCATTCAGGGGTTTTAAGAAAAAAAACCCAAAAAAAACAGCTTTAAAACAACAAGGCCTAGAGCTTTGATACTTGGTGTGTGTCATTGTCTAGTGGTCCTTTACCAAGTTTGTTTAAATTGTTATAGGCCTGGAGTCAAAACTGGCCATGCTCAAGTTCACCTTTTTTTTTTTTTTTTTTTTACCTAGTCTTATTACGGAGCTATAACCTCAATTTTTGTGTACAGGTACAATTTTATTTATGAAATTGATCATGACCCTGTGAACCTACTTTGATATTTAAAGCGCGGCCTTCAAATTTGGACCATTGTACTGTAATTATTGTGGCATTGAAAGTTGACCTTGTATTTAGTTTTATGATGACCCAGTGACCTACCTTTTGTATTTTAAGCCACTTCTTTCAAATTTGGCCCAAAGGTACTGTTTTGATGTCAGGAATTGAATGATTTTGCTGTATTACTGTATGGATAATGTATTTAGTATAAATTTTGCTACATTTTATTAACTTGAACAGACAAGTAAGAAAGCAATGTTTCTCAGGTGAGCTATTCGGGGCCATCATGGCCCTCTTGTATTATAAATAAAATTAACATTCCTCCAATATAAATATTTATATACATATTCTGAGTACAAAGAGGGAGCTACCAGTAAAAATTGTTAACAACTATTGGGTAATAAACCTCATGAGATGTTAGGGGCTGGATTGTTAATGGCAATTTTATATTCTGTATTAATGCACCAAGATTAACAAAAGTAAATGACATTGTAGGAATGGTATTTTAAAAGTCTTAGATTAAACAGGTATTTGGTAAGTATTGGTTTAATTTTTTAAAAAAAGGCAACATTCTGTAAACATTTTGTGGATTGTCTCAAGTAAACCTGGGTATGAAAAGTTTTACACCTGTTTGTTTTGTAAAGAATAACCCTTACCACTTGCAAACCCAGTTTATCATTATCATGCCAGATTCAGATTGAATGCAGTTTTCAGTCTTAAAAAAGTTTCTCATGGTTTACACGTTTATGTAAAATTTGTCATGGTTATTGTTACAGGCTAGGTAGAGGAAGATCCACTGAAAAAAGATAAACACTATACTACATTCCATCTGGGGTTGGGTTTCCATAGGATACTGGACTCTTCAGGTAGTGCAGATCTCTAGCCTCATTTTCTACGGTACCTACCTTTTTGTTTTTGTTTTGGCTAATAATCAAGTAATGACACTCGGAAGCAAAATTGGAGTTTGAGTCTTACAATAATCATTCTGACCTACTCAGACACAAAGTACTGGCCAACCCAGAAACCACCAGGAGGGACTAATAGTTACACAGTTTCTTAAAAGTAAATCTTTTTCAGTATTTGACATTGATTTAACATAATATTCTTTCTTTTTTTTATTGTACATGACACACTTTCTCAAGGTAAATTTTCTACCTTTTTTTCCCTGTGT
>CM037777.1:100686110-100736110 GCA_021229015.1 Solen grandis | reverse complement strand
GGAAGATGCGCAGGTGCTAACCCTGATCAGCCTGCAAATCCTGCCGGGGTATGCCAAGACCAGGGTCACTGCTAAACAGCTTGATGGCCACGGCAAACTGAATCTAATTTCAGATACACTCAACCTACTGACTGGTCCTACACAAGGCTTCCGGGTAGCTGAACCGGAAAAGCTTTTCAATTTACTCATCTTTGCCCCCATTACTTTTTTTTGCTTTATTGTCATTTCATAGGTAAGGCTACATTTTGTATAATTTACTTTAACAATAAAGAAGATTTAGATATAAATAGTGCAAATGATTTGCAGGCAAGTTCCCTCTGCACCCGGCATTCTGTAGATATATATCAACAAAGGCACCTAGATGTGAACCAATCAGCCAGTTGAAGTGAATGAAGGGGAAGCAGTAAGCCACTATTATTGTCTAAATGATCTATGTGGTTAGCAACATGCACATATTGGTGACTCATGCAGACATGTTTGTACATGGGGGTAACTGAACAGAGCTAGCATCTTCTGAAACACAAAAATATCAGTGAAAAACCTATCAAAGACTTCATTTATGTCAGGCCTAACGGAACCAAATGTATTTCTCCTATCCTGGTAAACATTAGCACTACTGTTTTACTTTCTCTATGATACTCTATATAATTTATCAGCAACATACTGGAAACCTTCAACAATAAACGTATCTGTCTCCAATAATATACCTATCCTAGCATACATTAAATATTGAATGTCTACAAAAAAAAAAAAAAAAAAAAAAAAACAGAATCTAAAATCCTTTTTTCATGGTCTATGAGCTACACTGTCAGGCTATCTCTATGTTCTACCTCAAAGAATTCGAATCAATCTGCCTAAATTTCATTCAGGATAAACACAATTTAAGCTTGGCATGTGACAATTCTGCTGACTTTTTATGCATCCTCATAAATTCTCTTATAGTCCCTGGGCATAAAGCAGTTCCGTCTTTGCTTCACAACTATCAGTTAGTAATATGTGATTTTCCATCTATGTCCGATTTCCCTCCAGACAACAACCCAAAATACAGCGGCATGTTGAGGACAAGAGATGCTGGACTAATAATCCCCAAGTCCCATAATCCTGGCCCTCCTCTGTCAGAAACATAAAGAGCCCTCCACCATTTCTAATTATCTATTTGATAAGAAGTCACTGATGCAATGCCTCAACAACCTCTCTGTCCAGAAATCGCAGACATCTCGAGATATGGAAAATGTATTTGTCTCTGAACACATTATTTTGACAAAACCCTGACAAAACCAATGACATTTCCCTACCTCTCCATATTTACCCATGTGAACATATTGCCTAGATCTGACAAATGAATCACCGTAACCCTCAGAATGTTATCAGCTGACACAAGGACAGAGTTTTGGAACGAACAGCTCGTAAGACAAATATATTGCTCTCGGAACATCATTGGGTGGTACATCACCGAGTGCCGCTTATGCAATAAACCTCCATCACTGTCTGATCACAGAATAATGAAGAAAGATCATAATGATGGAAACCAGCCCTGGATGGCTTTCTGTTAGTAGCCGCTGTCAAAAGTTTATTGTTAACCATCAGGACTTCTACTCCTGTTATGCTTCTTGCATGTTCACCTAATATTTCAATCGTATTTTGAAAGAAAACGAAATTAGTAAGCTCTTAATGACAGACAAGAACTAAGGCAAATGTCTTTCTTCAGTGTGTCAAAAGCCATATTTTTCATCATTCTAAATCACTAGTAAGTCTGATTGCATTGGAATCCACTGTATAATGATAAACGGAACAAAGGAGAGACCTTTGAGATTCCATCTCTCTATTCATTGCTTGGAGCTATGACAAATTTGGCTGACAACTCAGTCTGCAAAGAAATGAGACTAATTGCGTTATGTTCCTATGATCGTGTGATATAACACTCATCTCCCAAAAGAAGCCCTTTCCACCCGGCCATATGGTAAACACTAAACAAATTAGCGGACAACTCCTTGCATCATTTTTCTCAGCTCCCCAATTATTGGTAGAACAGCTATTCTGATTTCCCCTCAGTCTGTCTGACCCATAAACACAGCTCCAGTCACTGTCTCCATGCTATATCCATACATTTGATATTCTCCGTCAAATTGTCACCAGTCTTGACTTTAGGAACTGATCAATGCCCTACATTAAAGTTATAACCTGGTTTCCTTTTCTTATGCAAATATCTGAAATAAAGCCTAGCTCAATTATCATTTCTAATGTGCTCAAAATGAAGCAATATGCCAGTGGAGTACTTGTTTAGTTATTTAAATATAAAATGTCTATTCACATCCTTTACTTTTCTGATGAGTTTTTCTCCTTTAACATTTCACATTTTTGTATTGAACTGGGTATTCTAGAATTACTTAAAACCAAATGTGTAATGGTTCACTGATAGCAAACCAACAACGTATCTGACTATTGTGGATTCAAACCCCACTGGAAGCCAGATGTACTGATTCAATCCAAGAGATGTCAAAAGGGCTAAGCATGAGCTGAAAAAGCTAGTCCCAAAACTGATGTGAAAGAAGTTTTAACTTATCTACTTCATTCTGTGGCAGTCTATTTAAGATCAAAACTTTGGTGTTTATGGTGAATAACGTTTTTCCAAGCCCAACTGTTAAAACTCCCGTTACCTCACATTAAATCCAATGTTGTGGGCAGACCTATCTCATACTAATAAACCTATACTACTGCACTGACTATCTACAACTGCATCTTCTAATAGTTTTTTCTGCATATCCAAAACCTGAACCCACAACACTATAAATTATCTCTGTAGGTGATCAATACCCCAACATACCACTTCTGACACAGAAAGAGGACTATTTCTCTTGAAAAATTCTTGACAGAATTATCTGCCCTTGTCTGCTAGTCTATTGGCCTTATCATGATAAAACAGTTATCAGTAAGTGTGGAGGCATTATCAACAACAGTTAACAATAAGGGGTGCCTGGATAGCGTAGTGGTAACACACTTTGCCTCTCACAAATACGTCCTGGGTTCGATCCCTGGTGACTATGTGAAAGGGTATGGAGGTTGCCCGTCCAGACACCTGGGTTTTCTCCGGGTGCTCCGGTTTCCTCCCACTTTAATGACCACAAACACCATCATCCGAGCCATCGAGAATGATTTATTAAATTTGTAAGAACTTGTTTCATAATCGATGTAAAATAAAAATTTAAACTTTGTAATGGTTAACAAACTACATAATGCCTGACACACTAAACTATTCACTAGACACTAAACTAAATCTCCATGTAGCATAACTCTCAAAACAATTATTTTTATAGACTAAAAACCTGTACTGAAACAGACAGTAAGACTAACCTTAGAAATATTATAGCCAGAGACTAATGTAAAGATATCTCAAAAGATGAACTTGAGACACAAAATCAATCTGGCGAAACGTACTGGTACCTCTACACTAATCGTGTTAGAGTGAGATATATCTAAGATAGTTCAAACACTGCCCTACATACAGGAAAATGGAGTCAAACCAGTCTACTTTTTCGGACATCTACGAATAAAGAGAGTATTTTACATGAGCTCCTGATATTACCAGGAGACTAAATCCTTACTTTTATACAGAACAGCAACAGTCAGGGTTACCGAAGTCAATAAATAAACAATAGCACACAAGATAATTTCATTCTTCAGACAAATAAATAAAAACAAACTGGCTTTTTCTTATAATTGGACATGACATGTTTAACACGCTCATGATGAGAGAGTGAAAAATCTTCTATTGTTCTAATGACACAGTAGATTGGAGCACTTGACACGAGAAAATTGAAAAACAATGGCTAAGTGAAAAAAAAAGCCAGTATTGGCAAATGAAAACAAAGGATATTGTTGATTCACACTTCTGAGGAACGCTGGTTTCTTAATAAAAGGTCGAGCTATTGAATTGAATGATTATCCCAGAAAGATTTTCCTGCCAAGTCGCACCATATTTGGCGTTATTTGTCGTGACTGGCAGCCCATGTCCAGCACAGCGAGTATCAGAACGCCCTAGTGACCAGTTTGTTCTCTAATTGTCTGAAGAAAGGTGGTAAGCTGTAACAGAATACAATTAGCAGAATTCCCGGGCGCTGTGTGTCTATATATTGGTGAAAATCAAAGTGATAATAGACATTCAACTACCTTCCCGTGTAAACCGTTTCATGACTTTGGTGAATTGGCTTTTTTAAAGGGCCATGAACTCATTCATTTTACCAAATAAGACTTGTCAATGACCTTACACCTTGTCTCAGGAACAATTATCAATTACAACTGGTTTCTGCATGCTCTTGACAATGTAAGTAACTGTGAATCAGAAAAGGACAAGGATGTTGCTTTTCTATATGTCAAAGAGAAGTTTTAGTTTAAGTTACTGCGATTCTTTCAAGAACCTCATAAAAGCCTGATCACATGGCTCACACAGAAAAGTAGCAGTACCAAGACAAATATCAAAGAGTGTGAGCAGGAAACCCCGCCTGGGCCCACGGGTGGGGTCTTGGGTGTTTCCCTGCCCTACCCCCGATACCTGTCTCAGTTGTGTCTTGCCTACAGAGATAGAAAGAGAATAATAACAGAACAGCCATGTACTGAAAACAAAGCTAACTGCAGGGTGGAGGCTGGCTGCTGTTTCTGTCATTTTCTTGTCACCCAGGTTACGAGGACACACCCACAGACCCCCTGCAGGGTGCAACAACAATCCCAGCAATACATGATGGTAATCATCTACTAACAGTAATGACACTGCTCGTGTTTTTAATTTGAACCCTAGTCTTGAACTTTTAGCAGAATTTCATGAATGGATAAGACACTACTTATGTTAAGTTTGAACTCTAGTAATAAACTTAGCAAATAAATCACATTTAACTAAACCAGATCTAACAATAAAAGACCAATGTGACCAGTGTAAAACTGGATCAGCCTGCAAGTGACCTGTTGATTGATAATGTTTTATACTGCTCAAAATTCCTTTGTACTTTCGTTATGAGACAGGAAAACTGCCATCCTGGTCAGAGCAATAGCTGCTTTCAATCTTATCTATTATTTCATTTGGTATACCATGGCATGAGTAGAAAATCCAAAAACTTTGAAACAGTACTGCTGGGATTGCTCCACTGCTGCAACAGGTCTCTGGTTTTTATATATAATCTGGTTTCATTATAATATAGCACAGTTCTTTCCAATTAAATTCATGACAAGAAAGAGTATGTTAATTTCCCAATACAGTACTATGAAAATACAAGCTGTGACCTTAGGAACCATTTAGAATAATGTTATCCTTGCAAATCTATCCTAGAAACCAGTATTTCTCCGATTAATATGTTCTTCTTTCCTGAAATGGTAGAAATGGGACACATTTTTTTTTATATATTTCACTCCCAATGGAATGTAAAAGCAACAGAATGGAGAGTCATTTATTATTAAGGGGGCAATAGCAAGCAATAACTGGATTATCAAACTGTTAATGCTCAGATTCTAATTACTTGTTGAGACCAGTTCTTGGCACAGCTCATATTTTCATGTTTTCATCAGAATTATATACAAAATACAACAATAAATCATCATTTATTAGTAATGTACATCAAATACAAAGATTTATGAAAATTACAATACATTTAAAAGGCTTGATTTTCAGAAATAGTTTGCAATATAACAGTCTTACATTGCAATATCTTAGAATGTGTTTACACTACTTAAAGAATCATATTTTCCAAATTTCTGCTTGAAAAAAAAACAACCCACAACCGAGTCACAATCAATTTAGTCTCTCAGTTTTGGCCATGTTGAGAAATGGTCTGGCTAATTGATAGTGATCTGACCATGTCTGACTATGAAACGGTCATTTATTGAGACATGGTCTGGTTGGGCTGATGTGGTCTGACCATGTTTGATTATGATCTGACCATGTTCTGGTGGAGATATGGTCTTGGTCTGGCTGATATGTGGTCTGACCATATTTGACTATAAAATGTTCATTTGTTGATAGGCTGATGTGATCTAACCATGTTTGGCAATGATTTGGCCATGTTCTGTTGGAGATATGACGGTCTGGTTGATATGTGGTCTGACCATGTTTGACTATGACCTGGTCATGTTTGACAATGACCTGGCCTTCAGACACAGTTTAGAGATGATCCAACCAGAATGCTGTAAACTTGAGAGGGGATTCATAAGGGTACCCCTATTCTGAATCATGACCCTACTTGAAGCCAAGAGCTTCTTTCACGTATCGCTACCAGCAGAGTTACTGCCAAGTGCATGGAACTGTTCTTTATATTGACTGGGAGTGAGTGTGGAATCACAACTCAGCTCCTGGGTGTTTTCCACATTTGATGCCCACCGTGAGCTGTCGCTGCATACCATCTGCAATTCTGGCACACTAATGAGTGCAAACTATCCTATAATTCTTGCACACAGCCAAGTGCAGCTATGCAGGAATACAAAATTTTGTCAAATCAATTGGGCAAATAAAACGAACCCCAATAATCTCCACGACACATGTAACTGGCAATCATTGTCAATGTGAAAATTAGCACCCTGCCTATCATCTTTATTGCATTTAATAAAGAATTACACAACAATTATCTGCCTTCGAATTGGTTCTCACAAGCACTGCACAGAAATAATGGAAGGCAAATCCAATGATACATGGAAATTCCCCTGTATTTTCCAAATCAAATCTCTTCCCTAACAGCTCCCTTATCGTGAAAGTTTTGACACTCCGAACGTGTTACTTTATTCTTTGAGATGGAGAAATCATCAATAATTCATCATTTTTGACCGTTATCTTTCAGGAAATTTACAGTCCGTATCAGATTAAGTGCCACTGAAAAGGTGACAAGGGCAGAGTTGTGTGCAGTTGTGTTGTCTCTCATTAGTAGAGAAGTCAAGTTTGTCAGAAAAAGTTGTTAACATTTTACAAGAAGGACTACCCTCACCGGGCTGTGTGGAAATGAAGAGCCAGCCATTATAGATCATACTTGTTGACGTACCCTGCTGGCACACTGGCCCACTGAGATTATAGGAGAATTTATTAAGAATTTACCCTTTTCCAAAAAGAATACAATATAAGGAAACTTGTCAATTAGACCAAAACTAACCCCAATCAGCCTGCAAGTTACTATTATCACCATCTTCAGTATTAAGATGATGGAGAGATCCTGATCTCGATGATTTTCTCCCAGACTGACCTGGCTTTGTATTGGCCTAACAATCTTGATTAAGTAAGGGGTAAACATAGCTGAACACTGTTATATAGGAAAAAATAGAGATAGCAAGAAAGTGGATGGGGTAAGAAGGAAGTGTGGGTCATACCTGCTCATCGAGGTTGGAGACCAAGATCACGCTGCTACCTTGCTGCTGGCTCATGCCTGGGAGTCCCAGCCGGCTCATGGCATTTTGGAACCCGATTCCCATCCCTTGCATACCCATTCCGGGCATTCCCCCCATTCCTTGCATCCCCATCCCTTGTGGGCTCGGACCTACAACATTTAACACCCAGTCACACACTGTACCACACTCACTGTACATCCACATGGCAAGGACCACAGCTGCCTCAAGCATCATCTACTGTAAACCTTTTTTCATCCAACAGCGCCATTTGATGCCAGGTCACACTGTAAAGCCAGATCAACCAGAAAACAGATCCTTGGCTTGAGCTGGATTTACAGTGTCTCCTCCTTATCCTAAAAGTGCTAAAGAGTCATAAACCATATAAAACCAGTTCATTCTACAATTACTTGCAGGCTGATCTGGTTTTATACTGGTTGTACAGGCTGCTCCCCTGGTAAAGGGTTACATACTGGCATGTTTTCCTTCAGATCTCATAAAAGAACATTTGGAAAATTTGCTTCAGGCATTTGTGGCCTACACAATATATAAAATGAAAGGAAACTTTGTTAATAAGCTCACAATTATATCTTTGCAGTGGTCTGTTTTAGTAATATTTCAGGAAATCAAACAATAAATTCTATATCATCATGCATTTAGTATAAAAAGCTACAATTGCCTACTGTGTTAAATTATGACTTCCCTAGAAAATTTAAAAAAAAAAAAGAAGCTTTTTCAAAAACACTTTCTATCTACAACAAATCATAAAACCGAGTGTTGCATGCATCCAATACATTAAAAACCAGCACGTTTATTTTCACAAAGTGTAAAAATGCAATCAAAGACAATCAAAACAATAAATAAAATCTGTGTATGGTGTCGTCATGGTTACTACGTGTGACACACAGAAAAGCCTAGAAAACTATGCCACAACATCTATATATCCATTCATACACACACACACATAGACAAAAAATCCATTCTTCAAGAGAATACCTCAAGGGAGACAAAAGCTATCAGCATGTAAAGCCTTTAATCTTCTTGACATATTCTCTTATAGACCATCCTCTGAACCAGCCATCTCACTTAAGTCTGTTTTATTCTCTTTTAATTTTACAACAGAACAAACGAGATCAGAACAGAGGAGTAACGGCATTTCATCAATCTGATACTTATCTTGTTTAAACATACTCTCTGACATGAACATGCTTAGGAAAAGTTCATTAAATTGCGAGAGACCTGGGGGGTAAATTCATTAAATTGCAAGAGACCTGGGGGTAACCATTGGGCATTAAATCTTTAACACTTGATAATTACCCATAAAATGACCAAAGCAGGGTTTTTCACCCCCTTCTTTATCAGCACCTTCCCTCAAAAAATTGTGCGGTTTTCCCCAAAATTAGCTATTTTTCACAGAATTATTTCTTTCCCTCCAAAATCAAGAAAATGCCAAATTGTTCCCAAAAATATGATATTATGACCCTATCCCTATTATCTGAAAAAGATGTCTGCAAAATGAACAGAATAAAATCAGTTTAGTCTGCTAGTGAATCCCAGACTCCTCAGGTATTTCCACTGTTCGCTACTCCTCTCTAAAACCTTTCAAGAATGAAAAGCACCGTCTGATCAAGCTTTACTATGTTCCATCATGGTCTTACAGAGTACAATCAAAGAGATAAAGGGATAAATGGCTGTATGGTCCTCGAAGACTGTAGCTTCCCTATTTATAAATTCTGTTTGAATTGTTTCCTTCTTCAGGACAGACTTGTCACCGTGAGATGCAAGGTTGGAGGGACGTGATGCGGGGCCCATCATCCTTCACCAGGTTTGAGACAGACTAGCATTAGACTTCAGAGCTTTACATACAATTAAAAAAAATGTTAATGCATCAAGGTTCCTTTCATTCACCCCCAATGAAGACATACTGGATACCATCATCCTGCCTAAATAGATCAGTATCTCAAAGTTACCTAGCATCCGATTATCGTCTAGAAACATTTAAAAATTTATCTGAAATCAATGCAGATTATATATCTAAACTGCATTTACGAATTCTGAAAAGCGCTGTGGTGCCATATTCTTACATAATTGTCAAAAATAATCAAATACATCCCTCCAACCACTTCACTTTTGGCCAAAGACATTTTTTTTTTTTTTTTGTTGTTGACCCAAATACCCCCATTACTTGCCCAAATCAGATCAATGAATAACTTCACATCAAACAAATGTCACCCCCTCCCACCCCCACAACCTCTTTGCACTGGCTCCCGACACACAGAAGAATGGATACAAGTTACATCATGTATAACATTAAATATAAGGACAGACAGTAAAGGGAGATAATTCAGATAAAGGGAAGTAATCAATAATGACTGTACTTGGAGCCAGGAGTGTGTCCAACACTGGCACCAGATGTCCTGCCTGCCCGCCAATCATGGTCTCTGTAGGCAGATGTCACACTTCATTTAACTCTCCAACAATTGTGGCTTCTACATCACCTTTTTCTTTTATCCCTTAATACATCTTTGTAAATCTTATAGAATTTCGTATTTAGGCTCATATCTCTTCATACTTAAGATCTCTTAATTATCGTCTTAACATCTTTTAAGTTATCATCTCTATATATCTCAATATCTATATCAGTATCTCTGCTTATCTCTTAGTTCATCTCTTAATATCTCTTAACTGTCATATCATATTCGTTAATCTCTATTATCTCTTAATATCTCTTTGTTATCTCAAATATCATTTAATTTAAATAATATCTCTTAAAATCTCATCAAAGCTCAAGACTTTTTTTTTCTTTTCTTCATTCGTATATTTCATATTTAATATTTCATTGCTCTTATTCATTATACATTTCTTGATTGTAATTTTAACTTAATGAAATAAAAAAATATTTATCTCTCTAAGTCAATAGGAAATTTAATCTTATTAATGTAAAAGTACAAGTTAAAATTACACTTGATTAGCTTAATGCAGTTCATTTAAAAAATCTCTTTTTTAATTAACTGATCTGTTAATTTGTTAATTAAAACTTTATTATTATAAGTCTATCTAATATTAAGTTACAGCAAAGAGACAAACGAGAGAATCAAAATGCACAGAGATGCAAGATATCAGTTTCATTTCAGAGCCTAACATTGACAAAGTTTCCCAATCCGTCTGGAGAGACTCATGAATACCATGCACATTTCCCATGCTCAATTCAATAAAAAATTATATTAAAAAAAATTAAAAAAATAAAAAGATGCATGTTGGAATGCATGCCAAAGTTTCAAGCTACAGGTTTACATGTGAACCAAATGTCCTAAAGGAGAGAGACACAGAGCTGGTTTTCTCCACAGATTTTGAAGTCAGAATTTTTTTCATACATTTTCTTGAGAACAAGAAACTAATTGCTCATCTCATTAGCAACATGAGAAAGAAGCAGGACTGACTGACACAGCTTAGAGAAGATCCCTAACTGTTGTGTTCATTTAAAAACATGGATTGTGTTCAAATCCATTTGGCTGAAACATGGATGAAATAGTAAAAAAAAAAAAAAAAAAAAAAATTGCTTCCATCAAAAATTGTTGAATTAAACCTTTGAAATTCATTTAAAAAAACGCAGACATAATAAAAATTTAATATTAAGCAATAAATTCCAATGCATCAAGGACAAGCGAACAAAAAGGGCATGCCAATCTATATATCGCGGCACAGAATCCTGGCAGGGGGATTCTTTCTTACCCTGTATTAAAACAACTTGTAACATGTCTGTGACCTCAGACATTAAAAAGGCCAGACTTTTCCTGTGACAGACTGTCACAGTGATGCACAAAGGTTGACAGGCGAGTCAGAGATACATAAATATTTGAAGACTTTTCATTTAATTTTAAGAACTTATGACCTATTCTATGGCGAACTTCCTGTCAGAAAGCAGCAGACAAGTTAAAAGATTGATTCTCTATTAACCTTCCTCTACCGAACGGATGACTATTTTCTGTCTTTTATAACATTTTTGTCTTTACAGAGATAGGCAGGACAGGTCCAGTTGGCTGGTTGCGTTTCCAGTACATGTCATTATCAACTGAGAAAAAAACAAAAAACATACAAGTTCTCCATGAAAGCCTGGTTGGATGCCAGATATCATAATATACCATTTACTTTAGCCTTAAAACTTCACAGTTTCTTGTTGCTTTTAAGATGTTCCCTCCCCACCTTTCTGCTTCACTTTTTAAGTGCAAAAGACTTGATCTTTTTTTTCTGACTAGGAAGTAATCTGCTGATCACAAAAAACACTAAGAACAAGAATGTTACAGATTTTTAAGATGAAAAAGACCTCTGAATGTTTGTGGAATCCAACCAAATTGCATGAAGTGCTTTATGTTTCATGTGAGTTTATGTTAAGTCTAGGAATGCCTTTAAATACTGCTACATGAAACATCTAGGCTAGAGAATAACAGACAGAAGTCAGCGCAGTTGCCGGAGTTATTACCAGTCCTGTTGCCTCTTTATTTTACAATAGTGTTTATACTGCAAATCAATGTTTATTACCTTGATTGAACACGCCACATAATTTACAGCATGAAGTCGCAAATCTCAGATATCTGGCAGAAGCAGGTAGTCTCCACTATATAATGCACCTACCTAGCGTTTTTACTGACCTCAGAAATTTTGGCAGCTGCTTCAGTTGCAAATTGCCAAATTGAATCAAATTGCATGCCTGTTAGCCATTAGTGCATGTTCAAAATGACATTTGATTTCAAGATCATGAAACTTTTCCAAACTTTTTTTTTTTATACGATAGATTTTTGTCCTATCATCATTAGGAAATTTCAATATAATTCTATCTTTCGCTAAAACCATTTTAAAGATTTAAGAGGATATCATAGATAATAGAACTTTTCCTTTCTGAGTACACATTCATCATATTAACAGTAAAAAGTGAAATATTCACTTTTACCCTACATGAAAATCCAAACACAAAGAATTCCCCTAGGGGAGTTCTTAAGTCATCTGTTACTGCTTTGGCCTATAAACTGCCAAAATGACATTAATGAGTTTTTCCCTACTTAAATTTGTCAAAGGAAATGACAAGAAAAGTACTGTCAAAGATGTTCTTTTACGTCACACATGTGAGAACCTCTAAAGATGTAAAGCTGCCAACTTAACAGTGTGTGGAAAATTGCCCCTCCCTGCTACCATCAGGTCTCCATAAAATCTTGAATGTTTTCTACATTTGTTCTACAGTCACTCCCACACTTTTAAAGATAACGCCCCTTGTAAACTATCCGACGTGCAACATTCTCTGGCTGATAAACATCTTAAATGCTTTCTACATTTGCTGTACAATTACTCCCTCCCCATTACTGCGTAGTTCCTTAATTTCACAGTTTATTTTCGTTATATCTTTATTATTATTATTATTATCCACCAGCAAAAAAAAAAAATTTACTTTAAAATAAATTACATAACTATACATTTTACAATGAGTTTTGAAAGAAAAGATAAAAACGCGAAAATGAAAGCGACAGTAAATTGAAAACTCTACAAAGCATATGATGGCTGTTATACATTAATATCAAATAACCAAGAGTGCAACATTTTAGGACTGGTAGTAAGCGAGCATGCTGCGCTGGGAGTCAGAAGTTTGAGTCTCTTACCTGCCAGGCCGGGCATGCCAGATGCTAAAAAGGAGGAAATAAAAGAGAAAGTCAGACACGGTCACAGAGATGTATGAAAAAGTGTCTGGCGCAGACGGTTCGAAATGATGCAGGACTGCTTTAAATGATCAGATTTTTTTCTCTACCTGCAGTTATTTCATTCATCCAGAACTTCAGCAATTGGCATTACATTCCAACAAGTAATGCTGTTCCAAAAAATATTAACCCCCACCAGTTAGTTATGGATTCTTTTTTACAGCCCTTCCACTTCATGTGCACCATTCTACAGTACAAATGAGAAACAATTAAAGCAGTCCCTGGTCTGCATGCCAATCACAGTAAAGAATTCCTGAAACTAAGTAACAACGGAATAAAGTGTAAGTTCTGAGTATATAAATAAATATCTAGATATGATAGAAGAGTGTCATAGATACCGTGCCATTCACCGCCATGCATCCCCACACCAAAATTTCTCCCGCTTAAATCTTCCCCCAACAATGCTCCCTTACCCCACCCAAAATTAAATAACCAAAGGGGGTACAGGTGCACAATTATGCAGCTGATTTCTTTGATATCCCAAGAATCATGCTTTTTTTTTTGTCTCTCTCATACTGACAGCTTTACAGGGAAGCTATCAGAGATGAAATTGAGAGTATTATTTGAGCACTGCAGTAAATGACACTATCAAAGAATGAACAAGCTAGAAAAAAAGAAAACAAGACTTAAAACTAGAAAACCATGCAACAAAAAAGAGTCAGATAGCCATGAGGAGATGTACAGTCGACAGAGCAGTAATTCGGTTTCCCATGATTCAGAGTTGTGCCGTAGCAACGATTGAGAACCTAATCTGCCTGTGAACAATGCTTGCACGATGGAAATACAAGACCTGCAAGGCTGGTGCAATGTCAGAGCAACCTCAGCTTTTCTCAAACATTTCTGCCAGTGAAATCTGTTGGTTCTAATCAAAATCGTAATATCTCTGTCTTAAATAATTTGTTGTCCTTGTCCTTTTCAATTCAAATTTCAGCTAACATGTTTTATCTTAGTTTTAACAAAAGCTCAGGGGAAATAAATGTGTCAAGATAAATTTTCTTCACATTTTTCTCTCACCAAAATTTTCAACATAGTTTTCCACATATCTAAATCAGGGGAAACGGCTTCATTTACATAACAAACTGTGTTTATTCCCAGTGCTTGTGAATGCTTGATTCTTTAACAGGCAACTTCACAAGGATAGGGAGAACATGTTTGTTTTATAAATGAAGTTTACAAAGGCTCTGCAATAGAAGAAGTTCGACAGATGCCAAACAATGATTATTTTGGCAGCTGACTTCACACGCCAGAGAGAGGCTTTGGCTGCAATACAGGCTTCAACATGGCAGAACTTGTGAACATGTTCCTCAGCTTTTGCAGATTTTTTTCTTTCTGTTTTCAGACAAAAAAAAAATACGCATTTTAACCCCAACCCACTATATAACACTTTATTTCAGTATTATATACTAATATTATATTATTATAATATATCTGCTAATATAATACAAATCAAACCATGCATCCATAATTTAAAATAAATTTTTAATTGTTGTCAAAAAGTTACAGAATGGGCCAATATAAAACAGAAGGTAAGTATGGACCCTGAATTAAGTACAGTATTTAAATGTTTATGAACAAGTTCACTCTGAGCTGCCAAGATGTCCTGTGTTACAGCCACAGCTGGAGCTGCAGAAGACATCCAGATCAAGTTAAGTGCTAATACTGGACAGACAGATGTACAGACGACCCCTGGCAGGCCCAGGAAGGGCCCTGCGGACCAGTCGATCACCACGACGACAAGAGCTACAAGTGGAAGGTTAGTTGGATCAGAGTGTGTGTACCACAAAGCTGTGCCTGAGCGCCGAGTGCCGTCCCTCCAAAGGTTAGTTGGGTGGTTGGGCTGAAGCCCGGCATCGTTGCCACCATGAGACCCGCTGTACCTTGAGTGCAGGACAATAATACATCATGTTGAGACAGCTCGCGCATGCCATTAATCACAATACAAAAATAACATGTAAAGATCATGTGACCCTTAACCCTTCCCCTCCATACTGCGTGGACTCCCCCCATCTCCACTTTTTCCCCCATTCTTGTCTCTTAAAACAAGCAAAGTTAGCTTTAATACTTAACTGCTTTCATTCTATTTTTGTCCTTTCAAACAGAGGCATTTTGATTAATAGCAAAACATTTTATTCCTCCTTCCAATCTGCTTATATTTCCCTTCACTGTTTTCTATGTTTTTTCCTATTTCCAATTTCATCTTTCACGAAATAACGCTTGACTACCCATTCCTAGTATGTTCAAACTTGTTTATAAGCAATGCCACTGAAAACTAAGTTCACCAATCTCTGACGTTTGTATACTAGAGCTGAAACTAAAAGTACTATGAAGAGACCAACCTTTGATTTCATTACTCAATTCAATCCAGGGAATGCAAGTGAGCTTCACATTTATTCTCGCATCCCCAGATTTCTTTCATTTTAAAATGTCGGTATATCAAGACAGTACATCCCTTTTCTTATTAGGGTAACAGCAAACTGATGTTACTTATCTAATTTATCACTATTGCATTATCAGTCGTGTTTTTTATCACTTTTTATCAGGCACAACAACACTTGATATATCTATACTGTTAACTTATTTATATTTTTTGCAAGACCAGATTTTCCTGAAATAAATCGAAACAGTTAGCCCGTTTCCCGCAGCAACTGTCAATGCAGGTACTTTATGACTTTTTATCACACTAGCTAATTAATGATTGAGTTAAATAACTCAGAGTTAAGTCCCCTGGCTGACATTTCCTTTAACCATTTTTTTCCTCATCTGAGACCAGGATATCTTTATAACAAACCACTCAACAGCAGACATTCATTTTCCAACTGGAACATTTGATAACTTCACTAGGTTTCAGAAAGAAAATAACATATTGTAGCAATGTTTCACTTCAAGACTGCAAAGGCTACATCTAATGAGAAACAATTTCAACATAAGGTGCTTTAGACAAACTGGAGCCTTGCTTGCAGCCAGTGGGAGGGGTTATTAAACCACCATAATGTCTTCATTTCACTATGCTTGGTAGGTTTGTTTGCATGAATTTAAGCCAATTGGGGACATTCTGCCCCCTTGCTGTACCATGCTGTTATCAATTTCTGACACTGGAACTTCCTGGATGCTCAGTGCCAAGCTCTTATCATTCTTTTTTTTTTTTCAGCACATATCATCGTGGCGGGGATCAAACCTATGACATCATAGTTCCAGGGCTGACACTCTGACAGCTCGGCTGACAGAGCCCATGTAAGGAAGATCAAAGTAGTTTGTTTATTGGCATTAATGTCCCACCTATAGTATTTCAATCGAAGATTAAAGTAGAGTTACTAGACCAGGCACAGTGTTGTTGCAGCTACATAAACAATGCAGCGAGGCCTGCACTGGGGGATGAGTGATGGCTGTGATGAGTGGTGTACTACGACACAACAAACCCCATTGGATCAATATGGCAACATTCCATACATCACATGTGACAAACGGCTGCATGGTGGCACCCATAAAACATTACATCTAGTATTGATTGAAACTACAGCCCCGGCCTTCATCTGCAACATTCCCTCCCACTTCTGTATCCCTGTCACCCATCTACCCCCTTCTTACAAACACAGCCTCATGCTACTGGAAATGCAAAAGAAAAGTTTGACCAAACTGGACTGGTCAGTAAACTGGACTGACTGCTCTGGATGTCTGACCTTTTGCGTCTGACATGATTTACCAGAGTGGTCAGCAGACTGGTTGTCATCATGGTAACAGAAGAACATGTCTGACCTGTAAATCCAGACAGGTCTTCATGCCTTCTAGCATTACTATCATTACTGGTGTGTCCTAAAACATGCCATATCACACACCCTCAAATAAACACACCCTGTTGCACATTAACACTCCCAGATATACCAAAGTTCTAGAAAAATGTATCAAGACTGTGAAAACCATCATTCATGCATTTGTTGCAATGTTGAGTGAGGAAAGAGAAGGAAGGGAGAATTTCAATGAGGAATAGACTTATAATGTTTGACAGGATTACTATGGCATGTTATATTTGGAACCAGATGAATGACCTTATCTAATCTAAAACATTTTAAAATGCAGCTGGGCAAGCTGCATCAGTCGAGAGTTATGTCCCCTACTTCCTATACTTAATCATAAATCTGCATTTCAAATAGAACCATATGGTGCAGTGGTTCATGAGTTGATATCAATAATGACAATGGACTGGAAATAACTGCAGGCAACACTGGTTACTGCGGCAACAGCTGCCTTGATGACCCCGAATGAGGCATGTTCATTTAAGTGAAATTTATGTGAAGCCGATGCTGAAAAATTTCACATCTTTGGCTAACACACACAGTAGCAGTGTGTGGTTATTCCAACAGTCGGCTGATCCATTCAGACAGTAAACACCAAGAGGCTGAATTTAATGAAGTGATTATCAAACAATCACCGATAATTTTAAAGTTTCGGTTACCTGAACCAATGTTTACAGACCAGGCATATTGAGTGTAATGAGAGAAGCAGGGTACCGACTGTGAAGAATAGGATATGTCAATGCTGGGACCAAGAATATGATATCTCATCTGCCCCTGCCCTCCTTTTTTTTTTTCTTTCCACCCTTAACCCCTTCCATGCTAAATTTCTTAATAGGATGTGTCCTTCCTTCATTTAGGACTGTACCTTTAGTTGTTTAAAGGAGGCAATTGCTGAACATTTATTGATTGGATAGCAAACAGTGCAGACCATGATCAGACTGCATGGATGTTCAGGCTAATCTTGGTTGGCACTGGTTGGCTGATCTTGGTCGGCACTGGTCGCAAAGGCAGTCTTAAGTGCCAAAAGCATTGCAAGTGTTAATAAAGAGAACGTCCTATGTACTGACCACAATAGAAACACTGACCAATGAAAAGAAAGCTAATGTACAGACGAATATGGGGCCAGCCCCGGGTAGCAACATAACATCTATAACTCTAGTTGTTCCACAGTGACTGGTGCCAGATGGGGGAGGGAAGGAAGAGAAGAGGGGGGGGAGTCGACTAAATGCGCTTGGCATCTACCAAGGTAAGTATTTTTGCAAGCATGTCAAGGCAACACGCCAGGCTGTGGGAGAAACAGAGATAGACAATCTGTTTCCATATCACCAAGGTTAATACGAAAATCATTAATAATGTACTTTAACACTGAGAGATAACATGGCATAGAACTCCTCTGTTCATATCTTAATCTGGGTATTCCCTTTCAAATAAGCTAATGATTGCATTCATTCCAGGAGACTTGTTTCCAGCAAGTTTCTGAAGGAAGCCCCTTTCTTCATATCCGTCTAATAATGTTTGATTCAGACTCACTTCAATGACGGTTTAATTTTACATAATAAATTTTCCTGTTCAAAGTTCAAGTTTTATGAACATCATTTGTTAGAAAAAAAATAAACTTAATTAAAAACGCCGCTGTAACAGTTATCTCTCTGAAGTGACACATTTCCCGGCTTGTACAAAAGTTAAATGTGCGCTGAATATTTCCTCTCTAACATACATAAACCCATTACGTGCAAGCACCAAATGCCTGCTATGGTCTTAACATGATTATCCCTAGACAGTTCCTGGGCCATATTTCACACCTAACCTCACCATGAACTATTCTACTATATCACAAAGTCTTCATCGAATTGTCTAACCCAGAAAGACAACTTGGATAACCTTAGAGAGGTTCTGCAATCCTGTGACAGTCTACATGACTTCATGCTGACAGATGCTGGAGATTTGAAAAATTTCTAGATTCTCCCATGCACTAAGTACTAGTTCAAACAAAGGACCATTGAGAGTGACTGTTTATAAGTTGTTAATTTTTTTTCTCCCAAACAAATTATAAGAAATATTTGAACTTTATAAGACATACTAGATGCTGGATCCATAACCATGAGGGGCCAAGTGATGTAAGCAACTTGAGCCACACTGCCAACAAGGCAAAATTGTAGAAGTTTTACCTCATATTATAATTACAAAAAAGTAATCTCAAATTATAATTAAAAAAAAATAAATAAATAAACAAATAGATTATCCATCAACATATAAATGACTGCTATGAAATATTTTTTATTCTCTTGCCACATTCCCATGCTGGGATCCTGTGCTTATCTCGACTTCCAATGCTGCATTTGTTCTGCCACAGGCTTTTTCGCACCAGAAAATGTCACCAGAGAGAAATCACACGATTATGAAATTAACAGCTCATTAACTTCCTGCAGGACGTCACAAGTTGGCTCCATTATTCAGGAACCGTTTGCCCAGCCCCACCCTGCATGCCAGTTCTACTTAGTTAACATGCCAGAACTCCCTGATAAACGCTCGGCTGGCAGCGCACTATGTCTAATTACTGCTAATTTCTATGCAAAATATTACTTTTACCCTTCAACATAAAAGCAATTGACTAATGAATCACTTCCACATTTATGAGGCCATCATATACATTGATAATTATACGAACCGTCGGGGGACATGTAGCCTTTAGCTTCAAACTGATAGCTGTATGATTACAGAGTTCTATAGCAGCTGAGTTGCTGGGAGTGCAATGTTAAAAATGTCTGCGAGCCATGGATGTGCTTCTCCTGATGTTCTACTAACCCTACATTAAATATTCAACTTAAATCCCCAAACTCAGGGCTCTTGATCTCCATTTTTTAGTGCTGATATTGGGCACGATTCCCCAAGCCAAAAAGTATAACCCCCCCTCCCCATTTTCAAATTTTCAAGCAAATTTTCCCCTACAATCGAAAATGTAAGAGCTCATATGAATAACAAGAATAGTTAAATGGTAGATTGTTGCACAGTATACCATTTGATTTCCATTTCAGTTTTACCCAATAAAGCTACAAGACAGGAACTATTTTGTAAATTTTTATCAATATAATTATTGTATGATGTAAGGAATAAGATCAGAATCCTCTTTTCACTCAAATATCTGAGGTATCTTTCTGTCAAATATCCAATTATTTAATAACTTCTTGCAGTAAATGTTAAACTAAATTTAACTTTCAGAAAGTAAATTACTGTCCTCCATCCCACACCCCCACTCTCCAAACTTATTATTATTTTTTTTTTATCATCATATTATTATTTCAATATGAAGTTTTACCTAATTCAGAAACGACGTAACATGGAAAATAGCTTTTATATCATTTTGTTGACTCAAAGTCTCTTTTAAATAAATATTTTTTCCCCTTTTTTTTCTAAAGAATTGAAAAACATTAAATGTTAGATATAAATATCCTGTTCATATTTCTCCTGTGCCCACCGAGTTGACAGGAGCAATATCTGAGAATGGTTTAATCTCATTTAATCGCGTTACATGGGACACAGTCAGACATATAATTATACTTTAACTAACTTTACTCATGGTATCTTGTCTCGATCACACCCTAGTCAGCTAATAATTCCAAGAAAGCTAATAGTCCCAAGACATACTTTAATACTTCAAAGTTTCTTACCTTAAAATAAAAGAAGCAAACTTTTGTTAGACTGTTTCGACTGAACGTCCCACCATCAGTATTTCAGCTATTTGGGGACCTTACATTCATGAGACTAACTCAGTTCTGCTTCAATGCAATTTCACAACATGGACACGTGGCACCACACCTAGTCACTGTACCATCCTGGCACTATCTTTACATTTAGATCGCCAAGGACAAGGAAACTACACCAGAACCATTTTTAATGAGTGGGGATCAAGTCCAAGACCTCCTGATTACAAGGCTTATGCTTTGACCCTTACAATGCTAAACTTCTTAAATGGACTTGTCCTTTCTTCATTTTGGACTGTACCATAAGTTGTTGATGGGGGGTGCTTGCTGAAAACTTACTGACTGAACAGTGAATAGTGCAGACCATGATCCAAATGCATGGATATGCAGGCTGATCTTGGTCTGCACTGGTTGCAAAGCCAGCAACAAAAGCCCAGAGCATCGTACGGCTAACCACTTAGCCTCCAGGTATGGTCAGAAGCTACCATGCTTTAAAGTAGCATTCCTAACAGAGATCATTATAATCATTTATCATAGCATCATTTGATAAAACCATAATAGGCTGTGTCTTGCCGTTCATGGAGTACCATGAAACAAAGACCAGTTTACTAACAATGATTCTGGAAATGTTACACACAGTCTAGAAATTAACCAGTAAAACAATAGCACTTAGTCCAGCTTTTTCAGCATTCTAGTTCTATATTCTTCCATGCTGATGTTCCACTTCATCTGGGCTAATTCTGTGAATAGTTCAGCCATGGCTCATGAAACAACCAATAATCTATCTCTTATAGTGAGACTAAGCCACATGTTTCTGCTTTTTCTTTATAACCTTATTTCACATCTCACAGGCGCTCAACAGGCTGCTTTGATTGTGTAGCCAAAAAAAATCCATAAATATATAATAACCCTTTTCACCTTTGATATTGTTAAAGAAATGAATATAAAAGAAACTACACATAAACATAATACACAGAAGGGTTTGTGGCACCACTTGTATTGTTCTTTGTGACTCAATCATGTGGTCTTTCATGCTTATATCAATACTCACCGCTGGCGTGACTTGATTGGTTCAAAGTGTGATTTAACACAGCCATAAAAAAAAATAGCAAAAAGAAACCAGCTTCTGAAGCTGACTTTTGTTCAACATATTTTTTTTCTCACATTTTTCCTCTTTTGAGTTTTCTTCTATGAATCAATTTTGTTTTATTGCTTAAATTGCACAAAATCATAGTCCTGAGGCAATAACCAGTACCTGTCCATCATGGTCATGAAGCAATGACCAGTACCTGTCCATCATGGTCATGAAGCAATGACCAGCATCTGTTTATCATGGTCATGAAGAAATGACCAGCATCTGTTTAAAATTGTCATGAAGAAATGACCAGCATCTGTTTATCATGGTCATGAAGAAATGACCAGCATCTGTTTAAAATTGTCATGAAGAAATGACCAGCATCTGTTTATCATGGTCATGAAGAAATGACCAGCATCTGTTTAAAATTGTCATGAAGAAATGACCAGCATCTGTTTATCATGGTCATGAAGTAATGACCAGCATCTGTTTAAAATTGTCATGAAGTAATGACCAGCATCTGTTTAAAATTGCCATGAAGAAATGACCAGCATCTGTTTATCATGGTCATGAAGTAATGACAAGCATCTGCTTATCATGGTCATGAAGAAATGACCTGTGTCTGTTTAAAATTGTCATGAAGAAATGACCAGCATCTGTTTATCATGGTCATGAAGTAATGACCAGCAACTGTTTATCATGGTCATGAAGTAATGACAAGCATCTGCTTATCATGGTCATGAAGAAATGACCTGTATCTGTTTATCATGGTCATGAAGTAATGACCAGCAACTGTTTATCATGGTCATGAAGTAATGACAAGCATCTGCTTATCATGGTCATGAAGAAATGACCTGTGTCTGTTTAAAATTGTCATGAAGTAATGACCAGCATCTGTTTAAAATTGCCATGAAGAAATGACCAGCGTCTGTTTATCATGGTCATGAAGAAATGACCAGCATCTGTTTATCTTGGTCATGAAGTAATGATCAGCATCTGTTTATCATGGTCATGAAGTAATGACCAGCGTCTGTTTATCTTGGTCATGAAGTAATGATCAGCATCTGTTTATCTTGGTCATGAAGTAATGATCAGCATCTGTTTATCATGGTCATGAAGTAATGACCAGCATCTGTTTATCATTGTCATGAAGTAATGACCAGCATCTGTTTATCATGGTCATGAAGTAATGACCAGCATCTGTTTATCATGGTCATGAAGTAATGACCAGCATCTGTTTATCATGGTCATGAAGTAATGACCAGCATCTGTTTATGAAGTAATGACCAGCATCTGTTTATCATGGTCATGAAGTAATGACCAGCATCTGTTTATCATGGTCATGAAGTAATGACCAGCGTCTGTTTATCATGGTCATGAAGTAATGACCAGCATCTGTTTATCATGGTCATGAAGTAATGACCAGCGTCTGTTTATCATGGTCATAAGAATGACCAGTGTCTGTTTTGTCAAGAAGCAATGTCCAGATTATTTATCATGGTCACCAGTATTGTAAAAATAATGGGTAGAAACATTCATTAACCATATTCAAGAAGTAATGACCATTGGAGAGCATGCTGATGCAGGCAGATCTTGCAATTTACTGTATGTACAGACTAACTTGCAACAGCTTTCTCTAATCACTCGGAACAGTACCTTGATCTCGGCATACTCACAAAGCCTTCATATTGGGTTTGTTTACTTTGATGACAAGCATCAGATGTTCACATGATAATTAAGCCATTGAATGTTGTACGGTGTACGTTTTTAAGGAAAGCCATCTTTTTTTTCTTTCTTTTTTTATCCCAACATCAAAGGAATGTTCTGAACATGCACAAAAAATGCCAGTGTAAAGCTATGTAAGGTGGAAATTGCGATGCTGATCAAGCTGCAAGTTGCTGTATTAAGAGACAGCATTGAAATACTATTCAATCCATACTTATTCCAACACATTAATTTGATTGAAGCTTTAGACAGTCATAAAGAAAACACAGATGAAGAGACTTAAGGAAAAATATTTCACACAGAGAAGCTGTCAATTCATTCTGTTCCCTTCAAACAGATTTTTATTGAGAGCAATTTAATCTAACTTCAAGATCTTTTCCAGCTCAGCTTCCTGGCATCTTCCATACCAAAAATCTCTGTCAAAACAGGTTTTGATTTAAAACTTATTATCTTACAGAAACACTAGGTCTTATCAGAGATTTTAGATTTTCAAACATGTGAAAGAGACACTGAAGTTCAGGTTTTTCTGCACGCATATAGCACATGGCTCCCAGCCGCTGCTTGAAACCTTTCTTCTTGTGACAGTTCGGCTGATACGAAATACTTCACCATACTCTATATCCATTATGGCAGATTATCTTTTTCCTCTTTTTCAAGACTCCTATGTCAAATTCTGCATCAACAGGAAAAAGGACTTTTAAGGACAAATCTGCCTCATTTGTACTACAAATATATCGGCATGTCTTCTTGACTGAATATGTTGCCACCATTAGTAGACAGTTCTTTTTGCCATCCAAGCAATGTCCGGAGACGCACTAGCTCAGGGTTTTCCTTATATTACCATCTCTCGTCAGCGTGTAATTGCTGCATCCGTAGACGCAAGATTTATGAAGAAATACTAGAGGAAAATACTGTGATAGTCTTGAAATTACTCTAGCTCGCGTGTCTGAGAGACTGGTTTGTATTAAAACCAAACCATGCTAAATTTCTCAACTGGACTTGCCCTTTCTTCATTTCAGAATGTACCATTACTTGATTATGGGGGTGCTTGCTGAAAATTTATTGACTGAAAAGCAAACAGAGCAGACCATGATCAGACTGCATGGATATGACTTAGACTGCTGACTTGGTCTGTACTGGTCACAAGTGTCCACAACATTGTAAGGTTTAATTCATAATCTGGAAGCAAATCTTTAAGACCTTGTTTTCTCCCTGAGTATATATCTGTGTGTGGATGTGCATGCGTGTAAAAAAAAACCTCAAAGGGTGACGGTAAAACTGTTCTATCTACTTCTGTTTCTATATGTACTTAAAATAGTTTCATGGGCAGCCCTCAAAATGTAGATGTGTTTGTGTGTCTTTCTTAGTTTTTGACAAGTTACTGGACCAAAAAAAAAAGAAAGAAAAAGAAAAAAACAAGAAAAAGAGGGAACAAAGAGACAACTGTTTGATTATCTACTTCCCCTCCATTGAGAGACCAAGTAACTGATTCCAGAAGCAAAGGATTAGCTGCAGACAGTAGACAATTAATCTGATAATATATCATAGAGATCTCCCGTCTACAGGGCTAATGCAGCTCTAACATGGAAGCTGGCTGTCAGAATTTGAATTTCACTAGCGGGAATTGTGTATTGTTGTATACTCTAACAAAAAATAATGGGAAAGTGAGTCTATTTCATAGGAATTGACTTGTGGAGGGAAAAAAACGAAAATATTTTATTTCAAACTGGAAACTAATCTGAAAATCAATTGGATAAAATTCATATTATTCTGTGCAAGCTTTCCTTTCAAATTATTTACTTTAAAAGAAGGAAACAATGACATTTCTAACTTTAGAAAACCTTCAAGCTCATAAAATATTCATGACATCAGTAATCTTTTCAAAGTTAATACTTCTGAGTTCTAGTTCTACTTTTGCTTGACAATGTTCTAAGAAGTGAATTCCTCCAGTATTTATAAACCTCCTAGGACATATTTTACCAATCTCTGAAATTGCTTTTTCTTGGCTCTCAACAAATAACTCAGTGGAAGAACATGAACAAGAAAAACTGTCTAACTAACAAAAAACTGTAACAAGGTTACCAGAGTGTTTGCGTTTCAGACTGCTGGATGCATCTCCATGACGACCCACGCCATTTAATGATGTACAGCTACCGGACAATGACAGACCTTCTTCATGTAGAAAAATATGTTCATGAAGTTATGAAAGAAACATACATTATAATTTCTTCCTTCAAAATTAATTTTTGGGGGTAAGATGAACAATAAATTTATTTTCAGTGGAAGCCTTTTTTTGATTTTACAATAAAAATATTAATTTCTTGGAAGGATAATAAAAAAACAAGAAGGCCAAGATGGCCCTTGGTCGCTCACCTGAGAAAGATGATTGCTTAAGAAATAAAGATACTTGAGTGTAAAAGTGAAATCTGGCTTTTTTTTATGGTGAAATGGGCATAACTCCTAAATTTACAAGTCAATATCAGTTATAATTGAACCCGATTGTGAGATTATGGGCATAAACATTGTCTTAAAGTTTAAAAATGATTGTTAAAAAAAATGAAGTTGGTAGAGAATAAAAAAAGTGAAATCTTGCATTTTTTGTATTAAAAGGGGCATAACTCCTGACCTAAATGACCCATCTCAGCCACAATTGAACTCAATCGAGACATTATGGTCATTAACAATGTCATAAAGTTTGAAGATGATTGCTAAAAAAAGGAAGATGCTAGAGTGTAAACAACGTGAAATATGGTTTTTTTATATTAAAAGGGGCATAACTCCTGACCTAATTGACGGATCTCAGCCATAATCAAACTTGGCCGAGATTTTATGGTCATAAGCATTGTCATAAAGTTTGAAGATGAATGCTCAAAAGATGAAGATGCTAGAGTGTAAACAAAGTGATTTCTGGCTTTTTTTTTTAATATTAAAAGGGGCATAACTTCTGAACTAATTGACGGATCTCAGCATTAATCAAACTCAATCGAGACCTTATGGTCATAAACATTGTAATAAAGTTTGAAGATGATTGCTCAAAAGATGAAGATGCTAGAGTGTAAACAACGTGAAATCTGGCATTTTTTTTATATTAAAAGGGGCTTAACTCCTGACCTAATCAACTGATCTCAGTCATAATCAAACTCAATCGAGACCTTATGGTCATAAGCATTGCCATAAAGTTTGAAGAGGATTGCTCAAAAGATGAAGATGCTAGAGTGTAAACAACTTGAAATATGGCATTTTTTGAATATTAAAAGGGGCACAACTCCTGACCTAAAGGTACGATATCAGCCATAATCAAACTTGGCCGTGATTTTATTGGTCATAAGCATTGCCATAAAGTTTGAAGATGATTGCTCAAAAATGAAGATGCTAGAGTGCAAACAATGTGAAATCTGGCTTTTTTGAATTTTAAAAGGGGCATAACTCCTGACCTAATGTTCCGATATCAGCCATAATCGAACTTGGCTGAGATTTTATGGTTATAAACATTGTTTTAAAGTTTGAAGATAATTGCTCATAAAATGAAGATGCTAGAGTGCAAACGAACAAATTGTGGCGACGGACGGACGGACGGACATTCATCGATCCTAAAAGCTCATCCTGAGCACATGTGCTCAGGTGAGCTAAAAAAAAATCAGCATGTATTATTTCAGGTTCATAACAAATATAAACTCAAATCCTTTTTGAGTGTTAAAGCCTAAGCTTGCTTAAGTCAGTCGCAAAAGTAAGTCTTGTATTTTCAACATGGCTATCCTTAAAAAAATTGTGTAGAAAAAGCTTTTATTTCCTATTTCTTGTTTTCTATTTTTACTGTCAGGGATTCTGATTTAAAATGATTTCACATGAATGGCTGGCCATTTCCGAGCACGTTAGAAATCCCTTTTAGTTTTGATGAACAGCAATAAAGAAGTTATTATCCAACTCCCCGGTTCATGGTGATCTAATATGACCACCATCTCAAAGAAATCCGAGGCGGGTGACTAACGATGTGTGACATAGCCGGACATCATTATTTGAGCTTTGGCGGGCCACCGCCGGCCGCGATTGAGACATTACCGATTAATGTAATGGGGAACTTATCTAAGTAATGCCTGACTTATTCAACAATGAAGCAGTCATTTCATTAATGGAATGGTGTCAGCTAGCAGTTTATGATGCGGAGATGAGAACCGCTGCCTGTTGATCAATGAGGCTGGTCTGATAATACACAATATCTCTGACCAGATATGAGAATATATGTGTGCATCTGACAGGACGACAGCTGTAAGAGATTCATCTTCCACCGCAGGAAGTATCGTCTCAAGATGTAAAGATTTGGAAAAGGCCACCAGTTAAAAACTTTGACAGTTCTGTCATTAAAATCATGTGATATCAGCAATGTTTATAATTATAATTTAAAAAAGAAACAGCTAACTTGTAAAACAGGAACTGCGGATATTAATTTATTCTGTCACTTCATGTTCAAATTACATTTCAAAGTGCTAATCAAACAGCATCAACTTTTTCTTCAAGTTTTTTTTTTTTTTTTTCTTCGTTTTTTTTTTTTTCCTCAACTTTGAATAGATTCATTATACGCTATCATGCTTTAACTAGAAAATGTTGAAATCATTTAAAAGCAATTCAAATTTCTTTCCGACGTAACAGCACACAATGTATAATACACTTTATTTCATCCTAAATTACCCAATTTCTAACACGTACCCAAGATAAAATAGAGCAATACTCAAGCTATACTTTACAGATAACCCAAATTAGAAAAAAACAACAAAAAACAGAGCTCCATTACATATCAGATTTCTATTGACAGGCCTTCTCAATTTATGCAGTATCAAATGAAACCATGTTTAAATGTGAATAATGCATGTGATGTTTGTTTGTCGATATTGGGTGACCGTATCAAGGTACTTATGTTGTACAAGAGATCCATATACCCACACCTGAATGGCGGTAATTAGAGGAGAGAGATTTCCAAGCTGAAAGCTGGGGTACTTAGGTGGAACTGGATACATGGTTGGATATGGGAGGAATGCAGCTAGAGTGACACTGCACGGTTTAATATATAGAGAAAGCAATATCTAGGGTTGAGCGGCGAGGAAACTTGAGTTACCACAATTTCAATTTAAGATTATTACAAATTATATCAGGTTTAAGATTGGATGAGAATCAGAGTGCTTCTGATTCATTTAATGTGAACAGCTGTAAAGACAGCATATGGGAGCTTTGTTTCCCTGTATAAGAAATTCTGATTAGATGTGTTGCAAAATTTATTGCTGCAACATACTCATAAAAACAACTGCGTATGTTGCTCAAATGTAATTCATGCTTATCATTTCTTATTTCCACAGAAGCTTTTTTAAGTTACTAAGGCAACACTGTTGCCATGACAACCATGATCTTCAAACTGGAATCCACAAAATAGCCCATCAGGGTGTCTGAAAAAAAAAGGCAGCAATTTCCCACTGACCTCATCGCTGAACAATGCCCATATTTGACGCTCCGATTGAGGATCTAAAAATAAGACCAATTCTAGTACCCAGCCCTCTGTATTCATCTTGCTCCTCCCTTGACGCGAAATGATTCTCAATAATTCTCAAGCAATGGCGAGACTACCACCTGCTGATGTGAATATCAAGCCCCTCCAATATCTGCAAGACCTAAATCTCTAAATTGCCTTGGAATTTCTCCACACTGTCACCATGTGCAGTGTTCACTCTGTATTATTGTTGTTCTAAGCAAGAATCCTATGAACTGTTTTAGTAGCATCCCAAAGTATTGTGAGAACCCCCTTAGGTTCAGTAATTGCATGTAAAACCCGTAAACTTTCTGTTGATTAATCTTTATCATGTACTGATCTTCACATATATTTTCATTTCTAAACATGGGTTAGTATATACATATACACATGTAGTACTGAATATATGATCCATTAACTTAGAATTTCCACAGAATGTAGGAATCAATGACAAATCACATCCATGGCAATACTGATATCATTTTCTTGTATGTTACATTAGCCAAAAAAAAAAAGATATAACAAAGACCGTCTTTTACAAGCAGGATTATGTATTAACTGAGTAACTTCTGTCTTTAATGACCCCATTTTTTTCCCCCAATGAAATGATACTTCTATAAAGCACCTGCATGACCATGACTTTCCAATTAAAATGCCAAGCCCCTAGATGACCCTGATTTACCCAAATTTCCAAGCAATGATTACAGCAATGATGTAGACGCCACATGTAACCAGGCAGTTGTGAGATGGAGCGTGACTCAGTCACCACAGGCATCTTCTGAACAAGACTTGATGATGAGCAAACCAGCCCTACCTTTGTCAGGGTGGCACACGGTAGCCATGCCTACCACAGGTAGACTGTCTGTATCCGTATCAATCCCCCTTGTCTACTTCCATATTTTTTTTATTATTTTTTTTTATCTTTTTTGGCTTTTGCTCTGACCTACAGTTAACTCCTGCCAATACTATTTTTTTTTGTTTAAAATTTTTATGGCTTATTCTTAATTAGCACCTGCCTAGCATAACTTTGTACAATTCAGAAAACTTATGCTTATTTATTACCAGTTCGGCATTTCCTGTTTCATAAATCAGGTTGTTCCGTGCAGAAAGCTGCCATGGATGAAAACCGTCATGATTCAAGCATTCCAACACCTGACGGGACTATCGCCCACTACACTCACCTCCTCCGCCATAAGCCATGGCCTGGTCGAGCCCTGGGTCACCTGACGGAAGGTTGGGGTTTGTGAAGTCTCGGCTTTTGTCATTGTTGTATTTGACATTCAACTGGTTCAGCTTGCTGTAGTCGATCCGCAGTGTGCAGCATCCATTGTAGATGTTCTGTCCATCCAGGGACTGCAGAGAACCAGACCAAACCAACATAATGATAATAACTATACCTAAATGTTTTGATCAGAAAATGGGAACCAGACAATGTTTTACTTACACTTATAAACAATCAAAACAATGTCCAATACCAGGGGCCTGTTTCACTAAGCTTTGTATAAAAACAATTTTTGTATATACACATTCACATATGTAAAAAAAATATTTCTTGGATTTTTTTCTTCACACAAGAGTGTTCTTTAAAACACACGTGTCATCTGCTAGAGCATATAGGAAAAATTGTGACAGACAGATAGACAGACGACGGAAAAGTGATCCCTATGTGTTACCTCTGCTTACAGCAGGTGACACAAAAAAAAGATGTTGGATGGTATATTGCACTGAAATGGGATACTTTCTTCGTGTTTTATTGTGCAAATAACAAACAAGTAGTCACAATAGGAGAACATATACATGATTGTTTATATAAAGTCAAGTGAAATGGGCCCCAGAACCAGACAGTTAACAGCATTAAGAGTTCTTATAATACTTTACACAGTATGTGTAACTGCTCAGGAGAGGTAGCTGTTAAGCACAGGTAAGGTGAGGTAGCTCCTAAGGACAGGTAAAGTGAGGTGGCTCCTAAGGACAGGTAAGGTGAGGTGCTCATAAAGACAGGTAAGGTTAGGTGGCTGTTAAGGACAGGTAAGGGGAGGTGGCTGTTAAGGACAGGTAAGGCTGCTCAGGACAGGTAAGGAGAGGTGGCTGCTCAGGGCAGATGGATGCTTAATGGAGGTCAAATGCTTATATAATTTTTTTTCTAGATGGTTAAAGCTTAATGTTTTTATGAGGCTGGCTGTTTAGTTCAAGTGGCCAGTAAACACAGGTTTAACTGTCACCAAAACCTGTCTTAAGCAGCCTGTCAAGGCGATACCAGAAAGTGCCAGCTCAGCCAAGAGGACTGTCAGGGTTGTAAATTTTCCTAAAATTATAATTCCCCCTTCACAAACCTGAAATAGTCAAATCAAGTAAAAAATACAAAGAAATATTCGGATTTTCACACGCCCTGCACCAATCTTCACTCGCCATGGCACAAGAGCTAGGGGAATTTTACATCTGATTTTACTAAATTGGATTTTATAATTTATTGAACATCCTGGCTGCTTAGTACAGATGGCCACATAACACAGGCCCAACAGCCACATAACACAGGCCCAACAGCCACATAACACAGGTCCAACAGCCACATAACACAGGCCCAACAGCCACATAACACAGGTCCAACAGCCACATAACACAGGCCCAACAACCACATAACACAGGTCCAACAGCAACACTTTTAATATTCGATAAGATATCTTGCGGCACAAAAATCAGAATATTGACAAAAAACCTAATCATTTTAATACCTAATTAAGACTGACAAGCAACAGAGGAATCATTCCTTGACGATAACACGAAACAAATTGAACTACACTTCACCTTTATCACAAACAATGTTTCACAGCAAGCTTTTTTTTGTTACCGGATTATGACTGTAATCCTCTACTTTGCTTTGATTTGATCAAAAATAAATTATTTGCACTTAAGTTATGCAAGAACAGCACCCAGGGAATATCATAAATTACCTGCATGATTAATAATACGTTTATTGCTTAGTTTACAGAGAGCAATGTACTGCATTTTTCCTGGCTAAATCTTACAGATTTGCAAAACTCATCTGTGTCTTAATCGAAATTTCCATTTCAGTTTTTACCTGGTTACAGTGCATATCCTTTAGATCACTGTAAATGGGTTCTAACCTACAAATGTGGTATTACTAGACACAACATGATTATCAATTAATAATTCCAGGAATCATGGTATAAACCCAATGATACAGACTGTGTTGCAATGGATCTACATTATAATACAACTTTTGAGATGTGGCCAAGATTTTTGTTTAAACTAGAACTGTCATTAAAAGTGATTAATACCATTGCATCACACAAGCTTGTCTTCATGTAATGTCAGTGCAACTGTGATTGGGCAGGATATAGTGATTGCTATATAGACCCTCCCACATGTTTTTGATTGGACAAGATAAAATGATTGCTATTTAAAGCCCCTCCCACATGTTTTTGATTGGACAAGATAAAATGATTGCTATTTAAAGCCCCTCTCACATGTTTGTGATTGGACGGGATAAAGTAATTGCTATTTAGCCCCTCCAATGACAGAAAAAAGTGATTGGTATATATAGCCCCTCCCACAACAGGACAATTAAGCCCCTCCCACGACAGGTAAAGTTAACCCCCCAAATGCTGTGGGGAGTATAGTAACATGGGAATTATGTTTATAGGTAATATCAATTATGCAATCAATGAAAATAAATCCTCATTGTAAGTAAATGACTTCACAGTACAGTAGCAGTGAGCAATGCCAGAAAGAGAGAGAGAGAAAGAGAGAGAGAAAGAGAGAGAGATGTGCACTGTTGGCTGAGGACAGATGCACGTGGATTCTGAATATCTATTCTACAAATCTACACCAGGGGGAACTTCTAACATCAAAACCTTCCCCTCTAATTACTACTTTAACTATCATACAACTAATTTTCCTCATTAACGGGGGACTAAAAACTTTCAAACTTCCAGCAACATGCAGATTAAGGGTTAAAATTCCTACGGCTGTAATCCTTGTATTATTTCAAAGTGAAGTGCGGAATTTTTGTCTAAGTCTCAAGAGAATATGCACTTTAGAAGGACCTACGTAATCATAGCCTAACTCTTCAGAATTGGCTGAGATTCTTATCTCTTCTTCATAAGTCAGTAGTGTTAGGAATCATTTCGGAAAAAAAAAAATGTTGATTAATCAGCCCGTATTTCTGACTGATTAAAGATTAATCAGTGATGCTTTACTAACACTTGCAAACTGATCTCTATACTAAGAATTTATAGATTGTGTAACTTCCAATAAATAATAAAACACAATAAAATCTGAATTTGTACTATCTGATCATTTTCAAAGTTCACAAGTCAAAATATTACTGTACAAAATTATGTAGACCAAAAAAACACTGATAGACGGCCCTGAAGTATCCAATCAGAAATAAGTTTAAAACTAAGTTGTTACAGACTAAAGACTGATACATTGTCTAAAATCATAAACTTACTAATTTGTTGACAAATAAGAAATCATTGTCAGCCATTTATCAGCTGAAACTGACCAATCAGTCCAACACTATAAGTCACCATATAACCATATGCCAACATGGAAAACCTGGACCAAACTGAAAGCAATTTTCAGTCTTTATCTCATTAGGCACAGAATAAAACCTGATCAGCTTGTGAGTTACTCTCAAGTTGATCTAGTTTTATACAAGTTGTACAATTAGGTTTTCTAAATTACTCTCCTGGTAAATGGGGTAAATGGCTATAAAAGCAAAATAGAGGGGTTGGGGAGAGTGTAATACATACCAGTTTGGCTGCATTTGCTGAGACAGAGTCTCCAAATTGGATCAATGCTTGGAATGTGTCTGAAAGAAACAAAGAGAGAGAAAAGGTGAAGATTACCAATTAACTTTACGATTAACTTGCAGGCTATTACTGGCATTTACTTGCCAACTTCCTCACTCCTGTAAGTCGCAAGGGGCTGCCTTACTTAAGGCATCTGATTCCATGAACTTACATCACTTCCACTATAATAGCTAGCTTGCTGTGTTCATGGGTTCCAAGAGAAAGGGGCTTGATACTGGACCATCACTGAGCCGTACTGTACAGAATTTTGTAAGCAGACTTAGATTTAGTGAAAGAAACCCCACAGCTAATATAATAAGGGATCAAGTGAAGGACAGCACCAAAAAAAATCTTCCTCGGTGACCTTGTGAGTCTTTGTCTGAGAGAAACCCTTTACCTCATGAATATTCATATGCAAATTTATGACATGATGGATGTCAATTGACTGATATTTAAATGCAGTAAGGAACAATTTCTTTTTCTTTGCCCTGCAGACAGTGTAGAATCAAGCAAGGGGAGACCCTAAACAGACAGCTCCTGTTTTCCAATGCATCAAAATGATTCTAAATGAAGTAAAGAGTAAAATAAACAAGCAGATTCTTGGGTCTAGGTGTAAAAGATAATTCCATTAGCTGTCAAGAAGGCCTTGAAAACATACCTTGATGGCTGAGATTGTGCTACAGACCATTATTTAAAATCATGTCACAGGCATAAAACCTACAGCCATTACACTGACTGTATAACCAGGAAAATAGTAAATGGACTCTACTGCATACATTCTGCAGTGCTTACTGGAGATAGGTAATGAATGTTGAGAGAGATGTGAAAGATAAATGATTATACTTCATAGGGGAACATCTTAAGGTGGGTAAAACATGTGGTGAACATAAAATTGATTTACATCCCTGGAACAATTAAGTCTGTCTATAATCCAGAAATTAATGAAAAACACAAAAAAAACTTAGTTTTTAATCAATTAAGCAAAAAACCAATTTCAAAGTATTCATTCTAAAAGATTCTAAGGGCTTAATACACAAGAGTCATACAGAATGAAGTCTCACAAATTAGTAATATTCCCTCCCTAGGTTTTCTTTCTTATTTTTAAATTTATTTCTTTTTTTTTTAATATTTTTTTTTTTTTAAATGTTAATTGAAAACAAAACATTAAATTTTCCTTATAAATACACTACAGTCATAACTCATATGAAATATATTGCGTGAGACAACCATTCAAGGTATCCAATACAGACAGATTGAGAAATATTTATGAATGCTCCCATCCATTTCTGTTGCTTTTTCTCACATCCCTTACACCTTTTTTTATAGATCTACTTTTTCAGCAAACACATTTAAAGAAATGAAAGTCGTTCGAAAAGTATGATTTTCCATTAATGGACTCCTTATTTAGACGGCGACTCAAGGTTTGGCTGTCTGTTAGTCACTTCAGTAGTGTTTTCCATATAAATATTTAATTGTTTCCGAGTAATGTTTTACCACAGCAGTGACACACTCGTAAACTGTGACTAGACTTTCTTGACTTCCCTGCCATGTATTTATAATGCCTGGCCGACACTCAGGAGTTTATTGTCTACATATGAGAGGCAATAGTTTATAAATAGTCTTGAGAACAGCTGTGTTTTATAGTCTATGTGGGATATTCTAAAAGGCATTACAATATAGTCTTCTAGTTTATGGATGACACTAAATTATATAAAGCATTTTATATGGCACTAAATTATTAGATTAAAGTCTACAACAGTTATTAGATAGATAATTATAATCTATATAAGGTTTTCTAAATGGCACAAAGTTACTGCTTTTAATTTTTTTCTTCTTTCTTTTTTTGATGGTTATAATTATAACATCTGTGTAACGTATTCAGAATGACAGTAGATTATGTTCAATTTTTGAATGCCACTAGACCACAGTTTATAAATTAGTGTTTAAATGGCACTAGATTTCATTTTAATGTTTGAATGGCACTTGATTACAGTTTGTTGTTTTAATAGCAATATTACATTTCATTACTTGAATGGCACAATATTACATTTCATTACTTGAATGGCACATTACAATTCAGTGTTTGAATGGCACTATATTACAGTTCAGTTTTTGAATGGCACTAGATTAATGTTTAGTGTTTAAATGGCACTATATTACAGTTCAGTTTTTGAATGGCACTAGATTAATGTTTAGTGTTTGAATGGCACTACATTTCAATGTTGAATGGCACTATATTACAGTTCAGTTTTTGAATAGCACTAGATTAATGTTCAGTTTTTGAATGGTACTAGATTAATGTTTTGTGTTTGAATGGCACTTCATTACAGTTCAGTTTTTGAATGGCACTAGATTACAGTTCAGTTTTTGAATGGCACTAGATTACATTTCAGTTTTTGAATGGCACTAGATTAATGTTCAGTTTTTGAATGGCACTACATTTCAATGTTGAATGGCACTATATTACAGTTCAGTTTTTGAATGGCACTAGATTAATGTTCAGTTTTTGAATGGCACTACATTTCAATGTTGAATGGCACTATATTACAGTTCAATTTTTGAACAGCATTATATAATGATTCAGTGTTTGAAAGGAACATGATAACAAGCTTATCTATTTCATAGATGGATAAATGCTTGTGTCTACATATCCACAAATCCCTTATGTAGGTAGCCTATGATTCAGAACATATATGTAGAATTAAAAAAAGTAAAGGTATTGAAACCCCTTCTAGCTGCCATGGCCACATATAACTTTTAAAACTGATAAAAATAATCTAGAATCTAATTTTTCTTAAAAAAAAAAAGAAAAAAAAAAAAGAAAATGATGCCAGACAGCCAATTACAACCAAAAGCTAAAAACCAGTTCTCCATTCCAGCCTGACCGAATGTCACCAGCATTCATTGGACATGGTAATTACACAATCACATATTTTTTCAATGTTTTTGTTAGTCTACCATTTCTTTGGGAGACAAATTTCAGTAACCAGACAGGCGACAGTTTGCAGAAGTCCTTGAGGCTCCTGTACCAACCAGATGCATTATTACAGCTCCCCCGTCACACTGGACATTCAATATGTACGTCTTGAAGTTAATGTCCAGACATTTTACACAATGAACAATCCTTTAGCTTATTTAACCAACCCTTTAAAGCATAATAGTCACTTCTCAAGCAGGCTGGCCAGACGTCAAACATACTGAATGACCCTCAAGGACAATGACTGACAATGGCGACTTCTTGGTCAACCCTCAGCCCCTAAAGTGCCCAGTGTCTCCCCAGCCTCATATCACATGCCTAGCCACAATTGCAAGTCCTGAGGAGTTGATCCACAGGCTATTACCTCCAGCCACTGTATGACAGAAGTTTTAATACGAAAGGGAATTATCTGCCACTGGATAGGAATTCCTGATGAGAAGCCGTTGTGGTTTTATTCCTGAGCATTCATTGAAATTTCATGGAAGTCTACTGCACGCTATAGAACCCAATTTCAGTTATTGTTTCTCAATCATTGGGATATTCAAAACAAAAACACCTAACGCATTCAAAAATAAAATGTCACCAGGAATGTAAATATGCAATCCATCATTATCCTGATGCCACATTGTGCAATGAAAACAGCAGCCTGAGAAGACATAGAGCATGAAATTAAAGGTTCACCAAAAAAAAATATAGCCATTAAAATTGAATGATGATATTGGTAAATGATCCTGCCAACAGAAAGAAGTCTTAGTGGGCAAACTCTGTATTCTGTTGGATCCAGGGATCTAGTCAGAATAACAACAGCCATTATAAAACATTTAGAGATTGAAATGTGCCATATTTCTTTACTTAAAGCATAGGCACTCCCTTTTGTTTATTCAAGAATCAACAAATTGATGATCAATACTGTCTTTGAGAATGCAAATTGCAACATCATGCACACACTGTGTCATAACTGTGCATGACTTGTGTCTCCTGGTGGCATGTTCTGGTTTCTGACCCTGGCAAGGAAAACAAACTTGACCATGAAAACTATACATGGCTATGTGATAAATTACATAACTCCATTCCTTAACATGACATGGCCGTATTACATGTTCATGAATTCATCAAATGACAATATAAATTCATTACATGACCATACTTTCATCACATGACAATATAACTTCATAACATGACCATGATTTCATTACATGATAATAATTTGGTCATATGACCCTGAATACATGTGACCATGGATTAGGAAGTTTAATGACTAATTCCATCAGGACTTCAGACTTCTGTACAAACCTAACATTATAGTCCTATTTTCCAGGTCTGCCTGATTTAAATTGTGTGGATAAGCCCTTGACAGAATCATAATTTAATAACTTTTTGTTTGATAGTGTTTACTGTGAAGACCTTCAAATGTATGAATATGAATTGCAAAACTTGTCAAATGTATGCAGACTTGACAGATGTATGCATACTTGACTTGAGATGAGACTTGACAATGTATGCAATGGAAATTGGGTTTTTTTTAAAACTGACTTGACAGATGTATGCAGACTTGACTTGACAGATGAATAATGCCTTTTACAGCAAATCAAAGCAAGACACTTGCTGGAAAACCCATTATCCATTGTCAATTTATGATTTTAAAATTAGATATTAAGCATGCAAATGCAAATAAACTATGAAGAGATATAAAATGGACTGCTTGCAAGCAAAGGCTGGTCTCTCAGACAACATGTGGTTCCTTTGTTGTGTTTGCTCATTTACTAAACCCGGTAAGAAACTGACTTCAGTGATTAAAAAGATAATTGTTTCTTGTTAATTAGGACTCATTCTCCATTGTAATTTCAGGCCAGAAATAGAATCCCAATCACTGAAAATGCGCTAACGTGAGCCTGTCTGAAATCATAATCAAATTCTGACAAATTTGCGGAGTGACAATTTCAAAATGATATTTGTGGAGGCAGCTCCAACTCATGGAAAAAATTTCTTGAGGTCACACTGTTAGAATTTCATGATTTCCTCCAAGGACACATCAGTCTTCACCATAATTCAGAGTACCTTTTACATTTACAGGAAGATATTAACCTAATATTCAAGAAAAATTGGTTAAAATTTAAAGAATTCTTCCTCCCCCTCCCCTATTTTGTGTATGTGTGTATTTTCTTTTTAAACTTAAAAATTTTAACATCTATTTTTCAAATATTTCTTATTATTCATTGTGCCTCGCACATAAAATGACCCATGTCAAACAACAACTATTACCAACATTTCTATGAAAAGAATAAATCAAAGGTGCTTTAACTAAGTCTGGATTTTCCGTATATCCCAAGAAATAAGTAAAACCAGCAGATGCAGGCAAATATTACTTTTCAAGAAATGCCAAACATTTCCTAATCTTAATATTTACTGTGTCAAGCTTTATTCCTCATAAATTATGTTATCAAATGAATATCCAGCGTTTATTTCATTTTTTTTTTATGTGACTAAATGCTACTTAGAGTTTTCTTTCAAATTCATTTTATGTTTATAAGACATTAAAGTGCTTCTATAGAAAAACAGATTTCAGACATTTGAAAGATCACAATAGAGTAGTGGGAAACTGCACAAATACAGGGAAACTTCATTAATAGAGGGAACTTCTCTAGCAGATGGAACTTCACTAATAGAGGGGAAACTTCACTAACATCGATAACTGAATTGATCAGATTAATAATCATAACAAAAATCTGATGTACATGTTTAAATTGAAAACAAAATTTCATATGGGGAAATAAACCTTCAAAATAATGGTCTCAATAGTGAGATGGCCTTAATATGAGGTTTTAGTGTAAATATTTGGTGGCCTTTATATGTAATTTTAGTGTATATTCTGGTGGTTTTTATATGAGATTTCATTTAAGTGTATATCTTTGTTAGCCTTTATATAATATACATGTATATACATTTGGGTGGCCTTTATGTGAGGTTTTATGTTAAGTTATAGACTTAACTTTTCAAAGGCATTATCATTCCAGTGACCGCTTAACAGACATAATTAATCCCGGGTTATATCATTTGAATGGTTTTTTTTGGTGTCTAGAGTTCTTGTATCTCGGATAACCACCATCTATTTTTCACCCGATACAGAGCGGCCCTCCCTGCATCACCACACGGGAGTCCTGAATCTGACATTCATAGTTTGCCCATTAATTTCCATGTCATTAAATTTCCGATCAGCAATCAATTAGTTGCCACATAAATGACACAATTAAAGTGACATAACATCCTATCAAAACTCTTTTATACCATTTCCAGCCCACCAGGAAACATGCCACAAAATATCGAATGCATGAAGTTGATCATGTTATTATCTGTCAATGCTGCTATACCGCAGTTTTGGGAATCTCTTCTCTTTTGATTTAAAATTCTTCTGTTTCATTTCCCCTGACTTTTTTTTTTTTTTTTTTTTTTTTAAAAGCTAGCTGTTTATGAAATACATAGATGGTACTATTATTTCAGATAATAAATCTACTTCATACACTTCACTTATCAGCTTTGTGATTCTTTACTTTTCACTGAAATTACAACTACAACCACTTAATTCTCAAATTTAACCATTTTTATATGAAATTTTAAAAATGGGACAAGTATTATTATTCTTTTTTATTTTATTTATTTTTAAAAAATTTTTTTTGGTGGCGGCGGCAAGCGAATTTAACAGTTATCTCAAATATTTGATTATTCTATACAAATTTACTTTGTTGCATGCACATTTTGTTTTATTTATGTTGACTGTAACTGGAAGATCAATTTATACCAAATATGTAATCCTTTGAATAAAGACTTAAAATGCTATTTGTGCACAAATATTTGTTCCAAAAATTCAAGAGAATAGTTCTACCTTTGGACTACCACCCATATGCAAACGATGAAAGCATTATTCTAGTGTCTAATAATCAATTACAAGGTGCACTCTACCGCACAGGGTGCTAGGTGCACTTTAAAAAAATAATGTATTCTCCCTAATAAATGTTATCCCATCACTTCATAACAAGAACGTAAATAAAACCCAAATTTCTTGGGGTTTTTTTTTTTTTTTTTCAATAACATGGTGCAGCCTAATTTTATACTTAACCAGAAGACACCTACCATTCCTTAAAAAATTGTTATCTTTGTACTAAAATTATTAAAATAATTTCAAGGTAATGAATCTTTTAAGACTTTAAGAATATAATGTTTTTGATAATAAGGTCATTTAAGACCAAGAATTCAGAAATGAAAAGTCACAATTTCACACTAACCTTTTCAAATGGAAACTCATTATTTAATAAGACAATCTTAAAATTTCAATCAGGTACTCTAAAAGCTTTGAAAATAGTATGAATAATAGTATATGATATATATGTTTTGTGGTTTTTTTTGTTTTGTTCTTTCAAAATCTCAAAACTGAGATTTTGTGATTTTTAATTAAATCAACACTTTGGTTATATGAAGGAATGTTGTGAAATTTCAATCCATTTAGACAAGAATTCCAGAAAATATGACCATTTCAATCTTGAGGCACTTAGAAAAAAAAATAAAAATAAAAAAAAAAATCCTTTTTTTATTCAGTATATCTGGATTTATTGAAGATATGTTCAATATTTTGAGCATGAAGCACTGGGGAGGGAGCATTTAACAGGGGAATTATGGTAATGGCACAAAAGTTTGACTTCCCTTCTAAACTAACAATAGTGGGAAAACACTCAGCAACAACAATAGTGGGAAAACACTCAGCAACCAAAATATCAGCTATACTCACTGTTTTTAGTGAAGATAATCATCTTGAGTACTTTACCAAACTTGCCGAAGATCTGAAAAGAGAAAAGACAGTTCTTGGATTAGCACGCAGAAATCGTTACAGCCAATGCTTCTCTGAATTTCTCTAGGTCTTCACGAAACACTGACAGCATGTGGAACTGCCAATGAAAGTCTTGTTTAAACTATCAAACTTCAGTAAAGAAATGTTTGAAGCCACTGGAACTTATTATCAATTCTTCAAACTTGGTTAAAAAGTATGCTTGAGGACTTGAAAGATGCCTCATAAAGAACAGCAATATTTTGAGACATTTTGTTTTTTCATAGGTTTGATCCCTCCTTGAAACTCATATTGCCTAAGTGATAAAATAAAAGTAGGACATAAAACATGCAACAATCCTTTCCTGAAATATGCCTCATTACATTTCTAAATAGATCTAATCTAAAATTGTTTGGAAAACACACACACACACACACACAAAACAAAATATTCATTATTTTTCCAAGGGGAGGCATTTTTAAAGGCCTTGAGTTTATCATGAGGATAACTTGTCCTTCACTTTCAGAACCTGCTTCTAGCCTTCCATCCTAACTGACTGCAGGTCTATAAACTGTATGTACTTTCATGGCATACATACTTATTTGCATATCAAACATTTCTTCACCATATGCATTTGCATACAGCAGTGAATCTGGGTGCAGATTTACATAAAAATATTCCAACTTGTTTATGCAATGCTAGGCATTTTCAACAGTTTTATTATTTAAGCGTTTTGAATAGGGGCACAGTGGTTAAAATTTGCACAAACCAAAGACTGGTCATGGGAGAATTATCACTTAAGGTGATTAATACATTTCCACCTCCTACCAACCTGTCTTTATAAAATGTGAGTTAACCCTTTACCTAATGAATATTCATGTATAAATTAATGACTTGATGAATATTAATTGACTGATCCTTATTTGGCTTATGAAATGATGCATTTTTTTCTTTGCCAGAGATGACTGTGTAGAAACTGAGCTACAATATTGTATGAGCAAACAGAGGAGACCCTGATCAGACAGCTCCTAAAGGAGCCTTGTTATACCTCCTAAAGGAGCTTTCTGATCAGGGTCTCCTCTGTTTGCCTATGCATCAAACTTGGTCTACATGAAATAAAGGGTCAAGGAAGGGTCTAGACTGGACAGGACAAGCATGATTGCCCAGGTTCTGTAAGACAGGGGCATAACCAGGTTTGTTCAAATTTGTGGTCTGATAAAGTCAAGCTTACAGCTTTCCTCTCTAATTTCTCCGATTCTCTCTCACTTCAACCGACCAGTCTCAATGTTTGCTGGACACCAACTGCGGCTTTTTCTCTCTCTCTACATTTTTACCCTTTCCCAACACTGTCTCAATGGCTTCCCCTTATTTAGACTTAATATCATTACTGCCTTGTACGTGCACAAGTTTTGAGACAATGGTTTCAAGATAAACTTGATTACATTAGTGGCAGTCTGAGACCCCCATTATACACAGAAAACCAACTGTGAGACCGGCAGATCCTCTCAGCAGCCTTTCAGACGGACTGCTCTATCCAATAACCTGTATTTATGGATATTTATTTCATTTTGATTCCCCCGTATAACTTACTCCACCATAAATATTCAAAACCAAAGCCCAAATATGAAAGCAAAATGTCAAAATAATTATACCACTTTAGGCTTTTACCATCGTCATAAGCTGAACATTAAGAAAAGTATTTTCAGAGGCCCATCAATAATGATGATTGAACAATTTTTTGACGCCAAAAGGTAATTTCTTTGGTAAAGACATTGCAAGTTTCTCATATTCTACTTGAGAAAAATGCCGCAGGAATAGGCTTTGGTATTTTATCAATATAAAAGTCATCTTTTACGAAACCATAGTCTATTAAAGTACTTAGGTCTTAAATCAGCATCTACAGAAGACTAGCACCTCCTTTGCTTAGGAAAACAACTATAAAACCAGATCAACCTGAAAGCAGTTTATTGGCTGGCCTGAATTTTTACTTTCCCTTGCTCCTCAGCATCTAAAGGGAATGGAGATTTAGGAAAGAGAATTTCCATTAGTATGATATTGCATGGCTCGACATCAACTTGAATCAGTTTGGGTCTATCACAAGTATGTAGTCTTGGTGTAAAACCATCATGTAAAATGCATGGTTTATAACAGTCTGCCACATACCACTAGTGTAAAACAGTCTATCTATCTATCGCTCATCACATTATATTAGTGTGGACAAAAACCATCCATACAGCATAGACAACATGCACTTTTATCATTAATAGACAAAGTCTTGATTCAAGCAACATCTTTCTCTCTCACAGAGTCGACAACTTGACAGGTTTCCCTGAGTTTAGCAAATATCTCATCTGCGATATTTCTGTCTAAATACTGTTACAGTAGAGATAGGAGAAAACTAATGCAACCTTCGTATGACAAGGTCCCTTTGAAAGCACGACCATGCATTTTAAAGACAGGAAGTTTTTGCTGTAAACCATAGAGAAAGTGGAAAAAATCTAATTAGCTAATAGATTTTCTATCCTTGAAGTCATGTTTCCAATTACTCCACGAGGACACATGTCATCAGCATCTCTCTTGGACGACAATCTCCAGATTTCTGGATTAAATAACTACTTTACAGCTGCTGAAACAATTTATCATTTTTCTTTTCATCAGTTTACTTTTTTCTGTTTTTTCTCCATTTATTTTTATAGAAACAAAAATCAAAGCAATAGCATTAATCAATATGTGCAGATGCATTAATGTTACTTTTTCTTATCCTTCTTTGAAAGAATTTTTAACTAAAAAAAAAAAAATAACAACCCAAAACATTATGACAATCTTTTGCATATTTTTCTGTTACAGAATCCCAAAACAATTGGATAAAAATGGTTTCGAGGACAGTAACACTAAACAGAAAACAAAAATTCAAAACTGAAAAATGTATTTAAAAATTCAGTTCAAATCAAATTCTTGAATCACATTCTACATCCCATACAAAAATCAAAACAGACTGTTAAAGTTATTACTCTCAATTTATAGTGAGTGAGATGAGATTCCTTCATGAATCTGACAAAAATAACATAAAATTTTATCTCCAAAAAAAGCCTGCGTTGCTTCTTAAAGTTGTTTAGGAGCCTGGCAAGACATTAATCCGTATCAAAGTATTGTTCTAAACTCTTGCTAGAAAAACACCAGAATTGGGCTGAAGAGCACTGCATTCAATCTCAACTGTTTTTATTTTCCCAACCTGATTTAAATGGATGGTTTTTGATATGCATTCTGATAGTCTGGAGACTAAAAACGCTCATTCTAATTCAAGCATGAATATTCATTCACCAAGAGAGTTCAAGACTAGTTCTCGATACATCACAGTAAACCCAGATCAAGTTTTACCTGGTTTCGGACTCCTCAAGCAGAGGTCTATTTAATAGCCTGATTAGAATGAAAGCATCCCGGGTCAAGATTTACAAAGTTTCAAACTCCTAAAGGTGGGAATCATATAAAGCCTGATCAGCCTGAGTTACTTGCATGCTGCTCTGGGTTAATTCAGGAAGCATGTCATGTCCTTAATAGATTCTCTAGGGTGAACGGTTAAGATTTTTAATTCTCAAATAGGCATGATATCAACAATCACTGGATGGATTCCTGAGTACATGTCACTGCAAGTTTTTGATTATATTCATACAACAACAGCTTATCAACTATCTTCAGGGAAAACTGTACCTCGCAATACGCTTATTTTCACAGTCATTTTGATACTTTTCACAGTCATGTTATCCCCTGAAAAATGGTCTTGGGATTACAGAGCCAGTTTCAGCCTACATCTTCATAAAACTACGGAAAACAACACCGCAACTCATCAACTAATCACATTGTAATTAAACTGTCAATGACCAGTGACAAGGACCGTCTAAAAAGATCAAAATCAATACCACAGCTTGGTCACCCCGAGCCCCATTAATTATACATAACATTGCTGTTACTACAAGAGGGAAAATTAAATTCCAGTTCCCATTATCACATGTTTCAGATATTCATCTTAATGAACTGCCTAACATAGTTCCGTCACATATTTCTCTCCTGTTTCACTCCAAGACAACTCCTTGTGACAGGCTCCTCTCGATGGACAAACGGTTAGAGACAGGTCATTATCAGGGACGGACCAGCGAGTTGTGTTTGTAATTACCTGGTGAAGTACTTCAATAGTAACTGGGTAGACTAGATTTTCCACTATGACACGTAGTGTGGTTTTCTTGGAGCCCTCGCTGTCACCGTTACCAATCAGAGCCTGTTGAGCTGCCTGCAGAGCCGCCTGGGATGCCTGGTTCTGAAACATATAGCAAGATATGTCACATGGGTCTGAAACATACAGCAAGATATGTCACATGGGTCTGAAACATATAGTGAGATATGTCACATGGGTCTGAAACATACAGTGAGATATGTCACATGGGTCTGAAACATATAGTGAGATATGTCACATGGGTCTGAAACATACAGTGAGATATGTCACATGGGTCTGAAACATATAGTGAGATATTTCACATGGGTCTGAAACATACAGTGAGATATTTCACTTAATCTGAAAAATGGGATATGTCTCATGGGTCTGGAATATAGGATGCGTCACCTAACACACGACGTGTCATGTGGGTCTGAAACATACAGTGAGATATGTCATTGGTCTGAAACATAGTGAGATATGTCACATGGGTCTGAAACATACAGTGAGATATGTTTCATGGGTCTGAAACATACAGCAAGATATGTCACATGGGCCTGAAACATACAGTAGATATGTCACTTAAGTCTGGGGGGGTGGGTCTGAAAATGTCATGGAGGTCTGAAACTGTGTAATGTCATGTGATTTTTTAAGAAAAATACAAAACTTTTGCAGAACAATATAACCTAAACATAAAAGCCTCAGCGTCTATATTGAAAAGGAGACGAACTATTGATGTGGTTAAAACCTGCATCATTTATTCTGTTACTGTAAGTGCACACATCAATCTATATCACACGATAAATACCAAAACTAGCATGCCAATGAATTAGTCTCATTTTTCCTCCAGAAATTGATGAACTAGTTTTTGGACAATAAAATCTGATAACTCAATCTGAAGAAAGTCAAAAACCTAACTTGAGATGGGAAAGCTTTAATTAAGATAGCTGATGACTGCAGAATTTCCATCTGGCTCCGTGTTCTCGAAAATACTTAAGTACAATCTCAGGCTCAAATTTGAGTATCATACTCAAATCCCTATCTAAACTAATGGGCATAGTTTGAGTTTGAGTATGAAAATCATACTTAAGTACAATTTTTATTTTCCAGAACATGGGGCCAGGTCTCAGTCATAAGAAATGAACCAAACTGTTAGACAATAATATGGCAATAACTAAAAACATAAACTGCAAAAGAAAAACATAAAAAAAAAAACAACCCCTCAACATTATCTGTCTCTCATTGCAATTCTTCAGGATAAATTCAGGAGACTGCTGCTCCATTAAAATGGCATATTTAGGGTCCAAGTTAAGATACAATATTATATTCAATCGCACTGTAACTATGTGAAAATGAACCGCAAGTCGACTAAAAACAACAAAATAAGGACTCGGGGTTTAGCGATAGACTGAGTTATATTGAACATTAGCATTGCAATCGCTTTATAATGTACATGAGAAGCAAATGAGGCACAGCTTTAAAGTATCAAGAATTCAAACTTTCTGTATTGAATGACATTGCCGAGAGGAATCACACCGTGCACAGCACGCCTATTTCTCTCTTGTACCAGCATAGATTTAAATAAAACTAGTTAACATGGCAATCAGACACTTCGGGGCTTGGAGGTTTCTCTTTGTTTTCCGTTTCTATGGCAAGCCTTTTTCTTCTCGGAAACTGTAGATATTTTGTCCTGCACAATCAATACTGTACTACAAACATTCATCTGAAGTTTAATATAAATGCAAAGCCAAAGCCTCCTATAGAAACGTCCTAAAAGTGATGTATAAAACCTCTCTGTTCCACTTTACTCACAATCTGGACGAGACATATTCAATAACATCTGCCATGCAATAATATACATGCTTAACTGATTCTAATATTTTCTCACATCAGTATGCCCAAATGGAAAATAACAAACTGCTTTTATATTACATGCTTTATGTTCATCAAAGACACGATATAGAACACCCAATAGCTTTGAATAACTCCCCTGGTTGATATATTAATGGAACAACCCAGTGGGAGACGGCTGTTTTACAATATAATAAATTGCATAAAATGTATCACGATCGCACAAGAGGGGGGAATTCCCATATACAGTGCATCTAAGTTACTGTGACATAGAATCTGGGCACTTTTGTCAACATTTTTGATCATTTGATGGCAGTCAATTTTCCAAACTGTCCGTGCTGGATGAACCAGTTCTACAGATCTAGCATCTGCAAGCAACTGACAACTTTCCTCACTTAACCCTTTCCCTCATATATACTCATTTTGACGCCCTCAATAGGTATCACATAAGGCCTGATCTGCAGAAAACCACAGTTAAACCTTACCAAATTTAATTACAAAATACTCATTTCCAGACCACTGAGGAGCAGCGAACAGCATAAAACCTGATCAGCCTGCGAGTTACTCGCAGGCTGATCTGGTTTTATGCTGTTCGCATAGGTCTTTTCATGGTGTCCTCTATGAGGGAAAGGGTTAAATCAGGCCGATAGATTTTGAGAAATCTGAAGGTGTGGCCAATTTTCAAGTTACTAACCTTTACAAATTGCACCTGACAGTCTAACTTATATTCTCAAAGTTAATTCACAGTCCATTTTAAACTAATCACAAAACTATGAAGGATTTTTTAATTTGAATGGACCATTCAATACCTTTTTTGTTCTATTATTAGATTTAATGTCCCACTGAGAGTATTTCAGTCATTTGAGATTCAGAATCTTACATGTTTGCGCGTGTGCGTGCGTGCATGTGTGTGTGTTTTAACTCCACAGTCTTACCTGGAAGGAATGAGACTGGTCTGTCTTCAATTCCTTGTGTTGGGAGAACTGTACATACACCTGTTTGCCCCGGATCTGACACGCCATTTTGGTGTAGTAGTTGACAAATGTGGTCGCGATGCTCTCATCCTCAAACTCAAGGAAGGCCTGGAAACACACAATAGTCCTCTTTGTTTGAAAAGCAAGAAGCAAAATGTACTGGGCTGCTTTGGTTACTGCCAAATAGACATCTTCTAAAAACAGTATAATACCATCTTGTCGAAAGGTAGCATAATACCCCTCTATAAAAATCTTTATTGTCTCTTCATTCCCAGTGAAAAATTTTTTACAGATGTATTTCTAACATTTTCACCAATTTTTTTTCTCAAAATTAGCAAATTTCATCAAAACTTAAGCAAAATCGATCCTCGGATAAGTACCAGAGACAGGTGACGTATCTACGTATAACACACACTCTACTGGTGTCTCCTGACAAACTAATAACCTAGGTCCTCTATTTCTTGCCTCTTTAAAGACTCTCTTAAGCTTCCTCACTGTCAACAACCGCTCTAAAATTTAATTGCCTGTTCACACCTTCTGATGGTTTACTCAGAACAGTAGAGGCAATATAAATGTAAATACGACGGCTTGTTTTGGTATCTTAAACACAGGGACATCAAAATTCCACCATATTCGTGCTTGTTCTTCCCTGGATTGTATCAGCTTCTAATCATTATCCAGGCCTCAAGGGCCCAATGTGGAACAAATTAACCATGAAGCGAATAACTGAGAGACGAAATTGTCTTAAGATTACTAGAGATCATGAGGAAATGCTTTTCCCGGGGTTTAAGTGAGCAACATTTGGTCTTAACAGAATTTCAATTGTATCAACTTTTTGTGATCTGTAATTAAATCTGTCTTCAAACATCACACGTTCCCGACATTTTGATGAACGCCTCAAATGCCTTTCTCTTTCTAAACATTAGCCATAATTTTAACTACCCCAGCAAGTGTTTGTGTACAAATTGAAGACTTATATAGAATGTTTTTGAGTGACACCAGGTGTGCAGTCTTGATTTCAAATTCCTGAAACAAGCCCAAGTTCCTAAATATGAAATGCTAATATCCCCAATCCTCTTAACTATGTATAAATTAAGGCCAACTTAGCTCCCACACTCTAACTTTAAGGCATGTCACCAATCTATCAAATGAATTTACAGACAGTAAATCCTCCAAACTTGGAGTTACCAAAGTTTTCAGGTTCGCAGTCAGCAGGTTTAGGTAATAAGAAAAATAAGGCAACAGGATACAACTGCAGCCTTGAACTATATCTAAAAATGTCAATATAGCATTGACAATTAATCCAATTAATGAATTCTGCCTTTTCAAATTAGTGTCACAAATTTCATTTTAGGTAACTATTACAAGAAATATCAATGTTCTACTACAAGAATATCAATGGACTTTTATAAAGATTGATATACTTAGGTACTCAACAGAAAGAGAGGCAAACAAAC
>CM037777.1:100636010-100686010 GCA_021229015.1 Solen grandis | reverse complement strand
TCTGTTCATTCTTCATGAAATTTTCACAAGTTATGTATTGTTATGTTTGAAAGGGCCTCAAAATTAAAAAGTTAAACAACATTGAAAAGGTCAAGGTCATATTACGATAATTGTGTTTTTATTCGGCCCCAAAGTGCTCCAAATCTAAAAATATTTCATTGAGAGTATATGAACAAAAGTTTTAGTTCTAAATAGTTCTTTCGTATCATGTTTAGTTTTTGAAGATCGGACTTGATTTTTTCATTTTACGGCAATCTAAAGTTTGATCCTTTTTTGGAATAATTGTTATTCAGTTTTTATGCTTAAAATTGTGATATATAAGAAAAGAATGTTCGATTAGTGCGACTTATATACTTGTTTGAACTATTTGCTGCATTTCTAGGTACCTAATTGTAAAAATTTTATCTTTTTTTTTTCTCATTTTGCCGCTAGAGGGCGCTTTGCTTAAAATCACTCTTTTGCCTATAACTCAAAATGTTAAAGTCTAATTGAAATGCGGTTTTCAGCATTTTGTTCCTTGTTGACAGCACCACAGAATGTGACGTGATGATAGGGTATGGGGAAATATTTGCGCTAGAGGAGTTTGAATGTTCTAACATTAAAAAAAAACAAAAAAAAAAAAAAAAAAACTGCAAATGAGAGTAGGTCTTCAAAAAACCTTTGCATTCTGTTTCATATTAAAAATTGTGGCTGAGTTGAAATAAAGTGTTCAAGTTGATTAGGTTAAAAGCGAAAACCAAGATACCGCTTGCGGTTCTAGTTATTTTTATTATTTTTCCAATTCCACCCATTTTTGTGTCCAGCCTAGCGGCCAGATGAAAAAAGCTACAGCTATGAAATTTTGGGCATGGAGTCATCTTTATCTGAACATGTGCCTAAATGGTCAAACTTTTCACTTTTGTTTCTGATTTAGCCACTAGGGGGCGCAATGCATGTAATCACTGTTTTGCTAATAACTCAAAAATTTGAAACCTGATTTAGATGCGGTTTTTTACATAATGTTCCTTGTTGACAGCCCAATCAAATATGATGGAAATCTCATCATCGAGTACGGGAAAAAAATTGTTCTATGAGAGGTTGAATGTTCGAACCTTGGAAAAAAGTGAAATAATGAGGGTAGGTCTACGAAAAACCATCCCACTTTTGTTAGAGATCAGATAGAAGAATTCTGTTTGCTGCATACGATTTGCAAGACATATACGCACAAAATATATGGGGTGGCGAATTTAGGAAATGCGTGGTTTGTCCTCTAGAAAAGGTCAAACTTCACTAAATTTTAGGAAAAATTAAAATTTCAAAAACATGTTTTTGTCGCTCCTGACTTTATTTTCTGTTCATTCTTCATGATATTTTCACACAATATGTATTGTTATGTTTGAAAGGGCCTCACAATAAAAAAATTAAAAGAAATTTGAAAAGGTCAAGGTCATATTACGATTATTGTGTTTTTATTCGGCCCCAAAGTGCTCCAAAACTAAAAATATTTAATTGAGAGTATATGAACAAAAGTTTTAGTTCTTAAAGAGCTCTTTCCAGTGATGTTTATTTTTCGAAGATCGGACTTGATTGGTCATTATACGGCAGTCCAAAGTTTGATCCTTTTTTGGAATAATTGTAAATCAGGTTTTATGCTTCAAATTCTGATACACAAGAATAAAAAGTTTGACTTGTGCGACTAGTATACTTGATTGAACTATTTGCTGCTTTGCTAGGTACCTAACAGTAAAATTTTAATCAATTTTCTCATTTTGCCGCTAGGGGGCGCTTTTCTTGAAATCATTCTTTTGCTTATAACTCAAAAAGTTGAAGCCTGATCCAAATGCGGTTAATTGAGTTATGTTCCTTGTTGATAGCCTAATAAAATATGATAGTTTCTAGGTATGAGTGGCTGAAACTTTTTGAGCTAGTAACGGAAGGTTGAAAGTTCGAATCTCGTAAAAAAAACTGCAAAGACATATACGCACAAAATATATGGGGTGGCGAATTTAAGAAATGCATGGTTTGTCCTCAAGAAAAAGGTCAAACTTCACTAAATTTTAGGAAAAATTAAAATTTTAAAAACATGTTTTTTTGTCGCTCCTGACTTTATTTTCTGTTCATTCTTCATGAAATTTTCACAAGTTATGTATTGTTATGTTTGAAAGGGCCTCACAATTAAAAAGTTAAAAAACATTGAAAAGGTCAAGGTCATATTACGATAATTGTGTTTTTATTCGGCCCCAAAGTGCTCCAAATCTAAAAATATTTCATTGAAAGTTTATGAACAAAAGTTTTAGTTCTAAATAGTTCTTTCGTATAATGTTTAGTTTTTGAAGATCGGACTTGATCTTTTCATTTTACGGCAATCCAAAGTTTGATCCTTTTTTGGAATAATTGTTATTCAGTTTTTATGCTTAAAATTGTGATATATAAGAAAAAGAATGTTCGATTAGTGCGACTTATATACTTGTTTGAACTATTTGCTGCATTTCTAGGTACCTAATTGTAAAATTTTTATCATTTTTTTTCTCATTTTGCCGCTAGAGGGCGCTTTGCTTAAAATCACTCTTTTGCCTATAACTCAAAACGTTAAAGTCTAATTGAAATGCGGTTTTCAGCATTTTGTTCCTTGTTGACAGCACCACAGAATGTGATGTGATGTGATGATAGGGTATGGGGAAATATTTGCGCTAGAGGAGTTTGAATGTTCTAACATTCCAAAAAAAAAAAAAAAAAAAAAAAAACTGTGCAAATGAGAGTAGGTCTTCAAAAAACCTTTGCGTTCTGTTTCATATTAAAAATTGTGGCTGAGTTGAAATAAAGTGTTCAAGTTGATTAGGTTAAAAGCGAAAACCGAGATACCGCTTGCGGTTCTAGTTCGATTTATTCCCGCTTTATTCAAGGTGGCACTTTCTTCGATGACAATATTATGCAACATTTTGCACACTCTATAGGTAGTGCATATACTTGAATTAAGCTTCAACCAAGTAGCAGTAAAAGCCATTTCACACTCTGTCACTTTTTGAATAAGTATAAGGTCAACCCTTATGCAGGATTAAAGGCCGATTCTTTAACCTGGGACTTTAGGGTAACAATTTAACAAACGTAAATGGACAGAAATTCTGTATGAAAACTTCAAATTCTTAATTGTGCAACACTGTTTATCCAAAATCAGACCTTTTCATGCTTTATTTAGCATATTCAAACTGACATATATTGTGTAACTGACAGCAAACATTATAATGGAACTGTAACCTCTGAGATCAGTGTGTGGCCTCAAATACTGTGACATCAGCATGACACAAAAGTATTCCCTGACCTGGGACTTGTGTGTATATTTCTCTTTTAAAAGGGCACCATGGATAAATGCTAGATTACATTAGCTATGGATATGAGGGTTGTGGGTTTGAATCCCAGTAACGTAAGAATCTTAACCCTTTACCTCATGAATATTCATGTTCAAATTCATAACTTGATGAATACTAATTAACTGAACTTCAAATGTTTTCTTTGCTACACAGAGCTACAATATTGTATGAGCAGACAGAAGACTCTGACACACATGAAAACAAGAGTTGTCGAAACAACATATATGCCCCCCCCCCCCTGCGCTCTCCCCACTCCCATCAAGGTCACTGTGACCTTGACCTTTGACCAAGTAACCGCAAAATCAATAGGGGTCATCTACTAGTTATGGCCAATCACCCTATGAAGTTTGAGGGATGTGGGCCCAAGCATTCTCCGGTAATTGATTTGAAACGATTTTCACATTCAAGGTCACTGTGACCTTGACCTTAAAGTCCCCAAAAACAATAGGGGTCATCTCCTATGAAGGTTGAGGAATGCAGGCTCAAGCGTTCTCCAGTTATTGATTGGAAATGAAGTTACCAACATTTGAAAAACAAGATGTCCACTCTTCTTCGAAGAAGGGCATTAAAATTACAATCATTGTAAGTTGCACATAACACAACTGACAAGACAATCTAAAAGGAATACATCCTGCACATAATACTTGGAAAACATAGAGGTTGTCATCTGTAGTTACAAATCATTGCATTTTGTTTTTCATCTGCTCCGTTTTCCAGTGCATCAAAATGAGTCTATATTAAGTAATGGGTTAAATGCCTTCCCAGGAATCGGTACTGGTCAAACCATGGAAATTTCAAAATGGATTAGTACAAAGTAAAATTACTTGTTTTTCAAAGAAATAAGTTCAGACTATTGAAGTCAGATGTGACAAAAGTAGAAAATTAATAGTATAAAATGTAGATGGACTGGATGGAACAAAGGCATTTTTTTTTCAATAACAAGTCTTCTTTAATCCATAAATATAAAAACAAAATCAATAAAATAATCTTAATACTTTAAAATGCTAAATACAATGCAAGAAAACTTTTAACAATTATTTTGTGATGCGCAACAGCGAAAACCTTCTCAATGAAAATACTGACAATTCCAGTGATTTTACAGATATTCATCCCGTACTGGATTTTTCAGTCTTATGAAAGATCTTCAATGCAGTTTGGAGAAAATGAAATTCCAGGAGCAGGATGCATCTTTCGAAATTATTAAATGCTGTATTTGCAAACATAATTTTAATGGGCTCAAAAAAACTGGTTCCTATAAAGCCTCTGACAACCCCTGGTTTTAGAGGTATAATTAAAGCTTTATTGATAAACTCAGTTCAGTATAAACCTCCAACCTAACACAAATCAGGAAGCGGTGGATTGGTTCAAATGATCACAGTCGGAATCTCCACCAGTCAGTCTCAACACCAGATCATCCAGCGTATTCTCAGCCAGGTCCAGTACCTCCACATCTTGTGAACTCTCTGGTACCCGATTGTTTTTCTTTTGCGACATGGTATAACTAGGGTCATAATGTTCCACCAGAATACTCTCCACAAAATCTTCCCACTTCCCGCTGTCTATCTGTGCCTTCCATAGGTCCACCATCTTGTGACCTCTCACCTTCACCAACTTGGATACCTCCACTTTTAACTGTTCTGCGTTCTCTATCCAATTTGGGTAAGAATTGATGCAATGTTTCACTCGCTCTTCAAGGGGGAGTTTGATACAGTATCTGGGAGATTGACACATGGTATCAAACAAAATTTGTGGCACTGTTATGAAACCAATACGCTGACTCTCTGATTCCACCCAAACAGGTCTGGAGGGGGAAAACTTGTGCAGTTCATGTGCAATGAGGGATTCCCAGTACTTTTGTCGGGGCTGAGTTTCCCCGTGCCAAAGCCCCAGTACAGAACCCTTGTGTTTAGCCAGGGCCTCCAGGTCCAGCACCTGTTCCCCATGAGATCTGAGGGCATCAAGGATAAGTGTCTTCCCACTGCCCGTCAGGCCTGGAAAGAGTGAAATTAGGAAGTGTGTTTATTTCAGGTAATATTCAGTCGGATGCAGCATCACATGACTATTTTGAACACTTAAGACTTATTAAACATAGATAAGAAACTCCTTCAAAAGCCAGTAGAAAATTGTTTAGGCACACTGCAGATCGTTGACTTTTGCAATTTTTTAAATACAGTATGGAAAAATAACACAGGAAAATGTAACCATATTATAAAATAATCAGTTTTCTAATACAAGGAATTACTTTTAATAAATTTTCTATTTTCTAAATTCTTTTAAATAATGATCTAAATTCAACCAGTGTAGCAGAAAAAACAAACAAACAAACAAGAAACATAGTTTTTTCATGCCTGAACTTTTTTTATTTTGACATAAAACTTATTGATTACCCAACTTATTTTGATAAAATTATTTGAATCAAGATTGAAATATTCCTCTCAATCCACTGTCTACCAAAAGGGATAAATTTGTGATTATATTTAGTCATGTTAGCTACATCATACCTACAAAATAAAAACAAGGGCTATTTTGATAAGAGAAGATTCAAAGATTTTAAACTCACCAAGGAATGGATGACTAGAAGAAAATGAATCTTGTTTATGAATATAAATAGTACAGCAGAATAGTTGCAAAAGACATTTTGCCCATCACCCCACTAGCTTAATTTTGTAAATTGAGTACTGAAAACTAAACAGAAGTTCCTTGATTGACTATGATTCATGACATGATAATGACAATATTTATCAATTTATAGATTACAATTTTGTGATTGGACTAGCAATTTATTCAGAAATCAAGTGAATTGTAAAGTATTTATGATTATACACACCTGATATGATTTTATACTGGAATTCACAAGGCAGGTTAGACAACTCTGTCTGGACCTGGCTCCTATACTGCTTATATCCCCCTTCCAGCACGCAGGTGTTGAATCCTATCTGGGTCAGAACCAGACTAACACTATACGACCTCTGTCCACCTCTCCAACAGTAAACCAGGGGCGAGTATTTATTTGGCTTGTCGTGAAAATATGTCTCTAAATGCTGGGATATATTTCGAGTCACCATTGCTGCCCCAATTTTCCTCGCTTTAAAAGAATTCTTTTTATACAGCGTTCCTACTTCAATTCTTTCCTCATTGCTTAACACAGGCAGGTTAATAGCACCAGGAATGTGGTCCAGTTCAAACTCATCAGGTGTCCGCACATCAATAATATCACAAAAATTTGCATCTCTGTGACTTTTCACAATAGTTGGAACACTGAATTTGGACGGAGATTCATTTTTGGACTTTGAATATTTCCTCACACTGCTTTTTAGGCATTTTAAATGCCTGCACAACACAGACAATGCCATGACGTGTATTAGTAGAACTCAAATCATTGAAGCTGTTTCTTTTCTCTGAAAAAAAAAGTATGTTAAGAATGAAAATAAAATGATATCATTTTAATACTATATAGTTAATTTTAGATGGTTTTTAAATGTATTCAAATGATAAACACCCAATAGTTTGGATTAGATAAAAAAAAAATCACATATATCAGAGACAAGTTCTGCTATTTTCTGATAGCTATGATTATCATTAATATGCTACGCTAGGCACAAATATAAAATGCATAAGAAAGTTGCTGGGATGAAACACACACATACCCGTGATGTCTTTAATATTTTAATTCCAGCCATTGATAAAAAATGACACAGGTGGGAGTAATGCACATGCATTCTGTGACCTTTTAAGGTAAAGTCCCTGTAATAGTTCCGCTACATTTCGGACCTCAGGGCCTTTCACAGAGATAACCAAGGTTTCCTATGTTTCATTAGGGTACCTTGGTTATCTTGGTAGAGGTTAAGTGGTCCAAGACATAGCGGAACAATTACAGGGACTTAATCTTAATCACACAAGTACAAAACTCTTTTAAAGATACAAAAACATAATAGCAATTATGTAAAAGCCAATAAATTGTGTAATTGTAATATTTAACAGTCAACTTTGGCTGCCAAATATAATCAGGTGAACCTAGAACTTTCACTAAAGGTGATTAATACCTCCATGCCACCTTGTCTTATGTGTGAGAATGTGACGTAACAAGTGTGATCCTACATTTGTGAAGTAGGGGTGTCAAAAATGTGCAAAGTATTATCCTGACCAGGCTGCACATAGACTGCCTATGAATTGGAATCTTATGATTATTGGGCTTGTACTATGTCCTCTAAAAGTTGCCTTGCTGTCTACATCTACGTGGTTACGTCAATCTCTCAAACTTGACATTACTATGGCGGTGTGCAAGAATAAGTTATAAGGTAAAGTGTCTGAAAGGATAGTAAAAGTTAGGAGATAGTAAGGGTCAAGATGCAAAAATGTGAGAAAAGTGAGAGAAGAGAAGAAAGACCCAGTTGCTGTTTTGTAACCATCAAGACAAGACCATTCCAGCTTCCGTGGCGGTACCTGGGCGTGAAACCCAGCTGGCATAGCTCAAGTCTGTTGTATGGGAACTACATGGCAACTGGGAGAACTGCAGTCCCTTAGAAGGTCAGGTTGCAGAGCCTACTCTTGAAAGATGCCAAAGAGGAGGCCTCAGCTACTGATGCTGGTAGTATGTTCTATGTTGGAATGCTTCGAGGGAAGAAGCTTTATTTATGACTGTCTGAAGAAGTACTGTAGGGAAGGTATCTAGTGCTATGGCTGGATCTTGTCATGGTTCTTGTTGGTGTCAGATAAAGAGATGTGTCAATTGCAACTAGGTGGTATATAATTTTATAGAGCAGGGGTTTTCTTAAGTGGACGCCCACTTGCCCGTGCCGGGTTTAAATCACCATGGGCAAGTGATTTTTCCAAGGATATTATAGCCCGTCGGGCAAGTTTATTTTCGTAAATGAAATTTTCTTTTTTCTTTTTATTTTCTACATTATACAGGGGGTGAGTTGCTTGCAAATTGTGTTTGATACATGTTAACTAAAATTCATCTTAATACTACACATATTTAGTTTTAAACATTAACAAACCCTAACTAACTTAAAGATCGGACAAGCTGTTTTCACTGGGGGCAAGTAGATGTTCAAAGTAACTTGCCCCCTGGGCAAGTGAAAGTCAAATCCTTAAGGAAACACCTGTAGAGCATTATCAGGTAATTTTTGGCGACGTTTTTGTTTATGTCTCTTAATGTAATCTCTACTAAGATCCGTTCCGGTATTTTTTTTAATTTTTTTTTTCGAACTGGCCTCAGCTGGCCAGCGGAATCCAATCCTGTACGAAAACAAGAAATATCTTTAAAAAAGATATTCGGCGTAGGATGAAAGAAAAACGAGATTTCCAGTCTTCAAGAACATTCCGAGGAAAAGCGCGCGAAAGACCGACGCACAACAAATTTAGTACGCTCTAGAAATAGTTCAGTGTTTTTTCTATGAAATATACTTATTTATAGACGGTAATACAAAAAAAATATATCTGTAAATAGGCTTGTTTGATATTTGTTCATATCATTATTGCATATGACAATTATGATATAAAAGCGTTATTAGTTGTTTTGGTTTTGGCGAATTAATTTTCAATGAGAGCATCTCGGCAGGCTGGAAGAATTCAATATACATAGTAATTAAGGGGTTTCATGTCATAACACGGTGGATTCTTTTTTGTTGTTTTAAATCATTTTCACAAAGTAGCATTCCTCAATTGATGGAATGTTGAAGATACAGGTATTCTGCAAACGTAGATGTCATCAGCTGAGTGGCCATCTATCATCGGGTGTTTCGCCCCATTATCGCTCAGTACACCCTAAGATGGTGGGGCGGGTAGGTTGATCGGGCACTACCCCATCTACGTTAGCTGCCAGTCTGGCCTGCTACGCTGTAACCATAGCCAACTGGATGCTCTTTCTGCAGCTTTACCTAGAGCCTGGATTGTGAGCTTTCGAGCTTTCCCTTTGATTCCCAAGGCTCTAAACATTCTCCACACTGACCGAGATGGGAAACCTCGGCACCCAACCTCAACTGGGAACACCCACGTTGTCCATCCATTCTCCCTGCATGTGTTGGCCAAATCCTGGTATTTTGCATTCTTCATCTCATATGCTTCTTCTACTCTTTCTTCCCATGGCACAGTAAGCTCTACCAGTATAACTCTCTTTGGGTTTCTTGACCAAATCACGATGTCTGGCCTGAGGGTTGTGTGGGCAACTTCTTCAGGGAAACGAAGCTGCTTCTTCAGATCCACATTCATATCCCAATGTGTTGATTCATAGAGAATACCTTCTTGGTGGAGTGTTGAACTTGCCTTTCGTTCCCCTCTTTCACAAAACCAATATACTGGGACCTCTTTTGTTTTCGCCGTTCTTTCTTGCGTTCTTTCTCTAGGCAATGGGCCAGCTCTCCAAGCACTTTGTCATGGCGCCATCTGTAACGGCCTTGAGCCAAAGCAACTGGACATCCTGAAAGTATGTGGCGCTGTGTCCCTAGTGAGTTGCACAGTGGGCAGGAAGGATCATCTGTAAGATTCCACCGGTGCAGATTAGTAGGTGTCGGCAACATCTCATATACCGAGCGCAGCAGGAAGCTCAATTGGAGGGGCTCGTATGTCCAGAGTTCTTGCCATGTCAGTTTCCTCTCCGGTACATTCCACTTGGTCCAATTTCCTTGGGGTCCAAGTTGGACGGCCCTTGCTGACCTAGCCTGCTCCTCGCCTTTCCTGATTTCCGTCTGAACCATGGATCTTTTCTCCTGCTGTGATGCCTCTTCCCATCGCTGGCGACTTCTTGTACCCTTTCCGTTTCCTTCTTTCCGTAACCCACAATGTCTTGGTGTTTCAAACACTTTTGCTTTCTCTACCGCCCGAGTGACTGACCACTTTCTACCTGTTCTCACTGCTATGCCTGCGCTGCGGATCTTGTCATCTTCTGAATCTCGCAGTGTGAGTAGTAGTCTGGCCTTTGCAACCTTGTATTCTTCTATGATAGAGGTGATGGGCATCTGGAGTTTTGTTGTCTTCCCATATAGCCCTATGTTGGTAAATGAGGGTGGAAGACCTAGCCATTTCCTTAGATGCTTACTGACCGATTGCTCAACCTTTTCTACAGTGCTGACTGGTATCTCATTCACCATGAGTGGCCAGATCAATCGGGGCAGCAGACTGTGCTGGTAAATCCAGGTCTTGAACTTGCCAGGGAGGTCACATCTGTCAATTTTCCTCAATCCCTGTTCTGCTTGATCCTTGATTCTGTCTTGACTACTCTTGTCTGTAAGTGAAGCATCAAACCACTTACCCAAGCACTTCACTGGGTTCTTGGTCAGTGATGGTATTATCTCTCCCTGTATGACCATCTTGAAGTTGTCTGTGGCTTTACCCTTCTTTATGACCAGGCTTCTGGACTTTGCTGGTTTGAACTGCATCCTAGCCCACGAGACTGTTTCTGTTAGTGACTGGAGGATCCACCTTGCCTGAATGTGGGTCTGTGTTGTTATTGTCATATCATCCATGAACCCACGGTTGGATGGTAAGCGGATCCCAGTGTTCGTCTTTGGTCCTCTTGTTTCACGATCTGCTGCTTTGATGATAAGATTCAAACCCATCACAAAGAGTATGACGGAGATCGTACAACCTGTGACGATGCCTTTCTGCAGTTCTATCCAATCAGTTGTGAAATTGCTACACGAGAACCTCAAGTGAATGCTATTGAAGTAACTCATGATGAGTTTGGTGGCATGTTCTGGTATGTGGTAGTGGTGTAGTGCTGTCTTTACCAACTGATGTGGGATTGATCCATAAGCGTTTGCAAGGTCAAGCCATATGACAGTAAGGTCTGTGTGGTTAATCCTTGCCTCATGGAGTAGTTGTGTGAGTGCACTTGTATGTTCTAAGCAACCTGAGAATCCTGGGATTCCTCCTTTCTGGACAGAGACATCTATGTACTGGTTATCGAGCATATATGTAGTCATGCGTTTAGCCAGCACAGAGAAGAAAATCTTGCCTTCTACACTCAGGAGGGAAACTGTTCTGAAATCCTTCACTGTTTTTGAGTCTTTCCCTTTTGGCACAAAACAGCCTTCTGCTTGCTTCCAGCAAATTGGCACAGTTCCTCTTCTCCAAATAACACGCAGCAGGTTCCATAGGTGTTTAAGCAGTCTGGGGCATTTCTTGTACACCTTGTACGGTATGCCACTTGGTCCTGGAGCTGAACATGCGCGAGCCTTCATCACTACCGCCTGGACTTCTTTCCATGATAGTTCCTTCATATCGAGTGGAGTTGATGGTGGTTCTACTGGGAGAATTCTTTCGCAATCACCCAAGGGTTGATCTCTCAGGGGATCTGAGTGGGTGTCCCTCAAGTGCTGTTCCACTTCTGCCTTTGTACTCTCCAGTTTCCCAGACTTCTCTTCGCTGAGTAGATCTCTGGCAAACTTGAAAGGATTGTTGATGAAGTTTGCCCTGTTCTTTGCCTTTGTCCTCTGCTTCTTCCGTACTCTCTCTGCTGCGTTGAGTGTTTTCAACCTTGACCTAAGATGTGCTCGCAGCTGGCCAAGACCTTTTCTCTCAGTCTCGCTAGATGCCCTGAATCTCTTCCTAAGTGTCCGCAGCTCTGCCCGAAGTTTCTTGATCTCACACTGCCTTCTGTTTGGTCGCTGTGGAGGTTTCTTTGGTTTACTTCTTTCCTCCAGGCCAAAGCGCTCTTTCCCGAGGGTGTAGGCTATTGTTGGCATTGCTTGCAACTTCCTGTCTATGGGACCTGCGAGTGCACTTTCTAATACGACGTCCAGGTCTTGGTCAAATGAATCCCAGATCTTGTCATTCATCCTAGGCCATGCTACCCTGGGCCTTCTCTCATTTGAAGCTGGTTGACGTGTTTCCCTGACTGGATCGTGAGCATCATCCTGACGAGAAAAGGATTGTATTTAACTTACTGAAATCACTTTCATGTTTACATCAAAAAGAAAAGTAATAACACCAAGCTGAATGATATATACCAGCTGAACCCCTTATTTACAGTAATTTTATAGTCCATAACGATGCGTTAACCAATAACAGGAGTCCTTTTATTCAGCTTAGAATTATTTACCGCTGTTAGCGTACATTTGATTGGTTTAAGATGCGAGTTGAAATCGAAATTATACAGCTACGCCGGAAAAAAAAAACCGGAGCGGATCTCAGTAGAGATTACTCTTAATGTAATGCAAAAGTTGTGGGATTTCACATTTTTGGATAGTGGTCTGTTAAGATATAGATGTTAAATTCCATATGCAAAATATCCTTCGACTTAAATCTGTAAAACAAATTCAAAGAAATTAAAGAATAACCTTCAAAATGCCATTCTCAAAATACAGAGTTAGACGTGACGGGTTTTAATCTGAGTGACATGTGTGACATATCAATAACACAGGATAGATTTGTGCAACGGGATCAACTAAAGGTGTTAAATACTGAGAACAAATAAACTTGAGCTAGTTTGGCGATCTGCGAACTCACATGTCGGCAAGTTTTAGGTAAACAACAAAGTAATCCGAACAGACGGTGTTGAGGTAAACATTTCATGAAACTGGGCGCATGAAAAACTTAACAGAGACAACGGAGGCAAGTACGAATTATGTAATAAGTATAAGTCTTGTCAAAGGTGAGCAATTGTACATATAATTGATGATGATGATTTTATTTATTTTCCCCATGTAATGAAAGTTATTGTGCTGGTATATAATGAGTTTTCGTAGTGACTGTGATAGGGTAATACTTACATCGTGTAAATAGACCTAGTCTGAGAACTCATTTGGAAGCAAGACTTCATGAAATCAAATACTGGACAAAAATTTAAACCATTATAATAAAATATGTGTGCCCTGGCTCAGAGGTAGTGTTCATTTTTGTGGATCTGAAGTTTGTTGGTTCAAACCCAGTATGTGGAGCTTCCCTGGCAAAGGCCCAGAGGCGTGACAACCAGGACCAAAAATAGCAATGTGCGCTGAGGGGCTCATTGATGGGACTACCCTGGTCCAACATATTTACTTTAAAGAAGGATTTGTATAAAGTTAAAAGGTGATCTCCTAATCGACATTATAAGCAGGGTCTCTTTAATACTAGGGTAATGCTAGTCCCATCAATGAGCTGCTCAGCACGATATGCTATTTTTGTACTGGTTGTCATGCATCTGCCAGGGAAGCTCCACAAACTGGGTTTGAACTAACCCCATAGGGGATATCGCCAAATCGAAAGTAGAATGAACCTTGCACCTTTTTATGGGTTTAATTATCACTTCTTTTTTTTTTCCCTTTTTTTTTGGGTGGGGGGGACATTTATATAAATAAACTATAACCTCCAGTAATAAAACAAGAAGTGTTTCATTTAGTTAGTATGAAAATATGACACTTTATATTAAATCTGAAATTAGACAAAAATAAAGACAATATTTCAAAACATAACATAATAATCTACCCCATTACATCCAGACAACAACAATAGCAAGTTTGATTTTATTATCATTCATATAAAACGTATCTACAATATTTTACTAGAATAGTAAAAAATAATTTTATTGTCGCTGAGGATTGTCATAATTGCTTTAATTTGTCAGAAGCGACATGATATGTGCCGTAAAACTGCTATTAGATAAGCAATTTCACTTTGTGCATTTCTCTTGTGTTCTGAACATTTATATTCTTTTCCATCAGTATATTTTCATGTCATTTTCTGAACAGCATTATAACTTTGATATATTGAATTGACCAAGTAATTTTTCATCCGATAGAAAACAAATATTAATCATTTTTTTCAATACATTTTGTATAAGACCTTTCATTAAAAAAAAAGAGAGAAATGAAAATATCTTATAATAAATAAACTATGTATAAAAAACGCGAGTATGTGGTTGGGACTTGAAAAAAATCGGCCCGTGGGAAGTGATCATGCTGTCTTAGTATGGGCTGATTCGACAAGGGCCGAATGGAGCAAGAATTGGGCAGCAGTTACCTGTATTGCGACAGCATGATAAACCAATAATCTTGCACGCTTACACTGCAGTTTCATGACCCTGTATAAATAGAGACCCTGTTATGAGATACAAGTATAAAAAAAGACAGGTACTCAAACTGTCAGGAAGAGGCATATATCCAATGACTTACCTATCGGATTGCTAACACACATTTTGGATTGATGGTTTGCAACATGAATGATACATGTACATCAATCTTTAGATTTTATTAAATTAAATTAAATAAATTAATCAAGGGTCAGAGCAAAACTAGGCTAAGTGCAAATATTTATAAAAGCACTTAGCTTAGTTTCGCTCTCTCCTATCCATTTGATATGTCACTATAACTGAAGTTTAGGTATTGCTGTGTTGTCAAGGACTATTCTAAATTACATTTAAATGTGAAGTTGAAAACATTGCGTTTATATGGATATGTTTTTTCAGGTTCTTGCCCATGATGAGTATTGTGGTACAAAGCAGTGAGGGCTGGATCTTAGATCATTACAAGGCAGTAATGTTTATTACAGGTATATCATGAATACACTCTTAGTCTGTCTTTGTTATAATTTTTTAATTATATGAAATAACATCTATTATCTAAAATCATTAATGACATAACTGTTATCATTTTAAATTCAGGCTTTTATTTTTTTATACTGTTTGCCACTGTCCAAGATATTGTTTTGAAATGAGAAGGATTTATTATAAAACTTTCTGGCAAGCGTAAATTCTCAGACTTACAATATTTATAATCCTGTGTTATCATTTAATAAAAATCAATTCCTTATTTTATCCCAGCTTAATACATACTATAGGAATCAGGCTTGTCTTGTTTTGTGCTTTTCTGACCCGTTCTATCCTACACTAACATTACATGAAGACAAGGTGGGAAAAAGGGATGCACGGGTATAAATCACAATTTGTGATAGTTATAATTTCATATGCTGTAAAATATTACTGTTCTTTTGATATCTTGTTATGTTTCTTTTACTGCTCAGTCTGTATTATCTATTGATGTCAAAATTTTAAGGTAAGTCATCCATCCTCAAATTATAATCATGGTTTCTCAAATGCTTAAAAAGACTTCAGTGCAGATACAAGTATCCATTGACTTGGAGTTATAGGCTCAATGTCTATAAAGACTGATATTTACTATAAAATTTTCGATGGACCATGATCACAATTTATTGATGGATGGATGACCTTAACATCCCCCACATTTTGCATATTGTAATTTGTATTGAGATTACAAATTATGGGTATGATAGAACATGAGACATTTATACTATTTTTTTTTTAAACCAATGATGTTTCCTTTAACCCATTATTGTATGGACAAACATAATTTCCAAGGCGGGGGGAGCATATGTCAATATGAGATTAGGGGTAAATAATGGCAACTTGTACTGGTGTATATTGAGCATTCATTCTGTAACAAGAATAGTATCAAATTACATACCTGTATACAACAACATAATGTTATAATACATTTATAAGTGCATTACATTTTTTTTATGTTTGGTTGTTTGTTCAACTGACTTAAGGAAAATTTTACATATTTATAATATGGTCCAGTTTGTTTAAGTATCTGACTTGGACCCAACATGATAGCATTATAAAATGGAACAACATTGTATACCTGAATTCCATGTAGATGGTGGAGATGAAATAACCAGAAGTGAGAAAGAAGAAAATCACAATGCACACAGAGAGTACAGACTGAAGAAGGAATTGTTTGAAATACTAACACCATTCAAGATGGACAGTCAGGTGATCAAACCAGTTGTTGTAGATGATTTACAGACAGATGAAACAAAAACCACACCAGTCAAGAGAAAAAGAAAGGTAAATATACATTTTTCTACAACATACTATTATTCATTTTGCAAACTCCTTCAACAAAGTTGGGGGTGGGGTATACTGAATTCAGTTTGTTTATCCATTTGTCTGTAGACTTAAGTTTTTGCAGTCTTCATCTCCAAAGCTCATTGGCTTGACTAGAATGTTTCTTCAAAGGAATACTTGATGCCAAGTTGGAAAGAGTGAAATATAATGTGATAATTTCACTGTGAAATTATCAGATATAATTTTTATTGATATCACACATGACACATGGGCAGTATCAGCTACCACACTCAGGAAACTGCAGCGTAATGATACAGCCATGATAAGATGGACCTGCCTGGTCAGGCCCGAAGAGAATATCCCCTTTGAGACTCTTCTCTCTCAGCTTAACATCAGAGACCTTGCTGATATTCTACAGAGAAATAAGGTGAGATGGCTTGGTCATGTAGAGTGCAGCCCAGGGTGAATATTTCAGGTTCGGAACCTTAGCATGAGGTGAGACTCTTGGCATGGAATATACCAACCCAATGTACTGCCAGGCATGGAGGGGGAGACTTCACTCTCGGCCGGATAGCCAGGCCTCACCCTCATGAAAAAGAGTAAATCAAGGCCAGGGTAATCAAAATTAAATGATGATGATGATGATGATGATCACAGTAATCCACTCAAGAACATAAAATAAATGTGTTAATGTCTCACAGCCAGAATATACTTGGTTATATTTTTTCATTGAATTTGCAGAAAAAGCGAACACATGTCCTTAATATCGGGGAACAAATGGCAGAGGAGTATCATCAGAAAGTAAGCTTTGATGTTTGATTAATATTTTGCTTGTTAATCAAAGCTGGGAAATTATATATATTTTTTTTACTGAATTAATTGATTAACCCAGTATTTCATTTTGACACATAAGCAAACAGAGCAGACCCAGATCAGATAGCTCCTATAGGGCAAGGGTCTCCTCTGCTTGCTCAGGGTCTTCTCTGTTTGCTCATACAATATTGTAGCTCAGTTTCTACACAGTCATCTGTGGCATAGAAAAATTAATTATTTCATAATAAGATAATATCAGTCAATTAATATTCATCAAATCATAAATTTGTACATGAATATTCATGAGGTAAAGGGTTAATATTTAATCTATAATTTGCATTATTCAGATAAATCATAATTAAAAAAAAATTAGAAATTTGCTCTCACTGAACATCATGTAAACTGAGACGGATGCTTTTCTTTGTGACATAATTTCCACACAGCTGCTTTGTAGGAAGTTGTACTAAGCAAATATTTGTTGATTTGAAAATAATAAACTTTCATTACATTCATAATTACTTCCTCTAGATTAGAGGTGCTGTACAGAAGGCCTATAGTACACTTGTATCCCTGGCTCAGCAGCAGGGGTACTTCCATCCTGTTGGTTGTGTGGATCCAGTTGACAACAACAAGGGGGCGAGGCTGGCAGCCCAGACCCTGGGGCCCGGGGACAGTCTGTTGGAGGCCTGTATACACACTGCTCCTGCTGGGGTGGAGTTACCTGTCCGGGCTGTCAGCACAGGTGTGTTATTATTTTTGGCCAAGGTATTTTGAATACCCTACCCTTCTTGGACCTAGGGGATTTTGCGTGTCTCCTTCATCAACCTGAGACCTGTGACAGCTGTCACCTGTACTTAGTCCACCTGTGTTGATCAGCCAGCTTTTATACCCTTTAAACTCTATTTTAGCAACCACCGATGGATTTGCCGCAACTTTTTGTTATTCTCCAGACTGTAATCACAGATTCTTTTTCTTAACTGTTCAGCTTATATTCAATTTTTACACAGTCATGTATGCTGCCATAAGACAATGGCTCTCTAAAAAAAACTGCAATAATTGTAATGTAAATTACATGTTTATAATATATTGTGAATAACACTAAAATTGTTTGTACCTGAATTTAAAGTCCAAACAAATATTAAGCTACTATGAAAGCCCATATGGGGAGCAATGTCAACCACACAGATTAACTTTTTTTTTTTTAATTTTCACCCATCCTGAAGAAAACACAAGTGCTCCATTATTGCATTTCTACCCTGAACCGCTTAAAAATAACAACAGAAATGTAATGGTTTATTTTAGTAAAAATAAAATTTATGATAAATATTTACTGGTCTGCAGACATGGACGAGAGTAAGTTGTCAGATGTAGTTTGGGTAAATGATGGAGAGAGAACAAGACAGACACGTGTTGGTAACCATAGTTACCTGATTCCACGCCGCTGCATGTTCTACCTGTCAGACATGCAGAAACTGCCCCTGGCCTGTACAGGTGATGTATTGTCAGTAGATATTTGATTTATTATCTCCCCTCTTTTTCAGAGAAGTGAAGATACTTTTTTGTAGAAGATGCAATTTTATTTCATTGGATGAACTTGGATAATTGCATTCTCACATGTGGCATAGTTTAAAAAAAAAAAAAATATTTTTTTTTTTTAATTTGTGTTGGAAAAAGTGAAATTGTGTCTTTATAATGTTCACTGTGATTTTATTAAAATATTATTTTTATTAATATTGCAGTAATCAACACAAAAACATAAAATAAATAGGAATCACTCACATCAGGTCATGTCCTGTCATGTCACAACCCATCCTATCCTCACATTACTTGATGAGAAGTTGGGATGAGAGGATATTAATCACTTTAGTGATAGTTCTAGTTTATTTCTATTTATGTTAAAGTTCAGTTGTTGACACAAACTTTTACAACTTATACTAGTCCTTTTCAGTTGATTTTGGTTTGGACCAAAATTTGAACTTTGAACCTGGGAAAGTTTTAAATGATTATCATCCAAGGTTGTGGATTATATACCCAGCCTTCAGGTCTTTTCTCTTCTTATTCTAATTCTTCTATTGTAATGGCTAGCAATCACTTTCTGATTATTTATGGCCATATTTTAGACATTGCCATCAAGGTTTTCCCATTTGTGGGTCCTGTTTTTTGCTGATGAGACAGAATTGGAAGAGACGGTGGTTGGATACAAGGGAGTCTGGGTGTGATACCTTATCTTTTACGTACCTGGTGTATAGTACCAATACACAGGAGACAAGTTCATGGGAAGAACCAGTACTGAGTACTTGGAGTTCCAATAGCAACCCCATTTTCCTGAGTGCCAGTCAAGGGTGCACCTGGTACCAATTTCATATGTCTTTTGTTTGACGTGGTCACTGGAGGAAATGCCCCGGCTGGGATTCGAACCCAAGACCTTCCAAACGCAATTTGGACACTCTACCACTGAGTTATTTTGTCGGTTGTTGTAAGTAAACACAACAGTAGGACCATAGCACTCAAGCTTAAAATCTTTTTAAAGGGGACACCATTTTCAAAATGTTATTAATTCATAAAATAATGTTGACAAAATGAGAGTGGTAGTTATTGCACGCACAAATTCTAAAGTGTATGTTTCACAGTCAAAAATATTTTTTTTTTAAAAAGTCATGTCTTTGTCTTTATGTTAAGCTTGTTCAATTGTATTTTTAGCATTTGGTCATTATGACTTGATAGTAATGGATCCACCCTGGGAAAACAAGTCCGTGAAAAGAAGGAGAAAGTAAGTCCGTAGTAATTATTGGTCGACATTAGCCCAAGTCCAGTCAAATTACATTTGTTGTCATGTCTTTCACCTCTTGCACTCACATAACATGAAGACAAGACGGGATGTATGGATATTAACAAACTTTAGTGATATAGTTCTTGTTCTTTTTTTTTTTTTTTAATTTTAAAATTGCATTTTTATAAAATTTGATTTTAAGTTTATGTAGAAATACTTGAAAAGGTTATTATATTTTTAAAAGGTTGCTTCTCATTTAAGATAAATAAATCTCACAGTAATAATGGTCCCTAATAAATGAAGCACTTACAGTTTGTAAGAATTATAGTTCTTGTAATTCTTTTCCCTGATATTTAGATGTATGACCTGCTCAGCTATAAATCTAAGTAGAAATTTTTTCATAATCAAAGCCAATTTCAAAGTCTTGTGCAATTTGATCCCTACATTACCCAATAGAATGCTTCACTGTAGAAGATGTAAATTCAACAACAGCTTATGTTATTAGAAGACTGTTTCAATGCAAATGTAGTGTTATATCCCATGCAAGCATTTATTTATGGTTTTTGAAAGGTACATTACTATGGAGACAAGGAGCCTGCTGGATCTTCCCCTGGGCCAGATGATGTCACCTGGGTGTATGGTGGTAGTTTGGGTCACAAACAGACATGCACACAGACAGTTTGTCACACAGGAGTTACTCCCAAAGTTCCATATCACATACAGCACCACCTGGACTTGGCTGAAGGTACGTAAGTTAGAACCTTACAGTTCTCTCATTGAAAGTTCAAACTCCACTTTTACTGCTACCTTTAAGGGATATTCTCTTTTCTGCTCCAGAACAGTTTCAAAAACAAAACCACTGGTTCTTTTGTGTTCCTTTGATCACATGATATCCATGCGTTGCTATTGGTTAATATGATAACTTAATTTGAATAACATCTGTAAGCATGAAGAGGCCCATTGTTGTTAAGTGATTTTTTTTACGGATATGATCAATCAGGTAGTCTTTCATCAGTTTTAAGAACTTATTCAGAGAACCTCAGCCTTTCATAGGAGGTGACTGTTTGGCAGGTAACACAGACAGGCGAGACAGTGTGTGACATTGATTCCAGTCACAAGAAACCGTATGAGTCCCTCATCCTCGGCCGGTACCTAGGCAGTAACCATGATGACCGCAAGGTTGCCATAGACAACAAGGTGGTCATCAGCATACCCTGCAGCCTGCATTCAAAGAAACCTCCTCTTGATGGTATGTGTCCATTGTATATAATTTAAGTGCATTTATTTCAAACAACAGTATTTTTTAGTTGGGGAAATATACAGGTTGTGTGCAGTTTTTACAAACGTCATTTTTTTATTTAGTCGGAGGATTTATTTCTAATGTTTTAACCCATGTCCTGTAATTATTTTACAACAATCGGATAGAAAGTGTTATTCTTTATTAATTTTTTTTGTTTGCACTGTGAAGGTTAGTTTCTGTGCTTCTTGATGTAGGAGGAGACTGGTGTACCCAGAAAATCTCATGTCTAAAAAACAATGTAACTTTATGAGATTGATGTAGAATTGAGCCACAGTTGCTTTGAATGAACCATTGAACTGTACTGACCTCCCATCATGCTTGAACCCTTAAATGTAGACTTTTAAATATATATTTTTATCATATGACAATATGCTTAAACAGCTGTTTCCGGTTTTGTATTACCATCACGCATTTTCTTATATTTAACAAATTACACAACTTATAGACTGAATTACATCACATAGCAACCTGTGTACATATTCTATATAAACATATTGTGTTGAACTCAAACAGCTGAATGAAATGTGATGCAACTAACTTTGATCAAAAAGATGCAATGTTCATATGATGATGAAAAATGTATGAGAAATACAGACATTCAGTTGTTATTTTCAGTTATTAATTGAAACTATTTTTATGGTGTTAGGTAACAAATAGTAATTTGTTCATGGTCCGCTCATTTGTTTGTTTGTTGTTATAATCACAATCTCCTGTCAGTATAGGTCATATGATAAAAAGAATCTGACATTAATTATCATTTCATATCATTTTACTAATTTTGTTCATGAAAATGTTATTAAGCTCACCAGAGGCTCGCTTAATAACATTTTCATGAACTTGTTTAGTAAAATTTGATTTGAAATGACAATTCATGTCAGATCCTATATTATATAGACTATTAAATGTATATTTATAACTCTGCTTTATAGGAATAATAAAGGAATTATGTTTGTCCCCTCACATTCCGTCCTACACTCACATTACATGAAGACAAGGTGGGATACAGGGGTATTCATCACCTTTCTTGTATGTTACACACTATAGAGGTATTGCGGGGATATTTACCTGCCAAACCGCAATGTCTGGAGCTGTTCGCCAGGAACCTGCGGCCATACTGGACCAGCTGGGGAAATGAGGTAGGGAGAAAATAATCTTGCTTTTATATACTCCTCTTTTTTTTGAATTTGCCATGCTTATTAAATTGTGTCTTTTTTTTCACAATAAGAAAGTCTTACATAACTAGTTCTGTATTTTCGTGTTGCCTGCTAAGCATGGCAGACACGTAGAGATCACAGAACCTTGGAAAATTTCTGGGACACTTTTCATTGTTCCCCTCCTTACTAGAAGCCTAGTGCTGGTTCATCCAGATGGTGGTTAAGGGGCTTTGGGTGTATTGGTGCTAAACACCGGGCACGTTAAAGAACCAGGGGGTCTATTTGAAACGAGCTATGCTAGCCCACCCAGATCCCTTGTATCCGCACCTGTCTCTGTGTGTAGGTGTACCCATCTAGAGATGCTAAGGGAGGGCAACCCTGACAGAAAAAGTCCAAAAGAACTGAAGTCAGAGTTGCTGGGCCTTAAGGGCATTCTCTGTCAAAAACTGCATAACCATGCACAATATGCCAGAGTGCAAACACAAATAACTTTGCCTTTCATTGTTCATGACATCAAATTTTTTTGTCTGATCTCTTACTAAATCATGAACATATCTTCATGAAACTTGGATCTAATATTATGGTGGTAATATCTTGGACAAGTTCAATTTTAATTTTAATACTTTAAAAGGATTTGGAGTTCCTTCCCTTTGTAAATAAAAAAAAAATGAATGTTAAGAGACACTTTAACCAATCTCTTTCTCAGTTTTTCATGAAATCTTGGATCTAGTGTTGTTTGGGACTATCATGCCTTGAATTTTATATCTCCCTGAAAAAAAGGACACAAACAAATTTCAGCATTTGTCACCTTCTTTTTAGCCAGGTATCCTGACAGAAGTTTAGGTGTCCCTTCTGAAAATAGGAGTCCCTGTCATGTAATCCAGACATATGATGGTGTTATACAATTGATTAAAAAGTTTTGATTCTCTAAGAGGGTTACTAATAAGAAAGTTTTAAGTAGATGATTACATAGGTTTTCAATAAATGTGGCTGTTCAATTTATATTTAATGGAAAAGTAAGTGTCCCTGTGGAACAACTGGCATGTCAATCCTGGAATCCCTTCTCAATTTTTGGTGTCCTCAGGATCCTTGGATACTCTAAGTCTCGACCCCTGCATCATGAAAAATATGTTTGTTTGCTGTGTTCTGACTGACTAAACAGAATTGGTACTTACTTGATATTTTTTTAGCCCCAGACTATCATTTTTTTTCTTCAGTTTGTTGATTTTGTTATTTCTGTCAATGCCATCCCTTCATCTTGAAAACATATCAGTTTCACAATTGTTAGAGTTTAAAAAAATTGCAAAAAATATCCCTCCCTAGCTGACCACCTAAAAATTCTGGGTAGGAGCATAGCAGATACTGCAAAATCATTAATATTCATTGACATTAAATTTCGTTGATTATGTACCTAAGGGAATTTCGAGGATCTATGTTCTAGAAAATGTGAGGTCTATATAAGAGACAAGTTTTCATGGGGATTATTACTCGTGGATATAACCCTCCACAAAATCCATGAATATTAGTGTCCCACAAAAATTAATGTTTTCATGGTAGACCTTTTTTGAATGTTGGCTACTATATCCTACTCATGAGGTCTGTATTTCAGGTGCTTCTTCATCAACACACAGACTTCTACGAGGAAGTGGGGGGCTGACAGGGCTCATGCAATGTTGGACCACAGTGATGGGACATTGTCCTATATTTACAGGGCATGATTTTGGCCCAAGAAAGCTTGATGTGAAAATGAGGATGAGGAAGGTCACTGGTCAACAGAGTTGGTGGAGTAATTGATGATAGATGGGGCTCAAATTAGAGATGATGAAGATGACACAGATGTTAAGAATTGATCAGCAGTTGGTAATTAGGGTTTTGACCTCATAATGGATGAGATTCTTGATCAGATATTGGATATGTTTAAACTGGGACACGAGGGAACTAGTGATGTGCCTATTATCAGAGTGCCTGGATAGGGTAGTGGTAACACATTTCATTTCTCACCAGTGCATCCAGGGTTCGATCCTGGGTACGTGAGAGGGTACGGTGGTTGCCTGTCCAGCCACATGGGTATTCTTTGGGTGCTCCAGTTTCCTCCTGCAATAATGACCACTTACGCCGTCTTACAGGCCATCAAGAATGATTTATTTCAGATGAAAGAACTTATTTCATTATCGTTGTAAAATAGACAAAGTTTATTATTATTATTGGAAAACATTGATTGTCAACTATTTAAGATGTCCCAATTGTGATTATTAATGTTGATTTTGACTTATCGATAATCGGATAGCGTGAATGGTTCAAACATTTTTGCTAACTGGATCAGAAAGGGTAACCAATTCTAATCAGTAATCGAGTGTACTTTTTTAACCAATTGCACATGACAAGAAGGAACTGGTTAGCTGAAACTAGGGATACCAGTACTGGTGCTGTAAGAAACATGGGTCTGGAACTTGACGAAAGATCGATGAAATAAATTATACATGTAATTCTTCTTTTTCTTCTTCTTCTTCTGTTTGCGGTATTACCAATATATTGCAATTCTGGCTTGGCACGCTACATATTTTTGCATTGTTGAAGGCCATAGCAATATTTTAACTTTTTTAAAACATGTTATTCATCCTTTTTTTAACTTTTGAATACACACATCATTAAATTGAAAGTTATACCTTGAGTTTCTTATTTGTTTGAGTTCCTTATTATCATTTTTTTTTTTTTGCTATTCTTAATTTGGTTGTTTATCATAGCTAAATCAGTTCCACCATTTAGAGCTATTTTTATTTTCACAAAATACATGCTGTTTGAAAAAAAATAAAACATTGTGATACATATTACAATATGCTCCTAGCATATGTAGTGATACAAAAATCCTTGTGATACCTTTACCTGTGTTGTTGAAACTTGAACAGGGACTGAAAAAGTATAGTGGCCCTAACCTTAGATGGTGTCCATGGAAAATTGATAAGCTTTATTTAGTGTGGCTACAGTTTTTGAAGCAGTTTGCTAGTTTTAAGGTGTGTAATTTGAATTTTGAACTTTTCTATAAAAGATTTGTATAATACCTGAGGAGTAAGCAGTTTACAGGGATATGATTGGTGTGTGTGTGTAAAATTGCCACAAATGAATTGTATGTAGAAAATATCATGAATTAATTGTATGTAGAAAATATCATAAAAGCATTGTACGTAGAAATATTATTAGTTCTTTTGGAAGTATGAAAGAAAAGGCCATGCCATCAGAAACAAATCCCCTTTTTTTGCCTTATGTAAAGTTTTGTTATAATATATCCTGTGCATACTTTCTTCTATTTCAATGGACACTTCCACAATTTGTATGTTACTCCTCCCCCTATTGATATTTTGACAGTTTGTCAAGTGCTCAAATGGTATCACAAACAAAAAGCATGTTCTTTTGAGAAAAAAAGGGCATCCCTTCATCTCATGCTTCACACTAACATTGGTTGGATAAGCCGTTTAATGTAAACTTATTTGATTAACAGTTTAGGAACTGTCCATTGCCATTACATATTTCAAATATTGAATAATATTTTAGGCCACTAAATATCAGTAAAAAATTCTCATTTGTAAAATATTTCTTTTAGATTCTGATTAAATACAAGACTAGAACTGCCTTAAATTTGTACTTAAAATAGTTTGTGTGTTTTGTGTCACCTGCTGTAACCAGAGGTGACACAAAGGGATCACTTTTCCGTTCTGTCTTGTCTGTCACACTTTTTTCCATCACACTTCAGCAGGTGACACCAACAAACACTCTTGTTTTGATATTATGAAAGCTGGTTATTTGTCTCTTGATATCTCTGCAGGTGTTTATACTGGTAATTAATTATGTTTTTCCTCAAATGTATATATCACACCGTAACTATCACCTATCTACATGTTGCACTGGTATCATGTTGACATATTACCTTCATATTCTGAGCAGGAGAACTCATGGTATCAAGTTATTTGGTTTTTAAGGTAATCCATCTATCTGGTCATTAAATTGTGATCATGGTCCATCAAGTAGTCATAGAAATTTTATAGTAAATGTAAGCCTGTAAAGACATTGAGCAAAACTCCAAGTTGCATCTGCACTCATGTCTTTTTAAGTATTTGAAGGACCATGGTTATAATTAAATGATGGATGGATGCTAAAATATCAGATTCAGGGACAGATAACACAAAAAGTAGGACGCTGACCCCCTTTCACTTTTTTTTCATAAAAATGTTTCTTTTATGATTCTCTATAATCCTGCAGTTTAAAACTAGAAATGTGTCCAGAGGACCCGTCGCCTTTTTCAAAACAAAGGCCAACACCCAGGAGCACAATTCATGTCCTGGGTAATATATCCATGAAGTTTAAATAATACCTTCAGAGTTACCTGTGTCACAGTTTTGGGATGGATGAACGGACGGACAAAGGTAAATCTATATGCCTCACTTTTTTTTGGTGGGGGGGGGCATAAAAATACCCAGGTGCACAAGTTCATGTCCTAAAAAATATATTCATGAAGTTTCAAGTCTGTAGTACAATACTTGCAAAGTTACATGCCTCATAAGCCTAACATTTCATACCGTCACTTTGACAGTATTTCAGTCATATAGTGATATCCAGCTAATTACAGGTGGAGGAAGACCCTGAATGCACGGAGGCATTCGGGTAGAACCACCGACCTACCACAAGCAAGCTGGAAGGCTTCCTCACATGAAATCCTGCCGGGATTCGAACCCTAGCAGTAACGGGCTGAGTGAGTGATAAAGTCAGCGACTTTACCCTCTTGGGCACGGCGGCCCCTCGATAAAAATACCCAGGTGCACAAGTTCATGTCCTGAATAATATATCCATGAAGTTTCATGACTGTAGTACAAATACTTTGTTTCATGCATTACAAATATAAATTCCATATTTTTCAAATAAAAGGCCCATAACTCTGTCAACTTCAACGGCATTTCGATGAAAATAGCCAGGTGCACAAGTTCATGTCCTGAATAATATATCCATGAAGTATCAAGTCTGTAGTACAAATATTTTTGAATTTATGCATGTCACAAAGTTTACGTAGGGACAAAGGAAAATCTTTATCCCCCCCCCCATTTTTGGTTTGGGCATAAAAATTCTAAGAACAGTGAAAATCTTCCTTCTTTGTCTGTAGCAAAACCATATACCCCCTTAATAACATTTTTATATGTTTGAAGTTATTATCTCTTTTTTGTCATACTAGTCAAGTATTTAAATTATTCTAGTTAATTATATAAATCTTATTATGGTTAATTATATAAAAGTTATATCTTAACATTGTTTATGCTTACATACTTTTGTTGCGTGCCTAATCATATTTTCTTTCTTCAAGAATCATTGCAAAAATGAAATAAGTAATATCTAAGCCTTAATGCAGATGTTACGGAACACTGACCTAGTCTTTGTAACACGCTCCAGGGCTCAAGCCCACTACCTCCTGCTTTGCTTGTCCCTCCAATCACTCTAATTCTTGAGTTGGTTTCTTTGCTGGTGGCATCTGGGGTTTAAGGGTATGTGGTAGCAGTACCTGTATAATGTAGCTCCATCATAATGCTTTAGTTGGGATCCAAGTATAAATACTGCATTATAACCATGTAAATGCACAGATCAGGAACATATAGGTTGGGTCTTGTTTTAATGGATTTTGCGTTTTGCATTGTAATTGATCTACCCGACATTTCAATACTTGAAGTTTATGTGGTGGTCAACTTGTGGACCTCAAGTTTTTGTTGCGAAAATTCAAACCTCACTTACACCTATTGGTAATGCATTATTTTACCCTCAGATGTGAGATTTGTCATTGCTATTTCTCGGCTTTTGATTAAACTTTGTGTAGCTGGTGAGTACTGAGCCTAGTTGCCCATATCATTGGCACATCATGATCAGCTTGATTTTAAAGTTATTGCCCTTTGTTATACTTGTATTCATTGAGTATGTATATTACAAGTGTATTAGAACTCTTCCTGTTTTTTGTACTTAAATTTTTAATCTTCAACTGTGTCAAGACTCTCTGACATGGTTAAGGCAACTGTGCCAAAGCAGTATCTAGGGGTATTCATCATCTTCAAATGATAGCTCTTTTCCTTTGAAGACTTGGTACACTACTAACAAACAGTAGCACAAACACAATGTCATGGTCTTCGTGTAAACCAAGTCAACCTTTCCAGCTCATAGTTGTTATTAGGTATTCTGATCAGATGATTTGATTGAACCCTTTACCTCATGAATATTCATTAACAAATTTATAGCTTTGTGAATTTTCATTTACAGGCATCAATTCCAAAGATTTACTTAGTGCTAAGTAATACTTAAATACTAAGCGGCATTTTTAATCCAGCCCTCCCCCCCTTGACTTAAATACCAGAGTATTTCATCACATCAATTTCCGTGTGATGTCATAGGCACTGATAAAGTTACTTTTTGGCAGCCATCTTTAGGGGCATAAGTTAATGCAGGCCAAAAGTTGAGAATACTTGCTGTTTTTAAATCACCAGTTTTTATTATCCAGTCTATTTAACTGAAGTTTTTGAGTATTACTTAAGACTAAGTATGGTTGGTGGAATTCAATCATAGTATTTGAAACAACAGATTTTTCTTTGCTGTGTAGATTGTATGTAATATGAGCTACACTAATGTATGAGCAAACAGAGGAGACCCTGATCAGACATTTCCTACAGGAGCTGTCTAAGAGGGGTCTGCTGTTTGCCAATGCTTCAGAATGAGTCCGTATAAGATAAAAGGATAACATATATCTGTAAATGTTGATAAAGTCTGTTGATTGTGATGTCTTTAACATTAAGCTTGGTGCCTGAAGATCATAAGGTTGAAGACTGCTCTTGGAATTCCTGGACACAAAGTACTGGTTCTACCCAAAATATGTTAAAAAGCTACGAACACATTTCTGAAGATTTGTATCTAAACATGATGTCATTCAATATCAATACGGTTACTTTGCAGTATCCCACAACTGGACTTTCAAGCAATGGAAGAGAGAGAAAGCTGAAGTAGTCACACTTGGTTTTCAGTTGTTTTTGTGTAAAGGAACTGAAGTGCCAATGTAGCAATAATTCTCTTTCTAGCTGTACATGTATTTTGAAATTTCTTGGTACTTACCAATATATCAACATTATATACATTTCAAGATTTGTTTTGAGTGGATATGATAAACAAATCATCTTAAAGTGACAGCGCATATGAAAAATGTTAAAATTTTATTGCTTCATGAGGAGATATATTCCATATCCACTCAAAACATCTTCTTTTTATTTTATGCAAACTGATGACAAAAGAATTGAACTATTTTGTGTATTAAATCAAGTTCATGCGAAGATGATTCCATGTGAAGGAAAAAGGGAGGCAAGTAGTAATTTACCCATACATGTATACATACCCTGTCCCAAACAGATCCGTATCACTCACACTGTGGGTGATTGGGATTTTAATCTCACCGATAGAACACAGCATCAGTAAGCATAAAATGAATTTGACATATCCTCCGTTGTGGTGTGGGAGTATTCCTCTTCTATTAAACATCTAGAGCTATCTTAATTTACTCTGACTTTTATCCCTCCCTTCAGAAAGGAATCAAAATTAAAATGCACACCTCAATGTATTTTATTTTCTGCAACACTTCATGCTGTATCACTTATATTCTTATAAGAGGTAATATACATGCATAGCTCTATTTCAATCAGCATGGTGTAATTACAGACTTATCAATTACATAGAACGGACAGTTGTTACCTTTTGGATACGTTATCTTAACTTAGAGTGTGTGTATAAATATCTGGTAAAAAGTATATTTCAGTCATTTGAAGATGCAATCTTTTTGAGACAGATATTTCACTACCTCATTGGGGTATCATGTCTTCTTAAGTGGCATGATACCATACCATGCCACACTCACAAGGCAGTCCAAAGGACAGCTATATCCCCCGCCGCTGGCCAAATATTAGAATTTGTTTGGTCATAGGATTATGTTCACCTTAACCTGGCATGGTTGTAGCAGACATAGAAGATCAGTTTAAGACAATTTAACTTTCCGGAGTTATGTATGAATCTCAGAATTCGGAGGCACATATATTAAAAGTTTACTGACAAGTTTTACATGGGAAACAGTACAAAAAGTGAACATCAATGAAGTATAGGATGTGTTAGGTAACCACAAAATACATGTGTAACTCAATTAAAAACTTTATATATCATGACGAAAATGTGTCCAAGCGTTCATGAGATATAGAGCCAGCGTGACCGCCTCATGCCTTCTGCACATCAGCTCAATGAGGTTAACATTTTAGCCGAGTTTGAAGAAAATGTGTCCAAGCGTTCATGAGATATGGAGCGGACATGAAAATAACATTTGACCTTCAAGTATGACCTTGACCTTGAGCCAGCGTGACCGCCTCATGCCTTCTGCACATCAGCTCAATGAGGTTAACATTTTAGCCGAGTTTGAAGAAAATGTGTCCAAGCGTTCATGAGATATGGAGCGGACACGAAAATAACATTTGACCTTCAAGTATGACCTTGACCTTGAGCCAGCGTGACCGCCACATGCCTTCTGCACATCAGCTCAATGAGGTTAACACTTCAGCCGAGTTTGAAGAAAATGTGTCCAAGCGTTCATGAGATATGGAGCGGACACGAAAATGTTTCGGACACACTGACGGACGGACGGACGGATGAAGGGCATTCCTATAACCCCCCTCCCGCTTTGCGGCGGGGGATTAAAAAGGCAGATCTGTCTTGCAACTACCATCATATTCTAAGTGCAATGTATTGTGGGTTGTTTTAACCCTTTCCCTCATATAGACTCATTTTGACGCACTCAGTAGGTACCACATAAAGCCTGATCTGCAGAAAACCACAGTTAAACCTTATCAAATTACAAAATCCTCATTTCCAGGCCACTGAGAAGCAGCGAACAGCATAAAACCTGATCAGCCTGCGAATTACTCGCAGGCTGATCTGGTTTTATGCTGTTCGCATAAGTCTTTTCATGGTATCCTGTATGAGGGAAAGGGTTAAATAAATTAATCAGAACTTGCAATAATGACACCATCTGTTTGTATGGATAAGACGTAGGGCATTTGTTAGAGGGGAATACGCTATTATTTAAAGGTTCAATAGTTCAAATGTTACAAGGTCAGTGGCGGTATGGAATATACATCTCAATATTTGCCCCAGAAGAATTTTCTTAATCTTCATATTTCTCATGAGATATCTCGTATTAAAAGTTATTTACAATAAAAATGCAGATCTGAATGTTTTCTTTAGAATTTTTGAAATCTTTCTAAATAAGGGAAATTCCTAGATCTCATAACCTTCTCAAGTGAAGAGTACTAGTCAATCCTTGAACTATCAAGAAGAATTAGAACCATGGAGATTAATAAAAATAGTAAGAACTTGCTTACGAACCAATGTAAAATATATGATTTAAATAATCCTTTTTTTTTTAAAAATAAAGAACTGATCCATTTGGTGTAGATCTTACTATTCAAGATGTATATTAAATACTAGTCACAGACCATATTTCAGGTTTGTTATCTTTGGGTTAGCATGCCAGTGACAGTATTTCAGTCATTATGGGACTTTGAATAATGCCTTATAGCAGAATCACGCCATAGACACGATATTATCTCAAGTCACATTTTTTGGCCGACAAGTCCTTATATACTGACATATATACCAGTGCTATCTTTAAAGACTTGCTATGGTCAGGGATCAAACCCATGACCCCCCAGTTATATACTTGACGCTCTAATCACTCGACCTCAAGTCAAAATTACATGTAATTATGGACATTTTATATTCTGTTAAAATATATGTTAAAATAAAATAGCTTTAGGGTTTAATGGTGTTTTTTTTGTATTAATGGAAAAACAAGTCAGGAGAAATTGAGATATAAGTAGACTCTGGTAGAGTTATGATGGGAATGAACAAGAAGTGATAATACACAGATATGATGGCAGCTAGAGGAAGGTCAAGAAAAGAGAGAGAGAAAAGTGTCCCATATCCAGAATTTAATGTTCAGACAATATACATCCAGAGAATACATACATAGAAAACTACATACACTACTTGATGCTCTGTAGACTTGTTCAACCCCACCTGGTCCCTCTGTTCACTTCAGAGGGACATTAACATTTTTTTACTTTATGAAACTTTGTGGTAAGCTCCGAACATTATAAAAGAAATTCATACCTTGCAGGCATTTTATACAGGTATGACCTGTGAGTTTGTATTTTGCAAGCTACAAAAGCTTGGAAGCATTTCTTTTTGTCTAGTCTACAGAAAATCAATGTATGAAATAAAGAACTTCAAGCTATGAAATGAACACAAACACTAGTATATGATTTGGTGCCGTTACAGAAACAAAACATGAACGAAATTCAGAACGGATCTATAAATCTTACAGCACAGATACAGTAAGGAGTACTGAGAACTCACAGCTATAGATATACAGCGAGAAAAAATCTAGAGAACAATATAGAGCTACTCTACAAGGGTACCCCGGCGTGTGGGTAACGTTCGGCAATATCCAGATACAGTGCTACAGAGAAATAATGACGATTCAAGTCAGGCGGTGACCAGAAACCGGGTTCGGTCACAAAAGAAGCAGAGCACATGAAGACAAAACTGGATTGTTAGTCCGACAGTGTTTATTTACAGACAGTATGGTTGAGTTTAGAATGCAGAGATTACAAATCACATTCACGACAATGAAGTATGACTGTATATATATATATATATATACCCTCTTCTAGCAAGAGGAGTTTCACAAAGGATGGATGAATATTGGTACACAAGACTCCAGTAACAGTTAGAAACAAATCAAAGAGAACGGAATATTCATAAAACAGGTTGTACAGAAAAACAGTAAAGATGTGATGCATTAAAGAAATGACAAGAGAAGATTACAGCTAAAGGTTAACTTTGAATTTATAGTTCGACAGAATGTAGACAAAATAGAAAATGGGTTCATAACTAAACATAACAACTTGTAATCTTTTTCATACAAAATGGATTTTTAATATTCAACTTTGCGAAGTTACAAGATCTTGTCCAATTCATGGCAGTGTACCAACATTTGCTAAACCAAACATCGGCTACACTAGTGTACAGATCTCTCGGTGACCCAGTTTACTGGGTCTAACAATTAATAAATAAAACAAAAATTTAAAGTTTGGTAAAAAGCTACAAAATTAGTATTTGGTAATTTGTTCCCCATCAGGCACATATTGGAGATGATTAAGCAATTCACCTGCCCTTAGTTGCATATTACACGAAAATGTCAGTACCAGATTCATAATAATAACTAAAAATAGTAACATATCTACATATAAAGTGTACCATAAGGCACACCGGTCTCCGAATATTGGCAGCACTAATTGGGAGTTAATTGGATTGTATAGCCTTAACATCACTTACAAAAATAGCTCTGTATATCCAACTTGTATAATCAGTACATTTTACCAACTTTCTTGAATAACTGCCTTTAAAGATTAATTAATAACCATACCTTGATCTTTAAGTTGATGATTTCTATTCATTACTTGCACATTTTCAATTAAAAAAATAATCTTGGAAACAATATCCAAAGTATATTAAAAACATTCAGATATACACAATGCAAAATTTGAACACCTTTTTTAGTAGTTTTCAATATAGAATCAAAAGTACAATTCATAATCAATAATCTAAATAAAAACCCCATCAAATAAAAAAACACACATATTGCATCACATCTATCTGCTAATAAGTAATAAAAACAATTAACCTACATAAAAATTTATATTTAATTAATATGCATTATGAACTGTAACCCGGACATCTCTGTAACAAGTTGAATCTCCAAGGGTGTCATGCCTCTGCTTCAGCATATTCAGCTTCCGCTGACATTCTGAACATGTTTAAACCCTAACCAGCCTGGACAAGTCTCTGACTTCAGATTTAACGTTGCCGGCATACGGCAATAAACTCAATGTTAAGCTACAATCAGTATAAAACCTAACCATCCTGTAAACTATCTACGTTCTTATCAGGCTTTAATACCGGCCATCTCCAGGGTAGGGGTGGTGTTCAACTCTTGCTGAAACTGGACTGGTATTACGGAGGACTTTAGTTGAGCCGGGAGGTCAGTAGGAGTGTGAGTCTTGTTGCTAGGTTACATGGACAAGCCGTGTTCTGCAGATCTACTGGGCGGATCACCATGAGAGTATTATGACTGTGAGAAAGCATCAGCTGCGTAAGCCCTGCCCCCTCCTGACCACGACCCATAGCCATGCCCACATTTAGAGATTGTCTGTACCTCAGGACAGCGGAACCCTTTTTTAGAAACATAATCTGGCTGTAGCATCTATTCACACAAGTCTTTGTATATCTTGACCTTCTTACAAAACTTTTTTTTAATGACCTTGAAAAAACTTGGCATTCAAACCAATCTAGTTATCTTGTCATCAGTTTCAGTGTATATCCCAAGTGTAAATACAGCACTTCTGCAAAGCAGTTTATAATAAAAATGATACACACACCCTAAAAATATCTAAAAACGCAACTTCTAGGCTTAGGTCATATTCCATAAGGAGACAAAAAGTATAAATACGACTATAAACAATATTACATCCCCTCACATACATTTCTTGGGCAGGCAGCTGATGCCTTCTCAACCAATTAAAAACAATTAATTTTGATTGACAGCCATGTCTATATTTAGAATCAATTGCACCTCTTCCTGACTGCAGCCGACAGCTGCCTGTAGTAAACATACACCGACACATGGATTTCTGCGAACATAAACACTACAGGAATGATAGACGACCATAAGCTCAACATACCCGCCTTCTCAAAACTTAATAGATTTTTTAATGAGGTGATACATCTTTTCCACCCCCATTAAATTTTGTGAAATTACGTAATTTTCTTTATTTTTTTCTTGTTTGTTCCAATTTACTATCAATTTCGAAAGTTACCTACCAAAAATAATGTTTATTTCTCCTATAGAAGTATACACAGAACAAAAATAACAAATTATTCTCTTCAATCAAAATTTTTCTCAAGTTATGAAATTATTCCGTTGGTTATTAAATTCGGAAAGTATGGATCCTCGTCTTTAGAGAGCATGTTGACCTTGTGACTGTCGCAATGACCTTAAAATCTTCCCAGAAGCCAGTTCTGGGGGTGACAAAAATAATGACTGGATGGAAGTGTTTTTGCTAATAAAATAATGCTACATATACATATCAACAAAGACACATCAGAATTTTTCTGCCAAACTGGAAAAATACTGTATACAACATTTATATATATATATATATTTATATTCAAACTCAACCAGGCATTGCAGTCTCCAATTCTTTGTACAATATGGTTTAGTTGCCTTCTGAATCCGCCTGAACAGTATTTGTGTTTGTTCAAAGCACTAAAATAAACAGGATCAACGCGAGGGCTCCATTTCACTTATAGGGTCATATAAAGACCTATCTTTAACATGCTTTTTATGTTCCTAACATAATTGTGCAACAAATAATTATCTGGTTAAAATCTTTTAAGAACTGAAGATCCATAGCTCACTGATACAAAATTGCAGCTTCTGTTGAGTATGACGGAAGAAGACTCGCCAAAAGATGATATCCTAATAATGTAAACTGAGACAACTGTGTGAGTGAATGTTTAATCAAAGAGATGACTACAGTGAGCTTCGTAAGATCGGGGGTTCTGAGGAATTGAGCATCTCTCTCACACGCGTACACATATCACGCCCATGTCTCCTCGGATATACGCACTGCGTGCGCTAAACAGTCAGTCAAGCGTGTGTAGAGGGCATGTCAGCTCATGCTGTCACACAGTTGTCATGGCAACCATGACCCTGCTACACCCCTCTAGAGACTGTCAAACTCTGGATATTATCTTCCTATTTCTCGCTGCCTCAGATCACTCTACAGGGAGCAGATAATGGTCTCCATATTTGTGACAAAATTTAAGGGATTTTTTTGTTTGCTTTTGATTTGAACAATGAGAACAGACCAGAGCTGACTGAAGCCTTTACACAGGTATGACTGACAAATCCTTGATGTCAACTTTGGTTGGCATGGAAACAACAGAACCATTCAACATGTCAAACACTTAAGAAACACTGACAAAAATATACAATATAATAATTCCCCTAAATACACAAAAAAATTTACAAAATGCAAAAATATACTTCAAAACAAATGATGATTGAAATTTATTAAAAAAACTTTCAATATCCAGACTTTGAACATGAACTATGATTTTCCACAGCTATATCTGACTGGCCCGTCAGATTCACAGAACTGAGTGTGTGGGGGGGGGAGCGAGACCAACTTTCAACATGCAAAATATCAGAGTGGATTTCTGTGTTGTATAAACACCGCCAGACAAACTCCACACTACCAGTCTGCCTGAGATCAGCAAACCTTGCACGGAGCAGCTCGAAATGAAATGTGTATATCACATCGACATCATGAGCAAAGATCCAGTTTTGAAAAAACTAAGATATGATTGAATTATAACATACATAACCCCTTGTAACAGCTGAAGATAAACATTCTATACCCCATCCACACCTGAACCGATTGGTTCCCTTCTTCACACGGAGACAACATATGCAGACAGATTGTATGCAGGGAAACAGCTGGGTACATATGAAGCTTGTCTGGCGGTGATACTTTTGGGACATGGATGACCAACACGTGGAGAAAATAGCGTCATGGATTCCGACATCTCTGTTAATTCACCTGAACCATCAATTGCATTTTAACGTGAAAATAAAAATAAAAATTGCATTCAACCCGTACCGCTACCAAAAGGCTGGGCTTAATGAAAGGTGTAGTATGTCCTTATGTTCAGAATTTACAAAATATAACTTATAACTTTATATGAGAAAAACATTAACACAATTATCATGTTGACAATCAAAATGAAAGGCACTTAGCAGCTTCAAGTGAATACATCCAGAACCCTGCGGATGGAACCTCACACCTCAAGCTGTGATCACCAACTAGGAAATTGTTACTCAAATATGGATTTCTCTGTTTTCCTAAAAAAAATAACATTTTTCTTGTATTTTCATCCACAAAAAATTCTGACACGACACTAGACAGCAAACCAATACTGTTTCATCATAGAAATATACTTTGAAGTGTAGTTCCCAATGCTTAGCACAAACTGGATGCAGGTGGTAGGCATATTGCAGCTTCAATACCGACAAAACATTTGATAGCAATAATTTTGATTATCTTATCAAAGACAAAAAAAGTTTGTTGAAAACATTTCCTCATCAGTAACACAGACACGTAGGGGTCCCATCCTAATCATGTGACTTGGTCTCATTGCTATGGTAACGATGACGGGGCTCCTATATGGTGGACTTGGAGAAAGACACCCTCAAATGATTCGAATCGCTCAGAGGATAATTGTGCATAGCCTGCAACAGAAACAAGACAGAGTCATTACAAAACACAGTCATTATAGAACATGGTCATTACATAACACGGTCACTATATATCATTCATTACAAAAAAAAAGGTCATTTCATAACATGGTCACAATAAAACAAAGTCATTATATAAAATAGTCATTTCATAACAAAGTCACTATATATTTCCACAGATTGCTCAAGAAATTAAGGTTTTAGAGTGTACACAAAGTGAAGTCTAACATTTTTTTAAAAATCATTTAACGGCCATAACTCATGACCTAAGGGAAAGATATCAGCCATAATCAAACTTAGTCGAGACATTTTGGCTATAAACATTGTCTTAAAGTTTGAAAAAGACTGCTTAGAAATGAAGAAGGTAGCGCGTACACAAAGTGAAATTTGGTATTTTCAATCACTCAAGGGCCATAACTCCTGACCCAATGGAAAGATATCAGGTAAAATCGAACTTAGCTGAGATATTATGGCTATAAACATTATCATAAAGTTTGATGAAGATTGCTGAAGAAATGAAGATGCTAGAATGTACACAAGAAAATGTTGACGGATGTACATACGACAGACATTGACGGACCACAATAGCTAACCTTGAGCACTTTGTGTTCAGGTGAGCTAAAAATGAATTATCATTTCCAATAAACCAGGAAAAGATAACAAAACTTGAGCTGGCAGTCAAGTACAAGTTGTCTCCCCTCCTCTTTCCCATACTTCACATATATTAATATTGAACATCATTTTTCAACTTGACAAGGGCAATTGTAACTTCTCATGTTCTCTATAAATCAGAACTAGGCCTGATTAATCAATCTTATCGTCTATATTTTAAAACTCAGACATGCTGACTTCTAAAATGCCATTATTTTCCTTCACAGTGAACATATGTTCTCAGATCTGATATTCTGAGATGCCATGTTTATTGTTTTTCAGCATAAGACATTCAATCTTTGCCAAAGTTAACATATCCTGTGGTAAATTAGCATGACTCAAGTCTTAATCATAGACTTATGAGACTAAGGAACTGAAGAATTAGGACATTTGGTATTTGCAAACAATAGACAGCCTCTAAAGTGGAGTAAGGTTTGAAGCACTTAACTATCACATATAATGGTTACTGTTTAATCACATATACTAGATACTGTTAAATCATTACTATCTATGAACATTTTCATTTTTTTTTTTTTCCAGAAATATGAACAAAATGTTACTAAATGTGGAGGTTTTGCAATACGAACGGAAGATTGTATACTTACAACAAGGGCCATGACGGCTTCTTCTACAGAGGCCATCTCAATAAGCGCCATACGGCGGTCCTTCCTGTAATAAAAGACACAAGAATACGGGTCATGGTACACAATACAGGTTATGTTGGGCAAAAAGTACTGGTACAATGTGTAAAAAAAATAGTCAAATGAATACAGGGCTATCAGCATAGAATGTATGTGTATGGCACTTACAGAGCCCGGCAAAAATTACAGGAGTTATTACCATCAAAATAAAACAAACAGCAAAAATGCATGCAAGTTTAAGCCTAGTGCACATCTATAGAATGAAAATAAACATTTGTAAACCTGTCTTGGTACAAGTAAAGTATCTGTAAGATAAAGAATTCATTCCCCCTTCCCTATCAAATGCTGCCATTTCATCTGTATTTATCTATGTTAAATCTTGTGGATGAAGGAACCAGTAAACAGTGTACTTACGGGAAAAACTTGAATGCTTTCACTTCACCATGCTGGGAGAAGCTCTCTGTCAACTCTTCCTCTGTAACTGTTGGTCTGCAAATATAAACACTATCATTAACATCTCAGCAAGAATGTTGGGAAGTGCCACAGTATGTCAATCTACAGGGACACTGGTGCATTGTAGATAATAACTTGAGATTATCTATGCTGCCAGTAATTAAACCAGATCGACTTGGCTTGCAGGCTGATAAGGTTCAACTGAAAACACCTTAAGTCTCCACCCAACTTGGAAATACCCCTTCACAATGTCCACATTAATGTCATTCTTAAAATATATCTGTAATTATCTAATGCTAACTGATGAAATACTGTGTTCTATCAGTGAGATAAAATCCATATCCCACAGTGTGATGATATAGATCTGGCTGGAACTACTTTTTTTACTTAAAAAGGAAATGTAGTAGCAGTTAGTATAAAATAAAAAGAAAATTTGTTTTAAGTGGTTATGGATTATATCTCCTCTCAAAGTGATACAATATTTACAAGCTCTATGCAATCATGAAAATGTTTTCACTACTTGATAAGATATAACCCATATCCATCCAAAACAAATATCCTCTATACCTCAGTTATATAAAGTACAACTCAATGTACATCCCAAGTGATATAATGTACAACCAATTGTACATTCCCAGTGATATAATGTACAACTCAGTACATCCCCAGTGATATAACGTACAACTCAATGTACATCCCCTGTGATATAATGTACAACTCAATGTACATCCCCTGTGATATAATGTACAACTCAATGTACATCCCCAGTGATATAATGTACAACTCAATGTACATCCCCTGTGATATAATGTACAACTCAATGTACATCCCCAGTGATATAATGTACAACTTAATGTACATCCCCTGTGATATAATGTACAACTCAATGTACATCCCCAGTGATATAAGGTACAACTCAATGTACATCCCAAGTGATATAAGGTACAACTCAATGTACATCCCCTGTGATATAATGTACAACTCAATGTACATCCCCAGTGATATAATGTACAACTTAATGTACATCCCCTGTGATATAATGTACAACTCAATGTACATCCCCAGTGATATAAGGTACAACTCAATGTACATCCCAAGTGATATAAGGTACAACTCAATGTACATCCCCAGTGATATAAAGTACAACTCAATGTACATCCCCTGTGATATAAGGTACAACTCAATGTACATCCCAAGTGATATAATGTACAACTCAATGTACATCCCCAGTGATATAAAGTACAACTCAATGTACATCCCCTGTGATATAAGGTACAACTCAATGTACATCCCAAGTGATATAAGGTACAACTCAATGTACATCCCCTGTGATATAATGTACAACTCAATGTTCATCCCCTGTGATATAAGGTACCACTTCATATACCCATCATAACAGATTCATGTGATGGGTTGACAAAAGGTGTATATTCTGCAAAATTAGTGTGCAGTCTTTTGATGATCTTATTACTTACATGTACAATGTACATGTACATGAAAACCTCACTAAAATGAACGCCTCAATGTCAAATTAACCACAAGACTACTAGATCTCCATTTTTCATGGACAAAAAACCAGGGTGATTCTAAAGCAGGTAAATCTCTATTGCTTTGTAATAGTCATTAGACATATTTACCAGCTATAATGCACCTATCTGTATGCAACTAATGAGTAAACCAAGCAAAGACAAACGCTTGATTCTTGTCTCCTCAGCCACACCGGCAAGTAATAAACTGCACAAATCAATGCCATCAATTAAGAGGCTCTACTGTTACAACCTATTAGTTTGCAATGAAATTCTCTCTCAGACTATAGAAATCCTGTTTTCCAATTATGCATTAGGTCTTTGTTTCCAAACGTGTCTAAATGTGATGTTCTATGTGTGAATCTTCGTAAACAGTTTAACCAATCGCTCGGAAAAGTCAAGGTTTACTTAGGAATCTAGTCGTGGAAAAGGTCTGCAAGAATTGCTACTGGCTCTTTTGCACTTGTGGGTTAATTAAAACAAGGAGGGGAGATGCCTGGGAGAGAAGACCAATGCAAAGCTGCGCAGTCTGTTGATTGTTTCATTATTTACTTGCTAGTTTGAAGGCATTTTTGGTAGTTTCACAAATTCATCACTATTATATGCAACTACTTTTTAGGTAAAACAGATTGCTTGTCTTTCCCCTTCATTTTTATTCAAATGCACCCCTACCCCTCCAATATTTCTTTTTTAATGTGCTTATTACTCTGATGGCCTTTTCCCCCCATTTTATTTGTTTGTAATACAAAGAATATATTAATTTGTTGCACTTAAAAAAACAACAACAAAAAAACAGAGAATATAAGAGGTGCTGCCTAATGGACACATGGCACATTACATTCTAAAAGATGGGCTGCATTAAACAGCATGACTGCTATGGAAACAAGCTCCATGACTTCATAAACAACAACTTAAGTACAACTCAGACTTAACTCAAATTTACATTTAATCTTAAAGCCATACTTTGAATTTTGGCAAACTTAAACTTGAACCCAGCACTTCCAATTAAAAAATCACATAATACAAAAAATAAATTTTTGTTTTTTTTTTATCATTATAAATTTCTCGATTAACAATGCTGATACACATGCCTTTGTGCCATATCCGTTTTAATGGCTGAGTCACCAAATTGTTCATTAACTACTCCCGGTATGATCTGATGATATATGAAAGTCGCAGATCCTGTCAGCATGCAGGAAACATCGGATCACACTGTACCGCCGTGTGACCAGGGACTTAAAACCTCTACACTACAGGCAGTATGAATCATTTTAATGTTTACAGAGATATGCAAATTAGATTTTCTGATTACCCAATGCCTACCCATGAATACTATGTGACCTGTGGATGACTTGGATCACAAAAAAATGTGAAAACACTTGTGAGACAGACCAGATCACAAAAAATTGGCAAAGGCAGACTAAAATATCTAAATGCACTCTTAACTTCATGAGTGATTATGATGCTACCGGATACATGACGAATATCTAACTGCCTTTGATTCACATGCAGCCATTAACACTTCACTGGATTACTGTGCCATTAAGTGGTAGAACAGTTAATCTTAAAAATATGAATTAATATGAATGATGGGAACAGGTTGGCACCCATCATCTTGCTAGGCTAATCATTGGGGCTTTTAGGACTGTAAATACTTAATATACTTGTAAATTGGTACTGAAGGAATATGAATTGAAAACTTATGCCCTTTTTTATTTTTTTATTTTTTTTGAGGGGGATTGTGTGTGTGTGTGTGTGTGTTTAAGTTTAACCCTTTACCTCATAAATATTAATTTACAAATTCATGACTGAGCTTTAGACAGTATATGAAATCATGATTTTTTCATCTCTGAAACACAAACTGGAGAAACTGAGCTATAATATTGTATGAGCAAACAGAGAAGCTGTCTAATCAGGGTCTGCTCTGTTTTGTTTTTTTTTCTTCAAAAGGTGTCTATATTTAGTAAAGGGTTAAAACAAAAATGCATAGCCTAGTTCACCCAGCCTGACACACAACACCATATGTCACCAGAATTCGCTGTCCTAAAATTTGACCTCCAACACACCCGTCCTAATATTTGACCTCTGTATTACCAGTCATCTGTCAATATGTCTGTGCCATTCATCATTTATCCAGAACTGTAAATCGTAACACTGTTAAAGATGCCACCTCTGTCACAGCTAAAAAAAATTTACAAACCAGATTTTATTCTCTGACCTGTTAATCTCCACATAGTACAAAAAGTTACTGGACTGCCAGTATTAAACCAGTTCAGTCTTTTCAACCATGTTTTACATGTGAAGTATCCTTTCTTTCCACAACAATTGAAGCCACAAGAGAACACTGTAAAATAACCTTATTAGACTGATGAAAGGTACCTCAGTTCAATGGTCAGACAGATGTCAAGATGCATTAACATGGAGAAATTGTACAAAGAAGGTTACAAAGAGAGGCCACAATTAACCTCCAGACAAAAATGGAATTCAGTGAAACACCATGACAATAGATCGTCTTGAGCCCTACTTCCTCTCTACTTAAGGACCAACTCTAGACACTTCTATCCCGCCCAACCGCACTTCCCTGACACTCACTGCATACACCCAGACAAACAAACAACCAGCTTCATTGTCCTCCCATTGACATTGTACAGACAGAAACCTTACCAAAATGGCCGTCAATTTTTTTTTTTTTCCCCCAAACTGATGCCTGGCATATAGACATGCATGTCCTGAAACAAGGACACCTTGCTGCGATTTCTTTTTCCTATAATCTCAGGTAGCAAACTACCACAAGGTGATCGTTTGCACTATTTGTAACTGAGCATTTCATGGGAGCAGTTTCCCCTTGTTAGGGATTGAACCACAGACCCTTGAAAGCCTTAACCACTCTGTTATCCATATGTCACATTAATTGCATTTGATGCAACCTTACTACTATCATTTCTTATGGCACAGTGATTTTTGTTCCATCATCACACTAGGTGCTAAATCAATCAAACTACCGTAATAAACAATTAGACAACATTCCACACATTTCTTGTCTACATTTTTCATCCATCATCACCACTCCCCCTTGTATGGCAACTCAAGTCACATTTTTCAACGTTCATCTTCAGAAACACCCTATTCAAACCCTGCATATTCCACCACTGCGGACAGACACCCCACAGCAAGGCTCTAGTAGATCTAGGTAATAGTACTACTGTGTTCAAGACCTTGCCATGGTCGTAAAATGGTATATAGCTGTCACACGCAGAGCCAAAATAAAGATTGGAACATTTCGAATGGTGCTGTCACAGCAGTCATGAAACTGTTATCTTTGGATCAATAAAAAGACAAACGTAAGATTCAGCCAAGTTTCACATATGTTTAAATGGGAAAAAGCCAAAAATTGCAGTCTCATATGAAAAAGCAACAACATTTACTGGTTCCAGTTCCTAGCATTAATGAGTCTCCTGAAATTACTACCAGGCACGCAAATTCTTCCTTGTTCCAGGTTTATTTTTGTCAATTGACGGCATATTTTAGTGTTTGGCTCTTAATCCCCTTACAAATTAAACATTCTTTTTACAAAATCAGATGGACAGACCATCCCAAATGATGTGCCGTCCGTTCAATCTTGCCAAAGCCCAGACAAATCTGTACTTTATTGCATCTCATGTACTACACAAATTCTGCTCAAATTAAATACAAAACCTTCCATCGGGAACTGATTTGTATTTACATAACTCTCGGTTCCATTCCAAATATTAAACACTAGGGAAGTAGTCCATGCTCTTTGGCTTTCTTCAATATTTGATATCTATAAAGGTTAATAGTGCTGTGTACATTGCAGATATCTCATTGATCGCCAGAACAAAAATCTGCCTTCATTTCACAGAACAAAACCAGACTCTGTAAGCAAGATAGTAGCTTGTTCCAAGAATTGGTTACTTCAAAAAGGCCTAATTAAAGTGAAACTGTTTGAAAAGCTCTTCACATGCGACTTACTCAACTATTCATAGTTGCCCTTATAAATTATGATGCAAGCATTCTAGTCAATTTAAAAAGCAAAAGGCATCAATTATCTTCTCCTTTGATCTCTTTCCCTGTGACGAAGTTTAAACGGGTAATTTATCTCCAATAATTCATTCATAAAGGCTAATTCCCTATTCAATTAGCCACCCAGTGTTTTCTACATGCAATATGTTTTCTGGATTATGACTGGAGAGTGGAGATACTGCTAGTCAGAGTTGACATTCTGGACTCAAAATCTCCTGGTCGAAGTTCAAACCTTCTGTGGGCCTGTGTTAAAGGAAATTTCTTGGGTAGAATAATTTGTGGAGTCACATTCAAGAAAACTTGACGTCAATCAAATAAACGATTTTCATATTTAATATTTGCAAGAAAAAAACTCTCCGCGAAATCAACGAAACTTAAGGCCCCACATATATTTATGATTTCACAATACTTACGGAATGTTGGAAAGATGAAGTACTGATGACGGAGGGTAGATATTCTGACAATTTTTGGACCCTGGCCGCTTGAATCTGTGTAACGGAGAATTTGTGAAGTCTTTGGTCAATCCTGCATCCTGAAACACATAATGTTTAAAGTCAATAAAAGATTACATGTCCTGTAAATTCAGGATTATACAAATAGCCTTCAGTTTATTCTGTTGGAACATTCCTTTATGTGATTTTCTTGCATTCTTACATTTCAAGGTTTATTTATTTATTGGGTTTAACATCCTGCCGACAGTATTTCAGTCATTTGGAGACGATGTCTACTTGAGACCAATATAGTGCTGCCACACTGCAGTATAATGCCATAGACATCCAGTCACATTATCCTGACACCGGGCCAGCATATAAGGAACTTTCCTTATATGCTGAGCGCCCAGCAAGGGAGCTATACCAGTTCCATTTTTCAAGACTTTGATATGTCAAGGCCAGGGATTGAATCCATTACCTCCCACTCCTAAGGCAGATGTCTTAAAAACTCAGCCACCAGGGACGGTTCATTTAAAAGCTACCATACTCATTCTTTCACAAACTCAGCCAATTGACTAGGTTTCTGACATAGGTGAGATATTGTGATTAAGCCTGACTTTGTAGCTTAAGGCCAAGTATGTCATCAGTAGATATAATCAGAAAACAAACGAGGCCATTATGAGGAACTATAGATGGGAAGGCTAGTATATATGGAACTGTTTCCATGCAATATGCCCCTTTCCTCTTGATGTACATGTACAGGCATTGAAAAATACATTTCAATGACATGTTGCTTAAAATCTAGACCAAGAATGAATTTTAATTATCCAAAGAAATAGCTTTTATACTGACATATTTTAATAATGTACAAGGCAAATGGTGTTTAGTAATGCAGACTTGACGTTTGTCCAACCTTAAACCCCCTGATGCATCCATATTAGCATGACAGTCATGAATTATTCAAGTAATTCTTTGAGGCAAACCTCATCACAGGTCCCAGGGCAGTCAGTATAAGTACAATTCTGCAGCAAATATTATATGGCACGGCTTTTATGTATAGACTTGCAGTTTTCCACCTTACTAGGACTTTCAATAAAGGTGATTAATATCCCCTCAATGCATCTAGTCTTCATATTACGAGTGTAGGTAATGAAGTGACACAGTGAAAGGGATTCCTATCTACCTTCAACTTCACAAAAGTGCTGAGTACAAAAAGGGTAAATGTATCCTACAAGTCCATTATAGGTAAAACCACTGACAAACTGACAATTTTTTTTTTTTTTTTTTAAGTCCTTTTAAAACAACAAGTTCTCTGGAACACATGTGTCACCTACTGAAGCGTGACGGACAGACAAACAGCAGGTGACATTAAAAGTAAAAGAAACAGTATTTTTCAAAACCTTCCTGGACACAAAGTACAGGTACAACCCAGGAATCATCCTGACAGGGATTGCTTTCAGTTGTAAAAATCTGTTTGCCAATTAGATAAAAAAAAAAGGACAAGAACTATCCCTTACAGTGGATTATACCTCCTACATTCCCACCATGTCTTCAAGAAATCTTAAAGGTAGGACACGAATGTTGTCCTATGTAGCCCCTACTTTCATGAAGCAGGGGTATAAGAATCAGATGAGCTTACCGGCTGTCCATCCTTGGGCATCTGTACAAGAGAGTGTTTGGACTGAGTGACCCGGATGTTCTTGCCCCACACTTTGGCCTTATCCAGATGAGCAATGGCTGAAACCAATGTGCATATGTCAGCATCGGAACTCTAAATCTTAATTATCATCCTTTTTATTCTTACGATCTTTTTTTTTTTTTTTTTTTAAATTAGTCTGTTTCTAAAATGTTAATGGAAGAACCTGTCAGACTGATTTTTTTTATTTTTCTTCTGCATTAACCTTTTACTGCATAAATATTCATGCACAAATGTATGACTTAATAAATATTCATTAACTGGAACTTTAAATGGTATTTTCTTTGCCATGCTGATAATATAGAATCTGAGCTATAATACTGTATGAGCAAACAGAGGAGACCCTGATTAGATATTTCCTACAAGACCTGTCTAATAGGGGTCTGCTGTTTGCCAATGCTTCAAAATGAGTTAATATGATATAAAGGATAAAGCAATCACCTAGTTTTGATGTAAGACAAGAAAAAAGCAGTTATTTAACACTTAACCATACAGGAGTTATTGAAAAAATAACACTTTAACAACAATAAGAAAAACCTGCTTGCATGTGACTTGCAGTCGGATCAGGTTTGTTTGTAGAGTTTGCTAGTATTTATTATGTGAAAGATCAGGAGGCAACCATGAAAGCTTTCGACCAAAAAATAATTTTCAGACTTGAAATATGAGACTTGCCAGGAATTTCAGTAGTAAACCATATATGTAGCATAGTGGGGTAAAATACATGGTTTGTGAGAACTTGAATCCCAAACTTGACCTTGCCGACAGACAAGGAGAAAAAATTCTGTTATTCTTAGACACAACCTCTAGCATTAAAACAAAAATGATGACTCCATAAACGAGAAGGAACTTAAATGAAAATCAATAAATCAACTCTTTTTAAGGTTTGTGTTACAGTTATAAAAAGATTCCTAACATTTCAATCTGGGGGAACAGCACAATTACTCATGTGAGGCATTATTTTCAAAATTAGATTTCACAAAGAGAGGAAGAGGAAAGAGAATAGAGATGGAGAGAAAACAAAGAGAAAAAGAGACATAAGAATGAACGAACGGTACTTACCTAGCTGAGCCTGATGTGGTTCAGCCATCTGGATTAAGGCATTGTCTTTCTTGTTGAACAGAATCTTCACCCGATGTACATCCCCATATACCCCTGTGTAAGAAAACGAAACAAATCTCATCATAACCTGATCACATTGCCAATAGCAACCTGCCTTCTGTCAAAGCTTTAGACCCCTGTGTCCCCCTGCCCCCCTCCCCCACGAACATCCCCTTGAATAAAACTTAACTTCTTTTTATCTGATTTAGGAGACTGGAGCTCCCTTGTGTATCAGTAAGGGCATCCAGAATAATCTAGGTTGACATAATGAGGATAGAGACACTTTTATTAGCTGTGTGTGTTTTAAATCAATTCCCTATAAATACATCAGTATCTTTCCCCCAAAAGCCGCTTTTCAAAAAATTACCACTAATAACATACCCATGATGTGAGTCATATCTGACATGTCGAAAGCTTCAACATTACGGCATGAAATTAAATTGTATTTTAATTCACAAACATGAATTATTCAAAACCCTTGTCGATTAACTGAGCTAATTTTTGTTATCTAATTTATTAAAACTCCTTGCAGAAGACTTTGCATGCATTAAGCTAAACTGCAACTGGTTTGGGTGAGGATGAAAATTCAACTATAAAAAAAATAAATAAAAAAAATGACAATATGATATTTTTAGACTTGGAAAATAAGCCATTGCCAGGATGGAAGTATGCTGATATATAATTAACTTAAGCAAGTTTAGATCTAGAGAATTATGCTGTTGTTATTCTGTTGTTCTGATGTCTTTCTGATCAGACGGAGGCAATGTCAGATGGAATGACTCTATCTAATACTGTGTCTGTTTACAGTCCATCTATACAGTATACAAGGTGCACAAGTCAGCGAATAGTCATCTCTCATCACCTACAAGCCTCCTCTATGGACTGGGGCTTTTGACAAATAGTCAATGCTACCAGTGCTTCAGCTTCATTAGTCCTTGAGTAACAGAAGAAAATATCTACGATAGAAAAGTAGCATTCTTCTACTGGTTTCAACTCATTTATCAAAAGCTGAGGATTTTCGTCATCAAATCATAATTAAAAAAAATTAGTTCAGAAAATTTCGGAAAAAAATGAGAAGCTCGAATCTACGAAAGACAGCTTTCAAGTTACAGTGACCAGTCACATGATCAGATGGACTAGTCACATGATCAGATGTGCTATGTGATTCGGAGATGACTATTTGCTACTGTGCTACCAAGCTTTAATAGAAAAGTAAATAAAGAAGTGCTTACAAACGTACCAAAGAGGGTAAAAAGAGCCTCGGGCGTGACCTTCATTTAGAGCCAGACGGAAAAAACAGAGCAGTGTAGAAGGAGGGTTTCAGGTTGGAGATTCCCAGCGAAGAAACGAATCCACGTTCAAGTAGTACACCAGCAACGAACAGAGGGAAACGATGGGAAATAAAAAGAAAAAAACATTGGAAATATTAGAAGTGTTGAATAATATTTGTTTTGATATGTTAACATTTACATAATGATAAAAATGTCAAAATCTAATATGATATGAAAATGTGAAAAAATAAAATAATGGTAGTCATACACTGGGATGAACAACTACAAAGTGTAACGAAGGGCACAAAGCTCAAGTGGTCATCTAGTTCAGAAAACAAACAAGAATCATTAGCAGTTTTGTGATTTTAGCATGTTTTGTCTTCTGGAACTGCAGTCATTTAGATCTGGGTTAATGAGAAATATGCCCCTGGTAATCTGAAATGAATCAACGTTTGAGCATCGGTAGAGTCCGACATTGAGCACACCCCCACCCATCCCAGCACCTGGGCAGATGCTAGCTAATATGGTGATGGTGAAGCCCTGTCAGTTAGA